>OX451392.1:8177991-8321343 GCA_949629135.1 Eremobia ochroleuca
CCTCATGCCATTCTCGATAGTCAAATCACAGGCAAACAATACTTTGAAATGTGTATAGAATAAACGTTTCGATATTAAAAATTCTCACCAAAATCTGTCATTAGCGTGTGAACTACGATCTTAAAGGAGGCAGGTTGTGGCAGGTGAAACGGCGCGCAACACTGTCCGACTATTTCTAAGGCACCTGTATTGTGGTTTTACCCTATTTTGAAGTCAAATCATTGTATGAATACGAAACAAGATAACTGTGGATGTTTTGGATAAAAATATGCAACTAACTGATAAATCATAATAAAATATATGATTTGATAATTTTAAGTCCTACTTTGTTTTAATCTGTAACTATAATAATGGCTTGGTAACAATTTTCTTTTAAATTGGTATGGTGTTCCTCATTTACTAACATCACATAGAAAATATTGACATCTTAGAATGTTGTCATGAATAATATACCAGCTGGATGTTCCATAAATAAATTCACTTTCTTAATTAATGAAGTACCTACATACGCAAGCAATCACAGTGCTTAAGGGTGTATTTAATTGATAGCACCAATAAATGTCAATTTACTTTAACATTTATAGTCTTAACATAAATGAAATGTGCACAGAAAATAAATTATTTCTCGTTAGACGTACGAGTAAAACACATTTATGAATTTTGTAATGAATATTCATAACTGTTCAGTGCATTGTTATAATTGAAGAATTTTATTTTAAAATGGCATAAGAAAACGTCAGTCTTTTATTCCCTGAAGAGGCCGGCAGAAGTATATTTATAGTAGGCTACTAATAGCAGTAAAAAAAAGGTAAAACGCAATCCCAACAAAAAAAAAGAAAAAGTCTTAAGCAATAAGAGGAAGTTTTAGAAAATATATAATCTATATATGCATACAGGTATCTATACATATACAACGTGTAACGTTAAATGCGCAAAACCTCAGACACCACAACTGATTTTTAATTCAATTGACCTATTTCAGAGAGAAAATAAGTCCTTAAAAAATTGTAAAGGTTTTATGTGCTGTTTTAGTTTTACTGGCCATTCTGATCGTTTCTTGCGTCTGCGACGACGCTTTATCGAGGAAGGAGTCGTCACCGGGCCGCTGCGCCGCGTTGACATTGGCTTGCTGGACCTATTAATAAATAGACACGGCAACGTTTTTAATGAAGATTTTTTGAAAAATGTGACCTATATTAAAAAGTGGTTCAATTAATTCTGCTCGTTATTCTGATCAACCTATTTTCAGGTTTTGCGCATTTAACGTTACACGTTGTATAATGTGGTTTCTGCGTATTTTATTTCACACTTTTTTTTTAAATGTAAATAAAAAAGATCGCCAGCGGAGTTTACTAAAGCTCGCTCTGTCACGCACACACTCACACATTCCAAAACTTATCTATCTACAAAACTACCCTTAAACTACGACAGCCACGCCATCTATGCCCTACTATCAAGGCCAAAGGAAACTACAATCGATACTTGCTTCTACAAAAGGATATCAGATGGCGTTTGATCGTCGCTAGCGCAGGGGTTGTTTTTAAGGGTGGGTTCGACTATACCTACTTACTTTCAAATCATGTTCGGCTGTATAGATGGCGTGAAACACAAAAGAAGATAGACTAAGGGCTGATTTTGCAATCACCTGATCATTTTATTTGAGGAATAATTTTGAAATTTTGACAGTTATTCCATACAAAAACTGTCAAACGTCAATTTTATTCCTCGAATAAAAGTTATCTGGCGATGGAAAAATCAGCCCTTATTAAAGTAAAATATAATGCCTGTATTTGCTACGATTGCTATTTAAAACTTTAGGAACAAAAGTGTTGTAGTTGTGCTCAAAGTTAAAATGTTTTTTTTTTTTCTTATTTATGTACAGACGCCAGCACATCAAGCTACTACAATCTGTCAGATTTCTTTAATAGATTTTCAACTTTATCGCTAAAGCATAAAGTTCAAAGTTGATTGGGAAAATCTGACAGTTTCGGGTAGCTTGATGTGCTGGCGTCTGTACATTCTTATTACAAGTAATTTTTAATTTGTCGAAGTCTCGTGCAACATTCGATTGTAATTAGTCGTTAACCGAATGCCACTTACAAACATATGTTACGAAACACTACCAAATTAAACTATCGTAGAACATTCTCGAGCATGTCATGAACATTTATTGATACAGTAGCTAAAAGCCAATTACAACAAGTAACACGGGAGACGGCACAGCTTTCACACCTAAACTCACACAAATGATGCTATTAATTAAAAATATAATAAAATTCTCCTCGTGAACCTTATTATCTACCTGTTAATTACTCGCGTCCTCAGTAAGCCTTCGATAACATCGAAGACCGATTTTACGAGCGAAGAAAGCAATGAAGATATATAAAATCAGTGTAGTTATACTTGTGTCTACATATTTAATTAAGAATTCCGTAATTGAAATCAAATCGTGGGAATGTTCAAATCAACTTTTGGTTCTCGTCAATACTAGGTAGCTGTTATTAGTCTGCACACTATGTAATATTTTCTCATTTAAATTCATAATAATATTTTTTTCTTTTTCTCAGTTTTTTTGATGAGATATGTAAGTTAAAAGTTATAAACATTGGGTTCATTGGACTTCATGTCTTCTCTCGTTACAGGCATGCAGTGAATTATACATATTTTAACGATGACAATCTAAATTTTGCGAGATGCTGTCAAAGATGACATAAAATCGTAATCTATATATCTCGTAATTAAGACAATAATGTAAAATTTATCTTGATCGATATAAGTAATTTAATTGGATTATAAAGCCTTTGACTTAATGGATTGAGAAAGGCGGCCTACCACTTTGATTGGAAGCAACTCGGTACACTCGCGTTTTTGCCGATACCAGACATTTTAAATAGGCCTCCCGCCGTAATTATGCTGTCATTTTGCAAATTTATTTACATTTTTAATAACTGCATCGGTTTCACGAATTAATTATATTCAGCGTCAGAAAAGCGTTATTAAAACAATTTATATCGATCGTACGTATGTAAGGATGAGCTCGTGTAAATAGTTATTTAATGCGTTATTCAATAAATTATACAGTCAGCTAAAGTTACATCGGCGTTTTAGCCGGAGTTACATGCAATACAAATGATAATACCACGTCGCGCGACATAGACAGATTCTGATTGTCATCAGAACAAACGTTCTCCGACTCTTTCTCTCGGTAAATAACTTTGGGTTAGAGGCAATAACTTCTCTAGGCGCGCGTAGGGCTATCATTTACGAAATAACAATCGCAAATAAAATGCGATGCGCGTGCGCGGGGTATTAGCGGTGTTGCGCGCAAACATCGCGGTCGGGTGTGTAATTTCACGTGCGCTGACACGGAGGCTGTTTGGCGCGATCGCCATACCACAATATATCACATGCTTGCGTACGCCGCCACACTGTATAATTCGTGTAATTTATAGTAGTCCGTCGTCGACTAGTAGCGAGTGGCCGACACGGTTAATAGCACGTAACCACGCGACAGAAGCATTCGTGTGCGCTCGGCAGGCAGCGCCGCGGGCACGCCCCGCCACCAGCTGATACCCATTCCCTTAAACGCACCTACATCATAGTCCTGCGTTATGCTCTAGTCTGGACCCAGCATCAGCAGTGATTAGAATGAATTATGATATCTTTTAACTCGTAATAGTTGTCTTCATCTGCATCGGGTTTATTGTTACACTTCTTCTACATTGGTACACAAATTATCACGTCCTTAGTAGAACATTCGTCGGACAGTAGAGCACTTTGAGTATTTTAAATATTTTTTTATTAAATAATATAAAAATGATTGCACTTTGTTACTAATAAAGAATAGTTCTCATACTTCACTATGTGTAAACGATGGCTAGCGAACAATAAGCGTCACTTTAATATTATTAATACTGCAATAAATTTTAAGTGGTGACTGTACCGCACTTGGGTACCGAGTGTATTTAAACAACGCAGCGTTTTTTATTTATACCTCTAGTATAAAGTTTGCACACCATAGTGTTGTGCTTTTTTTACTTTCAGTTCATCTGTGGCGATTATTCATTTATCAAACAAATGGCGGAGCTTCATCAAACGAATATCTTTCTGATCTTACAGAGGAATCAAGTATATTATTAAATATGAACATAATTATTATGCCTAGTGAAGTGCCGATTGGAATAGACATTTATTTTATTTTATTTTAATCAAGAAGAACAGCAAACAGCTACAATATATAGTAGAAAAAAAGAGATAGGTACATATAAAATTTGAACAATATTGAAGCCCACAACGCTGTTCACAGATTATCTGTGGAATATAATATACAATTAAATGAAACGCTAGGGTATACATATTAATATTAAAAACTAAACTAAATTAACTGTCATGTTTATCTGTACATTTACTCATCAATCAAGATAGCTCTTTGAGTATACGACCTTTGAACTTACTGGGAGAACATGCAAAAATATCAAAATTAAAATATAAAAAAAAAAATATATAAAAAAAAGCTTTCATAATATATGTTGTTGCTGAATACTATATGTTGGTTGTATGACGGTAAATTATACCAAATGAGAGTAAAGAAATGATGCTCGTTTAATGTGTACATATCATGCGTGTTGCACCAACATGGGGTGTCGATACTGCTTCGGGCCTCTTGTAATTATAATGATCTGTTCTTAAAAATGCAACAGCGTATAAGCAACGGCATCTAGCCGCTTATTTACTGATATCTATCTCTTAAAGCTCGCGTGACTTGTTTTCATTTAATTTAAGTGTAATTTATTAAAACAAATCTTTAAACAAAATATTATGTACGTTAAATGTTTTGTTTGACGAATATTATTTATAAGTCAAATTGCAAAACATGTCAAAATAATGACTGAAAATAAGTTAATCACATAAAAATGTCGTCGAGCTGCTTTCAATGTGTTTCTTGTACCAAATTGACGGCAAAGACGTACAAATGAGAGGGCGCAAAACAATTATCAATATTTAGCGTGTTACTCTAATTGTGGTCTGTCGTCAGGTGCCTGAGGCGGTTGGAACGTCAGCCTTTAGGTACGTGTGTACTTAATCGCAGGAACAACTTATTAATTAATCATTTCTCTTAATTAAAACAAGATTAACATAATGATTATCGCTTGGATTTAAACGTAAATTACTTCTTAACATATGTTTGGGCGTTCGCAATGTTGTATTAATTACACTATTTTTTGGTTTTGTATGGTATGTAAACATGATATAGGGTTGCTTCAGGTAAGGGAAATAAATGATATTGCCATTTACTTTTAAGGAGAAAACGGTTTACAGATGTAGTAGTGCATGTTTTGAGGAATATGCGAATGTTTATGTTAATTATTTTGACATAAATCATTAATTGCCTCTTGAAAACGAGTAAAATTAAAAATTTTGTGGTATATCTCAACTACCAAACGATAGACGATTCCAAACGTCTATCGCACGTCTACAATTTATATTAGACGTGCGAGGGACGTTTGAAATCGTGGAAAAATAATGTGTTTTGTAGCATTTATACTACTACTGCTACTACTGCTATTTTCTATGTTTCCAATAAGCAACAAACCTGTATGAATTGTCAACTTAGTCCACTAAACATCTAAGCAACATATTTGTTGAAATATTAAAGTATGGAATTGATTCTTGTTGGCTTTCCAATATCATAGCTTATTCTAAACAAAAACAATACAACAACCTTTAAGGAACTGTACAAGTAAAAAGTCAAATCAACTATATGAAAAGACTTGAGGAAATAAAAATTTGTTTTTCTTTCGCATTTTACACAAACATTGTCATTTTAACAATAGTCCACGGCTTCCATGCCGCGCCACAACATCCTGCCCTACATTGTAATGTCTAGGATATTGTTCTTAGTTATACACAACTTCTCTTGATAAAATTAAACGCACCTGAAAACTATTAAATCAATTCAAACAACACGTTGACCCGTATCCAAATATTGAACCACGCAAGATCCTGTAACCTCCCACTTACACCACAACAAGTTACCGTGTCATCATAAGTTTATAACTAAGTACATTTCACATAAGATTTCAAACGTCTAAGCTCATTCTAAGTGGAACTAAGCAAGGTACCGTTACAGGCGTAGCTATGTTCACCTATTGTTGAATGGTGCAAGCCTATTGGCTCTGTTTCGAAGTCTTGGCGATGGCTCCTCCAATCACAGCGAGGAGGCTTCGCCTAGAAATAGATTTGCGTTGGCAGTCACTGCGCATGCGTCATAGGTATTTAGTGAGTAATTAAAGGTGCTATTCATTGACTGATCTAGTTAGTGAGTGTTACATAGAATGTATTTGTATGAATCTTGTTAGTGCAGCTTATTGGTATCTTAGGTGATTCGAACTAGTGTGGTTCCAACTGGTTTTTTACTATGTCTAATGGTTTTAGTCTAATTAGAAGATTTCTTATTCCAAGATGAATGTACTGGTTGTATGTGCTTGTTTATTAGTTTATTTTATTACGTTTAAAGTTTATGACTTTGCTTGCCACGATCAAAGGCCTATTGAACAATATGGCTAGTTTTATAAACATCATCTGCCTAGTCTTTTCCCAACTATGTTGGGGTCGACTTCCAGTCTAACCGGATGCAGCTGAATACCAGTATTTTACATGGAGCGACTGCCTATCTGACCTTCCACAACCCAGTTACTGGGTATTACGATACCCCTAGGTAAGACTGGTTGTCAGACTTTCGGGCTTCTGACTACCCGTAACGACTGTCAAAGATCTACGAATGACAGCCGGGACCAAAAATAATTTGAGGGAATTGGCAAAAAAGTATATTATCAGTAAATCTGTCCTACCGATTGTCTATCTCCTTGTTCTTTGATTTTTGTTGGAGTTGTGCACTATACTCAAGTAGTACTTATTCATATTAAAAAAAAAAAAATCATCACTAATTTAAATTCATAACCATCAACCTAGAAAAAAAAAGAATAAAATTATAATGCCCTTTCAAAAATAAAACCATTATTTATCATCCAAATTATTTCTACACTTCTCCAAAACTCCAACGACTAAGCAGAAACGACATCCCATTCACAAAAGAGTTTCGATTCCAGTTTAAAATTCATGTCGCATTGACAATCGGCTTCCGAATACGCGATACTATGGTATAGAGGACGGAACTTTTACTTTCGTGAAAAAATTGAGGTACGTAATATCACGTAGGCACAATTTCCTCGTCATTACTGTGAACGTGTCATAATCTGTGACCGGCTCAGGCGCCAGATTTTTATTGTCTTCTCGGGTGGTTGTAGCACGTGGACGGCTTATTGATGAGGCGTCTGGGCTTATTTCATAGGAATAGACGCTTTATGTGTGATGTGTTATGTGTATTTTAATAATTCGTTAACGTAGAAATAATACTCTTAAATTGCTTTGATATTTTTTTTTCAGTTCCTGTAAATTTGATTAAATTTACAGGAACTGAAAAATGAGGCTTCTACAATTAGGGTATATTACGAGTATTAAGTTTTAATTTACATACAATAATAATAGTGAATATACTCCACATGTACGTTATCTTTTCTCCTTACAAAAGACATCAACGAGGCAATCACATTTTTTGGAAATAAAAGCATAAAATATAATTATTATTATTGTTACAAGTCAATGTTGTTCCACTGCAGGACAACGGCCTCCCTCAAAAATACCAATCGGATTTTCTTCTGAATCTTACAAAAAATAACATACAAAACATAATTTCAAACAGTTAAATTACAGCACCAATTTATTACAACGTCGTCATAAACATTGTATGATATAAACGAAATAATTATCTGAATTGATATAAGGCAATGATCTCTAATTATGGGCCACAACAAAACTCTGCAAGTAGCAATTTGACAATGGCAAATGTGGCCAATTGTCAATAAGCGGGGGACCACGTGACTCCATTCATTGTACTTACGTGCAAAAAGAAAGTCGCGAACGTTAAGCAGGGATATATAATTTAAAATGATTACTGGTCATTTATAAAGTGCCTTTTTAAATGTAATGGAAACTTACTTTGTCGAGTAAGGATGGGAAACTTAAAATTCGTGAAACAAATAAAATCAATGTGTAGAACGACAGGGTGAGACCATATATACATATGTACCCGGTATTAAAATAACTGTTTTAACGTACACACAGTATTTATATAAAACAATAGGGTTTGGAATGAAGACTGACTGACTCGTAAAAGTATTGTACACTTTCGGTGCGCAGTCCAGTTGACAGACGTCACACGACTCTTGTCAAAAAAAGGGGCGCGCGTCGAATGTTTCTTTAAAGGAAGCTTCTAGAATATTCTAGAAGCTTCCTTTAAAAAAACATCAACAACAAACTTCGAATCGCTCTCATTGACCGGGCGGGAACGTGAGGAGTTTCCGCCTGAAGTGCGTGGATTGTGGCGGGAGCTGTTAGAAATAGCTTCGCGTTATACTATTTACTTAATTCTGATAGCATATTTTAAACGTATGCTAAAAATAAACCGACTTAAAATACTTATAAATATAGGTACGTTTTTAAGTATGTATTACAGTTTAATAGGGAGTTATGTATCCATAAAAAATGCTGATCAAACAATATTTAATAAGCTTAATGCCACCGATACCGACATTTTTTATGTTTCTTTTAATAAAAATTAAACTTCTTCTAGGACTTTTTATATTTCCTTTAAATTTTACTTTTATAACTTTACTACGATGGTCACTTTACGATGATTATGATTTATAAATTTTGTTATTAATAGTCGACACGACCATAAAAAAATACTTATACTTTAAAGATCTATATTATCAAAACATATAGGTGCATACATGCATTCATATTTATATATATATATATATTTTTTTATTATTAAATATGATAGTGACTACGTCCGTGTGACTGTTTTCACCCCGACCCACCCTTTTTTAGGGTTCCGTACCCAAAGGGAAAACGGAACCCTATTACTCCCGCTCCGCTGTCCGTCCGTCCGAAGGTCTGTCACCAGGCTGTACCTCATGAACCGTGATAGTTAGATAGTTGAAATTTTCACAGATGATGTATTTCTGTTGCCGCTATAACAACAAATACTAAAAAACAGAATAAAAAATATATTTAAGGGGGCTCCGATACAACAGACATGATTTTTTTTTGCCGTTTTTATAGATAATGGTACGGAACCCTTCGTGCGGGAATCCGACTCGCGCTTGGCCGGTTTTTTTTTATGGATGTCCACCACCCTGAGGTGGCTGTCAGACTCTTACTGGCTAAAACCACACGGTGTTCTGCTGCTACCTTTAGTCGGGGTCGGGCATTTCGTCACGCTCTCCCGGCCAGGTATTGGCCCACGTGAATTCATGCGGACCCCGTCACCCTAAGCGGCCGCATACAGCCACTATTCCTCTAGAAAGAGGCGCGCGCGAAACACGGCGCGCCGCCATCTCGGGCCTTTCACTGTTCAGGCAATAAACTCTCCAAGCCTGTTGCCTGCAGACCTCAGCCTAGGCGGCCGGAGATCGTTCCGCGTCCTCCGCCGCCCGGTGCGTCTGCTACGGATTGGAAAGGAGGTTGTATCCTCCCTATCCCTTTCCTTCGCGACCATCACTTCCTCGTAGAAGGAGGTGACGGCGTCCCAAGCGCTCTCACTTCCGACCATGGACTGGACCACGTCCGGAAGCGAGAGAGTAGGTATCCGCAGCACCAACAGCCGCGACGAGACCCCCACCCACCGTGTCACGTTGCATCGCATCGCCTGCCTGTTATTGCTGATTTTTTTATAGTTTTTGCTCTGTTTCTAAGGGCTCTAGTGTGATTTTAAGTAGGCCTATACTGCCCTGCTAAGCCGAAAAGCGCTAACTCAATCAGAGTAAGTTTTGAGAAAAACGACTTTTTGTGAATGGATTTTTCCCACCTTCAAACGGGGGTTAAAACTAATATTTTTAAAACTGTTAAAACTTATATAAACGTATTTTTGACCCTAGATATAACTGACATACCTAAATTATCCATAAATGGCACCATTATACCTATTTTGTGAGATACCGCTATTTTGATTAAAAAGAAAGGCTTCAAAAATTGAGATACTGCTTTTAGTCTTATTCTGCTTATAGAAAGTTCCATACAAAATGATTTTTTTTCATATTTGATGAAAATACCGAATAAATTTGTAATAAAACTTCATTTAATATTTTTTTTAACAACTTTATTAAATGTAGCAGCAAATTACATAAAAAAGCTAAAGCAATTTATTTGCTTTCTATGAAATAAAATTAATCAAAAGTTGGCAGTCCCCGCCAAAAAGACATTCTATTAGCAGGTATTAAACTGGAAAGAGATTATAAAATATAATTTTTTTTTGTTTGAGATATTCCTGCTGGTACTGTTTTTTTAGTTGGGGATGGAAGTTTGTCTAATTTTATGAACTTTGTACCAATAATGCTAGCCGTAATGGGTTCATTATCGAAACCAGTTCTGTACCTAATGTCACAACTGCCTCTGTTAATTTCCACTTCAACAATGTCACTAATGTAAGGTCGTGGTGACAACCGGGAAAGTTTGTATTGGGTCGTATAGTCTTGCCACTCATAAAAATCATCTATTGTCATTTTTTTGATATTTACATTTTTTCCAGCACTGTTTACAGCTTCGCAAAAGTCATCAAAGCCATAAATTTTATTTTTCATTCGCTTCATCGCCAATTCTACTCTATGGTGAAAAGAGTCTGCAGACATAAATGTGTGTCCGGCTTCGAAGTATTTAACAATAATCTTTTCTGCATTGATCTGATCCGAATTTATATTATAAAATATACTATAAAAACTGGACGTTTTTTTCGTTTTTTATCTATGTTAGATTAAAAACGAAAAAAAAAACGTCCAGTTTTTATTTTTAGCAGAACAATTATCCACCCAAAGTACAATATTTTTCATATCCCGATTGAACATTAAAAAATGATAATACCCTTGATATTAATACACAAAAGCTTATCTCTGCGTAATTAGAAATACTGTATTTAATAAAGTTTTCCTTATTTTTAACACACCATAAAACGAATTTGCTTCCTTCCGTAAACAAAACAAACTAAGAAATGATAGTTACTAATGTTTATCTTTATGTCACGACACGCTCTATCGTGAAATGTAAGTGAGTGTAATCCTTATTACTAAAGATATTAAAGTCGATTTTAATTACCTACTATACTTAGGTATAGCCGTATTTCAAACCTTAGCGAACTAATAATACCCACATTTACTTAGCGCAAAAGCGCTAACTCCGGAACTTTTTAGAAAGATGAACTTACCGCCTATTGGCTTAAAAATTTAATTAAGTTTTTATTAATATTTTTAAACGTTTCTAGCCTATGTCAATATAAGGCTATTTGGCTTCATAAAAACGACATGCCGTCAAATCTCTTAGTAATTTAAGGAAAAATTGAGATATAAAAAAACTTCTTAGTGGTTTATTTTATTGTTTTAAATTAGATATCGCTATTTGGCTTATACCATTAGATGCGAAATTATTCTAGCTATTGAATGGTATAAAAAAAACTAAAAGGGCGTATCTCAGAGATAGCGCCTTTCGGCTTAGCAGGGCAGTATAGCCTTCCTCAAGAATTAGGCTATCAAGTGCATATAGTTTCTTTTTTTTTTTTTTTTCAAATCCGACGGGTAGTTTCAGCTTTTTATTAGTATAGAAGATAAAGATACTAGCTTCAGCTACCAACTTCGTCCTCGTATTTTAACATAAAATGTGTTTTATGTTACCCTATTGCCGAATACGAGTATCATAGGACGCATCCTATGATACTCGTATTCGACAATAAGGTAACTTTCTATCAGTGAAAGAATTTTCGGAATCGGATCAGTTCCGATGATTACCCCCTACATATAAACTCACGATTTACTTCTTTATAATATTATATGGTAGGGATAAATGGGCTAGATAAGAAGCTGCCAGTATCATCACAACGCTAATATGTATTTTCTCATTGTTTGTTTTATTTCTTTTTAGTATAGTTATGTATATTTATTTGTGCTTGTATGTAATTAGGTAGTTATTATGTTTATAGTTTTAATAGGTTTATGCGTCACTACATAGTATAAAACAAAGTCGCTTCCCTGTCTGTCTGTCCCTATATATGCTTAGATCTTTAAAACTGCGCAACGGATTTTGATGCGGTTTTTTTTAATAGATAGAGTGATTCAAGAGGAAGGTTTATATGTATAATACATGCATAATATAGTAGAGCAACACTGATAATTTTACAGGTTTCTAATGTGATGTCGTAAATAAACACATTTTTTGCGCTTACATTGTAAACGCTGGCTGAACCCGTCGAGATAGATCAAAATAATGTACTACAGTATTGTACACCTTAAAAAGGTCTACAAAAAGTCCGGGATATGTCTATCTCTTAGGGATAACCCACAATAACCATTTTTATCCTATACTTTTTACGAGAAATAATGGCTCTAAAATTATCAGTGTTTCTCCATTGCACCCGTGCGAAGCCGGGGCGGGTCGCTAGTATCTTTATATTTAAAATATTTATTTCTCAATTTTCATTATTTCACCTACTGCTTTTTGTCTGTGCTTCACCCAAAGGTTGACTGGTAAAAAATGCCTATGGCATTAAGTCCGCCTCTGTACATGTATGTGCTTGAAGTATTCAATAAATAAATAAATAAAACAATGAGTAAAGTGACGATATTAATGCTAACACCGACGTGTAGGTAATATTACACTCACAAAAAAGTTTACACAGGCTTTAAGGAAATAAATAATTTCAACAAAGTCGAAGTCACACTTTTATTTTACAAAAGCCGCCACCCGCATCGGCTCATACATCACGCCTCGCCGTCTAGGTATAGGCAGGACTGCTAAATGTGACTGTCTGATAGAATCGTACTTGTCATTGGAATATTTATATCCTGAGGTACGTTAGTGTGAGATGAAAGGCGCCTTTGCTGGTCGTGGGAAAGCTTCAGACGACTATATAAGTTTTCAGAGTGAAAAAAGCGATGAGTCATGCATAAAGTGACGTTTGTAAACCTTTTTTTTAAACGACCTTTCATTTGTTTTCTTTAGGTTCATTGTTGTATAGATAGGTAATTTACATAATGACAAATGAACACTATTATTTAAAAATAAAGTAGGCAATACGATATGTCCATCATATTGACCTCTGTCTACGTAAATATCCATTATCTGGAAAATTATTTCTTCCTTGTTACTCTAGTTGGCAAAGCACAGTTTTTACAGCCAAGGCTCATTGCGACCTTTACAGGCAAATAATATCCAAACAAGTAACGCGAGACGGTAGATCATCCAAGTCTTGTCACTAGAATAAAATGCTCATAAAACTAACTAGCAATCTAAGGGTTTACGACGCTATAAATGAATAAAACGGACCCCGGGCCCAACAGTTCACATGAGTTTTACCGACGCTTTTTGTCTTAAGAGGCTGATGAAGACGTTTCAAATAATTAAAAGTCTAACGTTGCTTAGAATGCGTAGCACATCAATATGTATGAACCCAAAGTTTTTAAAAGTAAAGCAAGAATACCTCCTTTATATTCAGAGCGATCTGTAGCACTAATTTCAACTCTACTCCAACCCACTTAGCCCTCATTAGGATTCATCTTGTCGATCGCAATGTTGCGCCGGAGCATTTAAATAATAACAAAAAGGTTCAGCACCTCTGCAACGATCATTATGATGATCGCCTGATTGTAATTAAGCGTCCGTCTCGCGACCGTACTACGGGAGGCCAAATAAAAAACCGACACACTGTATAGCAACAATGAGGTATTAATGAAATGCCGATCAATTAACATGATGCCGCGGTGGGGTGCGCACCTCTCTGTGATGCATAAATAACACATTTCCCTTAATCCACAAATGGTCGGGTTATACGGTAAAAACTGATTTGGCGCTCGTAAGGCTCGCCCCGTGGTGCCTCGCCAGCGGGGAGTTACCGCACTCTAGTGAGAATTTACTATGCCGCCATAAAAATTAATGTTATTCCATTTCGATCGCCAAGTAAAAACTTTCGCAGTTTGAGATATTCGAACTAGTAGCAACGCCAGAGCACCAAAGCTGATCTTTAAAACCATTTTGTTCTCAATTAAATGCTTATCTACTTACAAAATGCTGTATCTATTTAAGCCCGAATAGATTTTTTAATAGAAATACCACTTTTGCCCCATAAAATCCTAAGTTTATTCCGTTTAATATCGGTGAAGACGTGCACTTAAGCAAGATTACATGAGTTCTTTTTTATCCGCACATAAGAGGCCACGATCGGTTAATACAGCAAACGAAATAAAGTGCCAATGAAATTACCGGATCGCTTAGTGAGTATGCTTACCATTACGCGAATATAAAAGTTCCTCACTTAATAAAGAAGTAGATTTTACACAGAAACCAGATATGCAACATTTGCAAGTCCAGTTCCGAAATAATCGACGGTAGGAATTTAAATAAGGTGCCAATTAGAAGGAGGGTCGCGACTCGCGAGTGCTGGCATTATTATAATGTCTTTTAATAATTTTATGTGAGCGACATTAAATGTTTGACGTTTACTGCTTGATAATAAAATCGTGGTAGCGGGCGCGCGTTCGTGTACTAAGCTTTAAGCAACCAATAAACTGTGCTCAGTCCATTACAAGGTTTGTCTGTCGTCGTTTAGATTAGACTTTCCAATGCATATACACTGTTTTATTAATATTTGTGTGTTTGTCAGCAGGTTCCATTGGTCCTGCACAATTTCAATTCAAGCAAGGTTTAGTGCTTATAATTAAAACTAATGTATCTTCTTTATTGGAGTCATAATGATATTGCAATTAAGTTATTAAATGCAAAACAAGATATTAAGAGTACTAACCAAATTACCTTTTAAATACAAAACCTCCTTTTTTGAAATCGGTTATAGTGTCATAAATTTTCTCAGCCAGTAATAACATTTATTTTGTTCATTTTACAAACTATTAAATCATTTTCTGAAAATAAAACTGTAGGATAGCAAAGTCTTAAGTATAAATTCCAATAGTTCACTCGATTAAAAAAGAAAAAACAACAATTTGCATATATCAACCGCGGAGGTTGTGCGTGTGTGGTACAGCGCAAAAAGCAACTTTTGAAACATGAAACAATAAATCAAAGCACAAAAAATACGTGTTACCGCGGTCCGTTGTTTACACATACCCATCGACATTGTCGCAAGGCCTAAAAACAACCAGAGGTGCACATGAAACCTTTAAGGAGAAGCTATGCCTCGAAGGCTTCATAGTAAAAAGTAGTCGGACTAATAAGGCTATATCAAGTACATTTCATCTGTAATAGTTTATGTTTAGAGTCTCATTGAAGATGTATGATGAGTGAGTTTTTGCGACGCATCTGTTATATTTTTTGAGTTGGTCTGCTGCGCCTTAAGAGACCAGCGTTGTAATAAATACTTCTCTTTCCTCATTACCTTACCGCCCAAACCGACGACATGCAGAATGCAAAAACAGCAAATGACATACGCCAATACACGGGCAACATATTCACTTAGCGAAATTGAGAAATAAAGAGATTTTTTACCATTCAAAACGTGCTCTAATTGATATTTTATTCAACGCTTTTGCTCGTTGGGTGGCGGACATGGAAATATCAATAATGAATATGACACCAACGACGCTGTGCGGCGCTTTTGTTTATGTAAATTGAATATATTTCATACACAGAGATTTTTTCTTTATATTGTTAATTCAGGAGCGCATGTTCATTTAAATGATTTTATACTGATATTCAGGATCATTTCCTTTTACAAGGTCGGGTGAATGCTAGCTAAGTACTAAGTGGAATCTGCAGTAGACGTATACACATACCTACATGTGTACTTACACAGAGTATAATGTAACCTTGCCTTCTTAATGCACCAATACCATGGAACTACATGTCTAATTCCAAATAAGATCTTATTAGAAAACAATGTTATTTAGGTTTTTTCCTCTACTTTTTTAAGGTTTTGTTAACCTGTTAATAGGGGCACCTTAAACCAAAACAAGCAGATGTTACATCACAGGCTCAATTAAAAATAATAACATGATTGATTCATAC
Organism: Eremobia ochroleuca; assembly: GCA_949629135.1. NCBI lineage: Eukaryota > Metazoa > Arthropoda > Insecta > Lepidoptera > Noctuidae > Eremobia > Eremobia ochroleuca. The sequence goes on from OX451392.1 coordinate 8,194,114, forward strand.
AAAAACAAACCCTTTCATCGGAACAATTCATTTGACGTCTTATTCCGAATCATTCAAATTATACATTCCACTTGGTAGCACTTTTATTTTTGTCTATTAACTAGAAGTTGCGTGTGGCATCCCGAACTAGGTATCTTATTAATAGTAATCGGTTTCGTGACATTGCTTATTAATAATACCGAACAGTATCCAGATACCGAATGATAGAAATTAACAACGCTGTTTACCGTCCCATTTTTTATCGTACAAAGATAATCGCATGCCTTAATAATAATTTGTATCAGCCCTTTCGGATGTCGGTATTATTTTTTGTAGCTACGATTCACGTAGCACTGATTGGATCAGTTAAACAGTGACAAAATACTCGGGACATTGCTCCTTTGTCGTGACGTTCGGTTTTGTTCCCGATATGTGTCTCACGATATTTAACCTCATGTCATTATTAAGACATCACTTGCCCGGTGGCTGGGAGATCCACTTGCTGATAAAATTTCGGTCATTTATATCGAGCTCCGATAAATGAGAGCAGTGAACACTGAATAAATGTATTGTGCTAGTATACTAGTCGAATATTTTAATTAGAACGTTGGTATTTAAGAATTTTGTTTTGAATCTTGGAAATAATATAAAAAAATATTCGGTCATCGCTAACAGTGATTTCTCTTGCACTAGTGAACATTAGGCAACTTCCAAAAGGTTTGTCCCCAAAATGCTTACAAATGGTTGCTCAATCGTTCGTGAGCCGTCCGAGTCACAGTCGGCAAAGGAAACATTAATTAGGAGGTCGTCCTTAATTAAATTGTGACGTCTCAGCGAATTTCCCTAAGATGCTCGCACTCGGTGGTCTTGCAGGTAAACGTTAGAAGTGAATTTAAACTTTATGGGCACTGGCAGTAAATGTAACATTTTAACGATTATCAATTAAGGAGCAATCCCTTACGGTACAGTCATTAACTGAGTTGTAAACTTATATATACGAGATCGCGACTGTTTTATATCCTGGGAATTAAGGATGAGGTAGTTCCTGGTGAATATGGGTAGTTTAAGGGTTCCTATACTTAGTAAATGCCTAGGTAGTGTTCACGTATGAACTAAGCAGAGAATCAGGTATGTACAGACGCCAGCACATCAAGCTACTACAATGTGTCAAATTCCTTTAATACATTTTCAACTTTATCGCTAAAGTATAAGGCTCAAAGTTGATTGGGAAAGACAGTTTCGAATAGCTTGAGGGGCTGTATGTCGACTTACTTGTATATTTTTCAGTAAAGTGCAATAACGTAAGTCTTCAAGAGCAAGAGATATTTACTCTTTTGATATTGCGGCCGTTGTCCCATTTATGACAGACAATGTCGGTGAAAAGGTTAAGATCACACTGACGATACACCGTAAATTTAAAATGGGGCAATAGTGGCACCATCATTTTACTATCCGCAATAAAAAATATTAAAAGCCAGGAACAAAAAACAGATTATTACACATAAAAAAATAAGTTATTAAATTGATGAGCGGCAATATCCTTTAACAAAAAAGGCGTTAACCACAAAGAATAGATTCATATTTGTTGTTTAATTAAGGAATTTTTACGCTATAAAAGGTATCTTGTAATTTGATGGGAATAACAGAGGCTTTAGAGGCGGGGTGAGCCTGAATAAAAGAATTCAGAAGCCTTACTAATAAAATAACCTACAACCTGGTTATAAGTGTTGATTATCAGACCAGTTTTTCCTTCAAATTACGCTGGAATCATAGAAAAGCTTTTACTTATTCTTGAACCAAATGGTTTGAAGAAGATGGTTTATAATAAATATTGTACTGTAGTATAAGTTATGACTATTCTTATAAGAAAAAAAAACTCAATTGTTCTTTATTTTCACAGCTGTGCACCGCCACACAATTTCGTATCGTTTTATTTAATTCGACAATGTGTGAAAACATCCGCCTTAAAAAAGCACGAGCAACTATTTCAACCATTTCATTGTCTCCAATAGATCAACAATCTCATTTCAATAATTACGTGCATCAATTAAATCGAATGTTGCCAGTTCAGTGTGCACACATTGCCCACATAAAAGGTTACCGTTGGACCTGTTAAGAATGACATTTACGTATCATCGTTCTACCCCTGTTCGGGTGCTCGGCTGTGTCTAATTTTCTCAGCAAGACGTCTGTCGTGCTGCGCCTTTGTCAATGTAAAACCATTAATCAAGGTCAAATCAACATCTTAGTCCATTTTATTAACATTTGATTCGCTGCCAAATGACTTTTAACCAACCGTATTTAAACAGGCTGCGGTGCCGATGCATGAGGACGTTTGGTTACATTTATAATTCGCATTCCTGAACAACGTATGAAGTAGAATTTGCATTAATAACTGCAACTTTGAAGTTATTCTGTCCTTGTGTATTTCTTTTTACATTCCTTCCTCTGTATCAATTAAAGTCACAATTGAATCTAATGTAAGGCTTAGCAGGGAGTTTTTGTGAGAGTAAAAAACGCGTTTGAGTCATCCGACAAACACTTAAACGACTGACCCAAGCACCTACATACAGAAGTATGTGGTCAAGTACTAGAACAAGTTCCCAAAGATGTCGGAGGCTGCAGTATTAAACATGGTCATAGACTGTGGGGTGGGATCACTCGCACCGGGAATACTAATGAGTACAGAGAACTATTTTAGAACATATCATTAAGAAACAGGTCACATAATGTAAAAGGCAGTGGCTCTGATCTTCGTATCGCGCTTACATTACTTTGTTGGAATCAAAAATACGCGTTAAAGGAAAGAGATGGCGATAGGTTATGACATGAGAGTGAGAGAGAGGTTCAGCCGTCAAGGCAGGTGTCGCGATACATCTGCGCGTGCGCACTGACCGGCACGTGCGCCCTACCATCAGAGATTTCAGGCCGAAAGGGAAGTTATTAGATGTTATTAGAAGGTTTTGAAGTATTTGAAGGTCGATACTATCAATTTTTCAAACAAATGAGTATTCATCACTTGACCGCCTGTTACCCATTCTCCCTCACGTTTAATTAACTGAAATGTATTATTAAGGACCTCCAGACACTAAAAAGTAAATTTTCGAGGCGACATCTTTTTTACATCCTATCAACTTTTAATATTTCCATTATTCATGCAAACAGATACCAATACAAGTATCGGAATAATTATATTTATTCAACGGCAACGTTCGGAAATAACATTACAAAGCGTTAATGAATACAATCGACGCAAGTATTTTTTTTTATCGATAAATATACTAACATGCGGAGAAAAAGTATATAGTTGAACATACAAGATAAATTGCTCTCCATATGTCAATCTTGAATCATAATTGAAAAGTACAGTCTTGTAACTTTTTTTTGGTGTCATTAACCACCGTGCGTACGGCACGAGCGGTCGCCAATTTTATAACCAATTTTGAGAACAGGAAGCCTGCGCGTGCGACGGGCTGATTTCAATAATAAATCGATGCCCCCACAATTCACCGGTGGACAGCGTTTGTCCGAAGCACTAGTCTGAAATTATCGACATTGGCACAAAATGTACTGGGCGGAGACCAACGGTTTTTCTTGAGCCCGGTGAATTTTTATAGCGGTAGCAGGAATCGTCGATTAGGGGGTTATTAAGCTTTTGCACTTCGATCCTTCGTCATCATGCTTGATTGTAACATGACAGTTGCTCTCTCCGTGGTTTGCTCAACATACAGTTCAACTTGTGGTATGTCGAGCTAAATACCAAGAAACATTGCCACACTCCTGTGTACCTATACCCATTTAAGGGATCGTCCGTCTTAATTTTACAAAGTACTTTTTTTGCTGGATCTCGTTTATTATACTAAAGACCGTGAAATCAAATTTATGCCATCACTATACTTGAATCGCTTTCGGTTTAAACGAGAGGCGACATCAGTGTCGCGACGAACCCTGTATTAACGTCTATCATCCGCCATTATCACGGAATATCGTAATAATTGAATTACAATCTTTCCTCAGACTCCGAGATGAGAATATTTTACTAGAGACAAAAAACTGGATCGAAAAAAGTTTAGGTTCACACCTAAAATGAGGCGTCGGCTTGTTAAAAAGCTATTAATAATGTTTTAGACGTATTCCAATAAACGTTTTAACACCTTTTATGTAAGGTATCATTAAGCTTATTATTGCAGAGCCGCCCGACCGTCCAATCTGCAAGCACTCCAACGAGTTCGATTTTGTTTTAATATTAAACGTGCAGCTATTATGGACAATTTATTTAAGTCACTCGATGTTGTTATATTAAAAATATATGATGTCAATTATTGAATATTAAAGTCTATTTAAATATAAATAAAGAAACGTTTTCTTTTATTTGACTAGCCACTTCGTGAAACATTAATTGGCACTATTATTGTGGTTGTAAGTTATTGCATATTTATTAAAGGATTCACTGATTTCTAAAGGAACACAGTCACAGTGGTGATGTTCTTGTGAATTTGAAAGATATCAAAATACAATACTTGCCACCAAAAAAGTAGATCCTATCAGCATTAGGACACGCATGTGAATAAATTCAAAATGGCTACTGAGCGTACGGAAAGCCGAAAATTTATTAATCTCGAAGTAAATAAAGCAATCCGGGAGTTCATTAAAAGGTTTAAATTTTATCTGTGCAGTTTATGTTAACCACCGCGTGCATGGCGCGCGGCACAGGCGCATCCGATACCGAATCGTACTAATTGGAACTTTGTACCAACTAATTAGAATAAGTTGTGGCCGAGCGGACCAAAATTTATTTTGAATCTGTGCCGCAGCGAAAGTGTTCCCCAATGTCCTTTATTTTTAATTAAATTGATTCATTTATTTTTACGGAGATCGATAGCATCCCTGTAAAATTTCTGTGAGCTCCACGCGTCGCCTCGGTTCTCACATTACACACGAAAACATCGTAATAATATTTTATTGGACTTTAAAGGCACCTTCTACAACATTCAACACGTAAATGGTGCTACTAAAAATAATACGAATGGACATGATTAAAATATCCAAACATGAAGACAATTGGCACGCTCTCAACGTCGCTGAGGGGAACTGGTCACATATTTATATGAAACGCATCAATGTCGGGACGCCATTGATATTTTTAAATATTGCTGAAATCATCAGGAAACGTATACACGGTGAAATATAGGTTTTATACTTGCCTTTATAATTAGGTGCCAAAAAAATATGAAGGTTTTCATATGCATTCCAACCGTTACCCAAGAAAAAGCACGTGAACGGCAGCAGCTGTTACAAATTCATAAAAATTCATTTTGGTATGCCTCCTCTTTTATTTTTGACTCCGAACAATATTCAGTATTCATATTTCATATTCCTGTTACATTTATGTAAAAAGAATCAGGACAGAAAAACAATGTAAGACAAACTTTCTGAGAATATGATGAATTTTAAAATACTTAAGTACTTCCCACAGACACTTGTTTGTTAATTTTTTTTGTTTAAAAATACCTCACCTAATTAACTGCAAAACTAATTTACTAACTATCTAGGTCAAATAAATAATAATCATCATGATCATTTCAGTCGAAAAATGTCCATTGCTAAACATAGCCCTTCCCCAATTGCCGTCACTTCGACCGACAGGGTAATCACGTAACACACTATCAGTAGCATAACACGTAGCTTAACACGGGTCGATCGATCAGGTTAAGCTACGCTTGCCACGGTTGGTCCGTGGATGGGTGACCATCTTCAGATACCAAGACCCCTCCGTGCCTCGGAAAGCACGTTAAACCGTTGGTCCCGGCTGTCATTCGTGGATCTTTGACAGTCGTTACGGTTTGTCAGTAGCCCGAAAGTCTGACAACCAGTCTCACCAAGGGGTATCGTATTACCCAGTAACTGGGTTGTAGAGGTCAGATAGGCAGTTGCTCCATGTGTGATTCAGCTGCATCCAGTTAGACTGGAAGCCGACCCCAACATAGTTGGGAAAAGGCTAGGCAGATGATGACGACTATGGGTTTCATTTTGACAGTTCAACAACATTCATTGCGTTATTTACGTTGTTGAGTAGACACATTTTTCGAACATATGAAGCAATGGATTAGCAATGTGCTTCAAAATGATTCAGATTGAGATTGATACTGTGTTACGCAATTAGGGTGCAGTTCTGTGCTTCTCGCATCCAGCGGATCTCTGCGGCCTTTACCAGGTTATTGATCCACCTTGTGGGGGTCCAATATGGGCCCATCGGCCATGTGTTCTGCGAGCAATGTGCCCTGCCATTTAAGTTTGGCAATTCTTCGGGCTATTTCGATTGCCTTAAGCAAATAAATAAATCAAGGTAATTTATAGTCGTTCCAAAATTGCCACATAAATTATAATTATAATAATTTTTTTATGTGTGTAACATAGGCAGTGAATACAGTTCTTAAATTAAAGTTCATAGGCCGCTATGCTATGCCAAGAGGCGTACAAATATTGCATGCGAAATAAGAACAATATGGAATAATTCCTACGGTCGATGCATAAATAAGTAATTATAAATTACAGTTAGTCACAATATTCAATTAAAAATTGTTTCTCGAGTCAAATAAATAAATAAGTCTTCATTCATATGTATATCATTCAGAAATTCATGAGTCGTATAATAACATTTTTCAATTAATAACAGTTTTAATATTTTTTTTTATTGTGTAAAATTCAATTTTTTTATGACATCTGGTAATTTATTGTAAATACGCGGTGCCATGCCAAAAACGCTCTTTCTCACTAAGACAGTCTTACAAAGCTGATTGCTTAAAGAGTTTGCGTATTGGCTACGAATCGCAACACCTCCTAACGTTGACACTTTTTCGAATAACCTCATGTTCGTTTTAACGAAAACACTCATTTCAAAAATATATAACGAGGGTAAGGTAAGTATTTTCAGTGATTTAAAGAATGGTACAGAGCTATCATCAATTTTCAGACCACACATTGATCTTCATCTTATTTGGGCCTTAAAAACTATACCTTTATCAGTAGAATCGCCCCAAAAATAATTCCCTTTAAATAATTTTCTCACGATGCATAACCACGATCATTAAATCACATACCTCCATGATTTGTCAACCCTAAATTGCGACAGGTCAAAAGGGCACCAACGGACGTCGAGTTCCTGCAGTCATTAGCTGTAGTACCTCATATGCAATATTTTTATAGCCATTACCTTTTCACATCGTGATTTGTCACGGAAAATATAATTTAATACTTCCGCAGCTGAACGGTTAAACATTCATTGATATCTTTAGGAAATAGGTGTCAAAGGTGCTTGTTAAAAGCTACTGTAGTAGTCAAAGAAAAATTACTTCAGAATGGCGGGCAGTTACGTCGAAGCATTTCCAGAAGTATTCAATGTCAGTTTCTGCATATTCTGGCCTATGTTTTCTTATAATAATAATAATTTATTTATTTTACAGACAACAAACGGTCCACACTGACAAAAACAAATAATACATAAAATATTTTAGTAAACAATATATTCTATGTTAGTACTTATATACTAGTATGTTAGTAACAATGTGGCTTATGATCTATGTTAATATTTATACACTACGACAGACAGTGTGGTTTTGATGAGATGTCCCATTATGGGGCTCTCATCGACTCTGTCAGCTATCACCTTCAGGAGGCTGTTGCCACTGCCACGCAATCTGGCGAGCAGAGACACATTTTTCTTCCGTACGATAGCTCAGAAGCTATCGACTCGGGCTTTTGCGAACATCTCTGACGCACTGCAGTAACGTGGCAGCCGCATCAGCGCCCTGAAGGCCTTATATTCGACACGCAGCGCATTGGCAGCACGTTTGGTAGAGCTGATCCATAGGGCGCTCGAGTACAGGGATGTGCAGTATGCTTTAAATAGCGTATGTGTTGTTTATGTACAATTGAATTGAATAGTCATACTGTGTACCTACCCATCCTACTCACGTTTTTATATTCTTACTAATTATTTATATTAAATATGTCCATGGTGCATACCTATATATATGTAAAATGGAGAAAAGGTAAAATAAAATATTCAATGTTTTCCCACAGAACTAATTGAGATGGAGAACCATTTATTTTATGTCCCTTTCCCGGTGTTATACCAGATGCCATAATTTATTAATTCTCACGTTCAAACTGTCACATAATGATTTGCCGGTTCGATAAAGCGTTTAGTCATTATCGCTGAACTGCGGACACACGGACAAATCCAAACAATTGCCCACGCCATGTCCGGAGAGGGGCTGAAATAGCTGCAATTAAGGGTTAATGGTGCTATCTATGTGTACACGACAAATTCTCACGCACAATACGAAATAATATTAATTTCGTTGGGATAAAATGTTTTGTTGTATATTTCCTGCAGCTTTTTAAAGCTGAAATAAGAGTCATATAAGATTTATCCTGTCACTCTTAGTTTATCTCCTTCAGCAAACCGTTAACCATTGAAGAGCTAACAACGCAACATCTCAAGTGAATTTGCTGAAGACCACCGCATGCGGTAACGACAGTCTGTCCACAATTTGCCTTTGAAACTACCGGCGATCAACCCCTTATCAGCGCATAGAAACGATAAAATCTCCGTCTGCGACGATTTCATCATTGTCCCGCCCATTAACGCCCATTAAAATTCCAATCAACACGCACTTATTCATCTGTCGAAGATGTTACGAGGACGCGAGGACAACGTGACGTCACATGCCATGTCGGGCGTCTTGCATTGAGAAATTACCTGTTTAATTACCTGAGTCTTTGTCACAGTTGAATTAATTAGCGCCACCGACAAACATCAAGGACCATCGATGGCCGCCGAAAAACAATATCCTCGCCTATAACCCAATAAACTAAATCAATTTCATGTTGACTGTGACTAATTTTGTTAGTTTTAACGCGGGCTTTGGGCGCCAGTTGTGGTAAAAAACAAACAAACATTCCGTAGAACTAATGAGTGTGTAATTTTGTTAGGGAGGCTCTATGTAGGCGGTCCTCGGGCTGACACGAAGGTCTACAGAAAATTAATATTCTGGTCGAAATCTACGCGTTAGTGAAAATAAAAACTACCAGCAGAAGCTATTTCCATATTATTATGGATAAAAGCAAGTGATGATCTGAAACTTGAGTTCTACCACTTTATAAAATTGACACAAGCTCGGGTCAACTTCATGTCTAGTGTAAGTATATAGGCCATAAAATTGCCTCACCGCTTGTTTTTTCCAAGGCTTGAGGTAAAGCACGGCAGCGCTCAACTAAAAGTACCTAGTTAAAATTTAACTACTTGACACATCGGTCCATTCATGTTGAACTCAAAGTCAAACGATCGTTAAGATATTCTATGAATTATAACAAATATTTTAAAATTTATCGGCATAATGGGGATAAAAATACTACTAATACTACTGGATAAACTACTAATGCTGGATAAACTTCGAATGCTAAATAAATTAACTAAGTAATAAAATAAAAATATAATATCCTAACCTAACTAAAACTGTTAACAAACTTAAATATGGCGTCGAAAAATTCCTCCGCATTGTTGATAACTGGTAAAGTAACCAAGAGTCTGGCGGTGTTGCCACGTCGTATGGCAATACTTAGCCTCTGAACAAGGTACAAGCCAAAATTGATTGTGACACGCCACGACACGGAGCTTACACTGACACGGACTTAAGAATTTTCGCTTCTCTAATTACGCAAGATTAACAACTACGCTGTTAACTATTAGAAATGCCGTACATATCGCGAATGCGGGAACATTAATAGAATAATGGGATGCATTAATAACCCACACAATAAAAAGAGTCTAGTCCACTCGTACTTAAGGGGGCAAGGACTGCAAGTACCCAAGTACTTTAACATAAATACGTATGTACCGTTGAATGAAAACTGTAGCGATCGTATCTTCATTTAATTTAGAGCACAGTAACGTTTTGAAGATAGCCCATAAAAGTCGGACTTTAAATGAGACTGTAAAATGGTTACATTAACCTTTCACCGACACTATTTAAGTGGAGTAATTGATTTCTTTCTCATGAAGATCATTTTCAAGTGGATCGATGCGTTTCTTCGAAATATAAATTTGGTTACGTGGGTAACCGAAGTGTGTAATGATTATTTAAATTATATTTGACACCTTCGAATTCCATAAAGCGGAAATTTGGCATCTTACTATAATTACTATAACTTTTGAAGTTTGACTTTTTGCGGTAAATATGGGAACAGAGATGAGTCTCTTTATATTCATACTTTCTTTACACAGGGCGGGTACAGTTATGAATAACAACAAGAAGCCATTTGCGATGGATATCACGCTCCTTCACGCAATCCGAGCTGAATACAACTATGGCGCCTAACACTGTTTGAGATCTCATTATTTTCTCGAACTCAGCCCACAGTTAATAAAATAAAGATCACTAAAATCCTGATGTTATTAAGAAAACAAAAATAACTAAACACCCAGCTATTTGATACTAAACATTAGCTGAACTTTACGACAAAATGTTATCGACTTTGCGTTTATTTTCGGGAATACATTTGGTCCCCAAATTCTTCGCAAACGGTTATGCATTTAGAAGATAACATTCCTCGGTAATTGAAAGCGTGGATTTCTAAACGATTATGAGGAGAGTTCCAGTGTTAATGTTGTAGGGACGTACTAAAACAAAAGAGGTTCGCTTCGGCAATGAAATGTTTATTGGCTGCTGAAGCCGGCGGGACGTTTCGCGCCTCGAGCGTGGATAACGAGCAGTAAATGACGTTTACAGACATTCAATCAAACCCGTGATTGGACGATTGATAGCCACGGTGCATATTGGAGCCGAGTTCGGCGTCAGACGAAATTGGAGTGAGTAATTAGGTTTTTGGTCAAAATATTTGTAAGTAATTTTGTTTTTAGTAAGTAATTGGGGATTACGGAATGGTATTCTTGGTCAATCATTAATTAAAAATGTACAACTACCACGGTAAATAAAATAGGTGAATTATTATTTCTAGCCCAACTAGCTGATTTGAAACATTTTAACGCTGATATACAAGATCAGTTGCTTGAGCCAAACAAACAAACGTTTATATCTCTTATAAAAACGTAAAATTATTCCTCGAATCTTTATGCAAGTTCCAATAAAAATTATGACCAACAATTTGTTAAAAACGAAAGAAGACATTATCGAAAACGAACTCGACTTCATACGAGACCACATTTATGTATACTTAGCAACTAAATAAAATTAGCTCGGTCCAAATCCAGACTCTGAGAAAGGAGTGAAAATGTAAAAATGCGAATCTTTTTACACCTTTTTAAATCATTACACATTATTACGTACATATAAGGTTTAAGGGTATACATGTTCATACATTACTGTGGTAAATAAACATCAAATTCGGTCGTTTCGCGCTGGGAACAATCAGTTGGCTGGACGCGTGTCATTCAGTTGGCAATGCACTAACGAGCACATGCAAATACCGGGTACTTCGCACTAACAATATACATGGGCTACTAGAGTACCGGTTTATTGCGACGAATGTGTTGGGAAAAACTGTATTTTGTAAGAGTGGTGCTTAGAGCGGCTTCTAGAGTTTCTATGTCATTCTTAGTTTTTAAAACATTTTGTTTCAAAGGATAGAATTGTTACTGGAAAAGCCGAGATTTATAAAAGTAGAAATTGGCTAATCCATCCAACTGCTTATTTTATCAAGGTTCTCAGTAGAATTTAATAGTTTTAACTATATATATACGCAAGATTTTTCTAGAAAATGCGCTTGGTTATCCTGTGTTTGCTTTGTTTCATAGGCTTCGTCGTTGATAGCCCGGGAGTCATCACAATTTACAGATGCAGTTTTCTACAGGAATGCTCAATTTGATCTCCACATACACAAGTATTTGCAAATTGTTCTCATGTTGTAATAATGGGTGAATAGCGACGACCTATCAACCTAACAAGGACTTACATGAATTAGAATAAAAACAATATTCCAGATTCTAGTACCTATTGGTGAAGTAAAATAATATAGTTATTTTACATTAATTGAAAAAATGCCTTTACTTATCTTATGGCTAACTAATAACAGCCGCACGGGTCTATCGATCAGGTTAAGCTAAGCTTGCCGCGGTTGGTCCATGGATGGGTGACCATCTTCACATACCGAGACCGCTCCGTGCCTCGGAAAGCACGCTAAGCCGTTGTTGCTGGCTGTCATTCGTGGATCTTTGACAGTCGTTACGGGTCGTCAGTAGCCCGAAATTCTGACAATCAGTCTTAACAATGGGGTATCGTATTACCCAATTACTGGGTTGTGGAGGTCAGATAGGCAGTCGCTCCATATAAAATACAGGTATTCAGGTGCATCCGGTTACACTGGAAGCCAAACCCAATATAGTTGGGAAAAGGCTAGGCAGATGCACTTATGTAACCTTTACGAGATTTTTGGGTTCTATAAACTTAGTTCAGAAGGATAGATTTGGATTAAGCGTTCCTAATAGTAATAGTAATAATATTCCACAACTTTCACACAACGCCATCTAGTCCCAAACTAAGCAGAGCTTGTGCTATGAGTACTAGACAACTGATAAACATACATATATATTTCTAAATACATACATATTATAGATAAATTACACCCAGACAAAGAACAAATGATCGTGCTCATCACACAAACATTTGTCCTAGGTGGGAATCGAACCTAATCTAATCTAATAACGTCGAAATGTATCATCTCATACATTTACCTTCGAATAAGTCACTCAAGAGAGATTAAAATCTTTTCTGCAGCAATCTTGTACAAAGATAAAGGGTAAAAAAATATATATTAAATTATACCTTTTATATGACTTACTTTCCTTTTCAGAGCCTATAAATAACAGCACAGCAGGAATTTAGATCTTATTTGTTTTAAATCATAATAAATAATATCCAATGAATGGATTCCAGACACCGCATGATTCCTACATTTTTACGCGCCAAGATTCCAATAAAAATGATAAACGTTTGTCACTTTGTGTGAAAAAAATATGATGAAGGAAAAAAGTAAAACGGTAGGCAAGAACCAGCCTCGTGTACACACGATAGAATCGCTAGACGCAACCATCCCATATATACCTACAAAGATATTGGATATGAAATAGTGGAAACAATTTTTCAAAAACAGAAATATTCCGTGACCACGTCCCTAATTTGAATTTTCCACAAATACCGTGGGATAACACAAAATTAATTCCGTTATAAATGCTCTAATCAATAAAACTGTATATAAATGGTTTATAGTGTTCCAATATGTCTAATCTTCCATGGTTTACATTATTCGAGAGCTATGAAATGTTTTCATTCGTTAAAAGTTTGAACAAACGATTCTGACATTTATTTCGTTTGGGTAATGTCGCTGTACGATTCTATAATAGGTAATCGACACTCGGTGGGTTTATAATTCGATTTGGTTAGAGATGTCCACACCTCTGGGTGGGCGCCGCCCTCCCGCTAACACCAGATTAAAGCTCTAAATGTATTGCGTGGGCAATAAACATTTATTAATAGGCCTCAGATATTTGTTTCAACACCATATTTCTACAGATTAAGTGAATTAATTCGATATAACATGTGTACACAGGAAATACGTTTGAAAAACGTCTTGATATTTCGATTAGGTGTTTACACGTGAATGTACAGTTTCCAGTCGGGTTGATATTTCATTTCTTTGATAATATGGAGATATTGAATTAATTTAATACGGAATACATGTATCCTGTTATTTAAGTTGCCATGTACCGAATGAATACCACTCACACGCGGAGAACTAGGTAGGTACTCTGGTATGTAAGTTTTTACAATGAGGTGTAAAAGGGCTAGTTTAATAGGTCTGCAACAGTAGCGAGACGTGCTATTGTAATCGAAGATATGCTAAAATGCACGGATCAGCTGTATAATTTCGCGCACGGGTATATAAGGAGCTGTAAATATTTATAGATCCACTTTTCCATGTCCGGTAAATTGCGGTGTAATCGAGTCAAGTTTATCACAACAATGTTTTTACATTGCTCCCAAACGTGTACGAGTGAGGAATGAGCCTGTTGTTTAAACAGCAACTTACTAGCAACCAGTTGCTGGACATTAGAATGTCGAGTGATTTATGTGCAAACCATCCATTTGATATAAAAGGGTGCCTACTGTTGATTAAGCAACATGAAACCCAGAGGGACAATCCTCGGAATCTTCAGAACGTCTACAGTACGTCTCAGTCTCAATTTGTCAAAAATACCTCTAATTTCCCTACATTTTTGACAAGTTTTTGACATTGATTGTCGCTGAGATGAAATTGCAACTAGATTTTGAACGGTTTTTAATTACGAGAATTGGCTTTCTGGAATATGAGAATTTGCTAGTAGGTAGGTAAGTAAAATTATGGTAGGTACTACTAAAAATAATGGTAGATGTATACATTTTTAAAATACATCATCAATATTGAGCACGTTTGTAGATAGAAGTCTGAAGATTTTTCTTTTTTTATCCCATTTGATGCAATTTTCTAGGTTGACGTAAACTCGGTGTACGGTAATTGTACAACTATTGCGCGGCTATCACCATCGCAATTTATAAACATGTTCATGTTTCAAAGTGATGGTTACAAAGTACACGTTACATGTCGTTTTAAGACAATGTCGGAGCGAATTAAGGGCCAATTAATACCGCAAATTGCTTTATTAATGTAGTTTGCGTCGGTCGTAAACTTGCAATACCTTTAGAATTTTACCAGGTCTTGTTTCGAGATTAGAATAAAAATACTGTTATAATATTTATCTAGAGATGTAACACAAACAATATGTCATTCCAGCGTGTAATTGGTTATAAGAGAAACATGCAAAAGCGGCATCATAAGTCATAGCAATATTTCCTAGACATAAAACTTTTTTTATCGCGTCCAGTATGACAGACCTTTTACCATTAAAAATCAGAGATAGAAATCTTTTCCATAAAATAAATTCACCTCACACGTATACACACAATATTTGCATCGACATGTACACCAACGAGCTATAAATTAAAAGTTATGATCATTAATGAACCAGTTTTAATTTACGATCAAACTGTTGATAAATAATCAAGTTGGTTGGTATGAAAAAATTAATCAGATGAAGTTGAACGCGACATTCTCCTTACGAAGTCTAGTGGCATTGCTCTTAATGCCTCCATTTAATGTAATAGCTATATAAATTGCAAAATGAAAGTTAAATTGCAATATTACTTTATAGAACAAAACAAAATGATGATTTACTGCTTCGTATAAGCAGTTTAATTGATGGGAGGGTGGCTTCTTTAACGGGGTTATTTGTCAAAGCTTGTACCGAAAGATTTACGTCTCCATAATTGGATATCCTTTGTATGAATTTCGTTGTTATTTCTTCATCTATGTCCTTCTTATTTGCAATCATTGATCGAATTTTCTTCAATAATATATCTAAAAGAGTAATCCTAATTCGAATACTACTTATTTATTTGAACTCCATCATTTTGATTAAAATGCTTCTTGGTTGTTGTCCTATTTTAATACCATGATCAAAAATCAGTTTCAAACGATAAGTCCACCAATAAATATTAACCATTGATGTAGATCTTCAGTAATTTGTCATAACGTCTTTATCTTGTCAAATGAGGGAATGTAATTCGTAACAATCGAAGATTGTCGGGCCCAATCCGTCGGTGATATCGATGGTCCGTCACCGCTCTGTCATTTTAGATGTTGAATGATGACAACCTTGAGTGAACACCGCTTCGTTACTGAGGGATTGGAGACCCACAGCGGAATGAGAAATTCCAATTTATTCACTAGAGTGATGTGATTTTCTCTGAAAATATTATTGAATACGTAATGACTAATTAGTTAACTGCTTAAAATATGTTAATTTGACAGAAATACATTAAAATCCAGTTTATTATGGTAAGCGAGCTTTACTTTTTTTTGTTAATTATGATAAAATTGGCTATTAATTTATATGTTTATTGTTTTAACCAATCATTAATTAAGCAAAAGCATTGCTAAAACTATGTACTGCTCATTAATAAGCCCTTCATATACCCGAGATTGTGTCAGTAAGTTCCCACGTATAATGGATCGTTCGCTGAGGGATCAAAGTGCGTCGGCGCTTGCGCAGATATCGCGAATATATCGTGTTTGGTGCGATGGGCCGTGAGCACAGATGTGACAGCTATGCCTGTTAATTTAAACGGACGCGATCAATATACACTATCGTCACTTCATCTCGCATTGAGGTATAAGGTTTAGATGGTTGGTGAAAATTAAATATGCAGAGTATGTAAGCAATGGAAAGTTTTGTAATGATGCATTAAGAATTGGACTTGCTGTAGCAACTGTTGTGATCTAATAAATGACCGGTGGAAGCATCAAGTATTTACAACTAAACTAAAAGTTTCATATTTTTAACGTTTTCAATCAATACAAAGGTTGTCTTTAAAATATCGCTCTTAGCGATAAGACCGCCCATTGTGTCACTCTTTGCAAAATTTCTATATTTATGTCTGTAATTTATATGGTGAACATATTAAAGAGTATTCTATTCTATTCCTTTCTAAAAGTGAAAAAAAAAAATAAACTAGGTAAACGAAACTAAATTCAAGAGGATACTATCCAGGCGTTTTTATATGGATTAAGCTTAGAACCAATTAACCGGCTGAATGCCGTAATTACAGAAACAATTAAAAAGCCTTTGCGTCTCGCGTAGATCCACGTTTGGTATACAAACGGTTAGTGAGTAAACCCGAATATCCAATTCAACCTAACATGCTAAATATTTTTCGACACTAAATCCAATGCGCTGACCACCAGAACAGTTCACAGTCCGATTTACTTCGGATTCAAACATTCATCACGAGCCAAAATTACTTTTATGACATAAATCTTCGCATTCAAATCAAACAAGTGATAAAAAGCGACGCTGCTAACAACATCATCCCAACAACAAGCGTATCTAATGTTATTTAAGTCGAAATATTGGATTTGAAGCATACAAAATTAATAATTACACCCTGTACAATGCGGTGCGATTTGGGCATACATAAAATTGTATTAAGATGACAGGAACAAATTGTCTTATCCAGTTTTGCTTAATCCTTGTGTTTAGATATCTGTTTCAAGTTCACAGGTTGTTAGTATGATTAGTTGTTGTTGGGCGATATGATTTGCTAATGAGAGACAGTCGGTATACTCAGTAATGGAACAAACAGCTGATTTAATTTTGTATCCTAGGCCCGGTTGTACAATTAGCATTGAAAGACATATTTAAAACATAATTCTAGTTCTGTCAATCGTTTTAATTGACTTGGATGGAACAGCAATTTGAAATTGTCTAGCTATAATTGTATTTAAGTTTCTTTAGTGCCTTATGTGTAAGATTTAAATGCGTATATTTGTTTCAAGTCATAAAGAAAAACAACACAGTGAGAAAAGGTGAAGAGAAATTAGAAAAGCTATGAAGATATATTATATTTGAGAATATCGAGCAGCGTAATAGTTGATTTCTTGAATCAAAATAAGCTGCCACAACATTACCTAATACAAAGAGACACCGTTATCCAGTCCAGTGAGATCCAGATCGACTAGATAAGCCACTACGTTAACAGCGGCGGGCTCCACCAAAGCTACTCGCTAATTCAACGTCTCACGCGAGAACTGTAAAACGGGAGTGATTGGCGCGTTAGATACACAGTTAACTGCCGGTTAATAAACCGAATGATTCATACTCCTGCTCCTCCATATAATGGCATTAACGTTCACTTTAATTGAGTTACTTCAAAATTTATACACCACAAAATTTAAATTGCTGGAAGTGACTATTGCTTGGTGTATTTATGTGCCCTATTTTCTTTTGAGTATTCCTAGGTGCTAGGATGTGATTGTAATGAAATTCCTATCTATTTATTTTATGCGTCTGTAGAGCATTGAATTCAAGTGCTGTTTTGCTCTTTTATTGGACGACTTAGTTTCACTTGTTTTACCTCAACATCGCGTAGATTGGCGAGCTCGTTATTTTTGTGATTGATTCAACGAAACTTCTATACACCTTGTACGCTTATGTTATTCACTGTATAGTGAAGACTTTCTATTTTTTCGTTGAAAATGTAATTTTAACGCCATTGTTTCATTTTTTCTCTCCAATGGTTGGCGGAATATTCTTTTATTACCTACATATTTTATTTATAACAAGGTCAGTTAATTGAATTGAAATAAAGTACAGACGCCAGCACATCAAGCTGCTACAATCTGTCAAATTTCTTTAATAGATTTTTAACTTTATTGCTAAAGCCTTAGGTTCAAAGTTGATTGGAAAAATTTTACAGTTTCGTGTAGCTTGATGTGCTGGCGTCTGTACCTTGTTAAAACCATACCCCCCGGCTTTTGAGACCACATTAAAAGAAAATCGACAACAATTAAAAAATGCCAATTAAAATATAATAATACATTTAGTACAATTTTTATCGGCGTATTTAAAACTTAAAGATCAGACAAAATAATCATCTCACATTAAAACACTTAAGAGCAAAAAGACGAAAGTTGTTTCAAATACACATATCCTTTGAATGATTTAAACTAAAACACACATAAATTTAATATGAAGTAATAGCTTCCATTCACCATCAAAGACTTCAAATCGTTTATTTCTTAATACGAGAATATCTTCCTGATTGCTTAAAACAACGACCATTAAACTAAAATACTGTCTTTAGTCTGCTCTAATCTTGCTTTAGATCACAAGGCACCGAAACTCAAATCGTATTACGCATCAAGTTCTTATGGTTCATATAAAATTGTTTCAGCTTCGTTACGCTTACCGTACCGACATAAATGAAGACGTTATTAAAAATAATATCTACCCTGTCCATATATTAAACGATTCACGCGATAACTATGTAGAAAACAATTAAGTTTGAGGATTGAAATTGTTCGTTCTATAATTTGGACGTAACGGTAGATTGAACTTGAAAACAGACGGAATCTGTTTAAGTTAGGAGAAAAGTTAAAGAGCGACACAACATTGTGTATTTCTTCTTAAGACTCTTACGCAAAAAACTCATGAGATTATTTATTCGTATTAAATATTATAACACAGGCAACAGCAACGTAATCTTCAAAAACAACAGCCAGATTTCAGTTCCCACACACCTCAGATTTATTTTTAATAATCACGAAACTTAACCTCCATGTCCATCTCTACGGATATATTTAGTGTTATGGTGCAAGTATGATGTCGGTTGCAAGTGCTTGTAGCAAGTCTTGCAACCCCTGATGTAATGGTGGGTAACGGACGCAGACCATAAGGAGGCGTGCAAGCGCCAACTCTGACACGATCAAAGCGCCGCTGTTCTTGCCTGTACCCGTCAGAAGGCTCCACTCTCAGTTACTACGGGTAGGTTGAGTATGCGAGTATATTCAGTTTAGGATTTTCTGTGGATGATAATTTTATTTAATATTGTATTGAAATTGTCCTGTATAGCCTCGTAAGACCCAAGTTAAATTTCGCAAGATGAGCTAAACGCCACATGTACAATGTATTTAACAGAGCTTCATACGGCATTCCGGCCCAGATTAAAAAAAAAATGTTCTCCTAAAAGCCCGATGTACAGACGCCAGCTCATCAAGCTACTACAATCTGTCAAAAATCTTTAATGGATTTCAACTTTTTAGCTAAAGCATAAGGATCAAAGTTGATTGGGAAAATTTGGCAGTGTCGTGTAGCTTGATGTGCTGGCGTCAGTACATTACAATGTACATTTAATTTTAATGCATGTCTGCAATGTGTAATACTGCAGGTCACTTTTTCAATGCACTGTACATTGGGCCTTACGAGGATAGAGGTTTTGATACCTATCTTGGTAAAAAAAAAACTAGTTTTGGACCAAGATAACTAACTATTTCTAGTTAGACTAAATTTTTTATTAAGCATTGGGCTTCATTGCATTCATTTGAAAGCAGTAGATTGCTACTGGTGTCATGTAAATGAGTTTTTCGGGAATTTCCTAGTCGCGAAAAGCTCTCAAAGTGCTGGAATATACGAAGATAATTGATGCAATGGAAATAAATTGTTTCAAGCTAGACTGCGAACATGAAAAGAGAACTCCTGTTCTCTGTCTAAATACTTAATCATAAGGCCTCCTTACGTTTCGTGATGGAACGTTGTATATTTTTGACCTTTAATTTTTCAGCAGCAATGCAGTCGTTCCCAGTCCATGGCCACAACATCCCCGTGAATACTTACGCTCATCTCTCTTTAATTGATGTCGGTTTTTGAGTGCAGCAATAAGCCGCCTGTACGCGTCGCCCCAGCACCTCTGTTCAACCGCAATGTATGGAATTTGTATTCAATAATTTAAACAGCCGCTTGCTTTGGAGTATTCACAAGTTATTTATTTAAGCGCAATTTATTTTACTGATAAAAAATAGATTTTATCCGTACAGGGTTTCATCGTGGCATAAATGTTTTATGGTGAACAAGTGACATTATACGCGCTGGGTTGTTGGATTCTGATCTGTACGAACCTTTGGTTGCTATTTATACTGCCAGTGCGCATTATTGGACGATTCACAAATAAATACGCCAAAATATTTATGAACTTTGAATTGAAATCGATAGCTTTGTTTCTGTTCTTCTTTTGTTTTCTTTTTAATGAATCTTTGGTATTCAAAATAAATTTCAGTTCACTACGACTCCACCGAGTTCCTTTATAGGAGCATTTCATATTTATTATTTTTAGATTTACATAAAAATAGACTATCGTGTGCATATTTTATTTGTTACATCAACGATTTGGCGACCACGTGGCTACAAAGAACGCGAGTCACTGAAGTTTTTAATGTTGTTAAAACGACACAATTGTCGGAAAAGTCTACTCATTATTTTAATCTCACAGTAACTAAGTTTACCTACTACCAAGCAAACCCCTTCACTTTCGATACAAAACCAAATAATCACAAAATATTATCACAGCGCAACATATGATGGATGACGCAACAAGACAAAAGATTCATCCCTATTTTTTCCCGACTTCCTGTCCTGTACGGAGGGTACTGTATTGTTTTACTTGTGTCTGTTCTCTTAATATAAATCAGGTCGTGGCAGGCTGTCGGCGGACGCAGGTGGCTGACGACACGCTTATTTCTCAGTGCTGCACAAATGCTGTGATTACGTTAATTTTGAATTTTGACGGTAGTATGCAAATTTTGGGCGGCTGCTTGAGAAAGTAGGAAAAACTATGAACATTATGTACATTATTTTTTGATTATTATTTCTATGTACATTATGTTGTACCAATTTGATTTCCTTTGACAAAGAAAAATGCATTAGCACTTTGGAGAAAATCTGAAATCACACTAATATTATAAAGGCGAAATTTTGTGAGTGTGTGTGTTTGTATGTTTGTTACTTCTGCACGCTCATACGGCTGAACGGATTTGAATGAAATTTGGTACACAGATAGTTTATAACCGGGATTAACACGTAGAATACTTTTTATCCCAATATTCCCACAGGATCGACACGTATGCGGGTGAAACCGCGGGGCGCAGCTAATGCACTAATAAAATTATCATAATTATGTACTGAAAAATTATATCATGTGAAGTGAAAAGGTTCACTTAATTTAAATTAAGTAATTTTATATTGTTAACTTGTGATCAAGAATGAAATCAAATTTCAAATTAATAATTTCAAATGGCACGCGCCCCTCCACTGATAGTTGCATACACATTTTAAATGTATGTATAAGAATTTTAGTGGAAAGGTGTGTACATGTTGGTGTATAAATTGGACGACTTAACTACAAAACTCATTTCAGTTTACACCTCCCAGAACTTAAAAGGAAACATAAAATGGCTTATTTAACCGTATAATGAGGGGAGACTCATTTCCAAGAAATTAATACCTGATGAAAAAAATACTAATGTAACTTTCATAAAACCCAGGACTACAAATTATTATGGTAACTAGCTCATAATTAATTTAAACGCTCTTAATGACCAATGTGGCACCAAAATGTAATGAAAAGGTACCATTTTCTTCGACTTTTTTATAACTTAAAAGCCGTAAGAGTGCTGTGAGTATTTCTATATATATATATATAATATGTATGTATATATATATATATATAAATATATGTGTATGTATATTTTAGCATTATGTATTTATTTCAGTATACTTATGTTAATTTTCGCATTATATGTGTAGGTATATTTAATATGTTACTTTTAGACTTCACACATTCTTATTTTTCTCTTCATGTTCTCGCACACTATTGTCTACATTTCTTTTTTACTTCTCCTTTCGCAGGTCTGCTGGAAGAAATTTCTTAAGAAATAAGCAGTACCTTTGTACTCAAATTTTGAAAATGTCATATCCATATGTTTTTTACTGTGTGTACATAAATAATAAAATAAATAAATAAATAAGATATAAAAAAGCATGTTCTTTATAAAGGCAGATGCTGAGAGAGAAATGGTAGCCCTTAACACAGTACATCAAAATTAGTTCCTTTGTAGTACTTTCTCCGGGGTACAAACTGTCTTGTAATTATCATTACCATGAAAGTAATAATTACGTTTTTATTAATCAATATCACTTTTATTTATTACAACGTGGACCAAATACAGCCGGACGCAGGTGTATGGCAAATACGGATGTTACACAGGCGGGACCATTAAAAAAAATAATGTTCATATGAAAATAAACACTGAAAACGAATATAAATTGAATGAACTGATTGTACATTTACGGAGGTCTTGGTACTTAACGAATGAAATCATTAAAAAAAGCGATGTTTTTGTGGTGTTTGAAAGAGAAACGGTACTGTGAAAATTATAAAATGAGTCCAGGATTTTTTCCCACATTTTCAAATTTATTACGACGACATTTATCAAAATTTAATAAGTAGGGAAATTCATGTAGAGAAAATAAATACATAGTTATCATTTAATACTAATGTATTTACTTGGATTCTACCTAGATTATTTAAAACTACAAAAATGATGTCTGTAGTGTGTACAGTTATGACTTGATTTAATGAATCTTTGGGAAAATAGTTTGCGTTTCGTAAAGGGTCAAAAGCGTCTACCCAAAAATGATAATGAGGAACAGATACGTTTTATTAAAAATAAATCTGAAACGCGTTTTTGTACAAAAAATGTCTCCTGCAACAAAAAAAGGGTGGTAATCAAACATAATCCGAAACTAATCGCATCAATTTCTTTGGGTGACTATTAATTTTGTGAATTTTTTCGTTACAAAATAGAGGTCAGAGAGATTTTGTAGCAGGAGTAAAAAATAAATTATTATACCTATGGAATTTCACTTTTGTAATGGAGGAAAAATGTTTATAAAACACCGGACAGCTTACAGATTCTAATACGAGTAGGTACAATATTTTCAGGCGTTTGATACACGTATACATTGGTAACTTTTATAAATGGTTATAGCTAAGAAAGTTTTGCTTTTATTTCATGCAGCAAAGTGCCTACTACAACAAACTTAAACTCTTTTGCTTCAAGTTTTCTTTTCCCATATGTTTACCCCCATGTTTATAAAAGTTGCTTAAAGTTAAGAGACGTTTAAATGTAACAAAAACATGGGTAAACAGACGTTAATCATTACTTTAACCGTTTATAGGGCAGAAGATCCCGGCTTGTATGTTAAAAATAAAACACTGGGATGTTAAAACTAATATTTATTGAATTTTTTGTGGTATGACACACTATTTTGCTCTTTTTAGGGTTCCGTACGTCCAAATAAAAAAAACGGAACCCTTATAGGATCACTCGTGCGTCCGTCTGTCCGTCCGTCACAGTCAATTATCTCCGAATCTACTGGACCGATTAAGTTGAAATTTGGTGCACATATCGATTTCTGTGACCCAAATGCAGACGTGTGACGTGAATAGACGAAATCTGTATATGGAGGTCACTTTTGGGGCAAGATAGAAAATTAAAAAAAAATATATTTGCAAACTGAATTGTGTGACATATCAAATGAAAGAACTTGTTGTGAGGATCTCAAATATTTTTTTTGTAATTTTAAAATAAATAGTTTCCAAGTTATTCAAGAAAATAAACGAAAATTGACCTTTCCCCCCCCTTATCTCCGAAACTACTGAACCTAAAATTTTGAAAAAAATACATAAATTAGTTTTCTACTTATAGATTATGGAAAAATCTATAAGAAGTACACGATATTAAAATAACATGGTAAATCACTCAATATTGTGCGTACCAACTTACTTTTGCAGTTGGAATGTATGGGAGAACATGATTTTCAACTACAATTTTACGTTTGTTCTTGGGATAAATTCATTCCAGCTACGGAACCCTTCATTGTGTGTGGTCGGTCACGCACTTGGCCGGTTTTTTTTCCTTTACTGTTGCATTTTTCTAACGTTTAGCCGCGAAGACTCAAAATGTATCATCATCTGCCTAGCGTTTTCCCAACTATGTTGGGGTCGGCTTCCAGTCTAACCGGATGCAGCTGAATACCATTATGTTACGTGGAGTGACTGCCTATCTGACCTCCACAACCCAGTTACTGGGTAATACGATACCCCTTGGTAAGACTGGTTGTCAGACTTTCGGGTTACTGACGACCCGTAACGACTGTCAAAGATTCACGAATGACAGCGGGGACCAACGGCTTAACGTGCTTTCCGAGGCACGAAGGGGTCTTGGTATGTGAAGATGGTCACCCATCCACGGACCAACCGCGGCAAGCGTAGCTTAACCTGATCGATCGACCCGAAGATTTCGAAGATTCAAAATGTATGATGTCCAATATATGGACAGAGCCCCATAAAGGGTTAAGAAACGTTTATGTATGAAGGGGGGGGGGGGGGGGGGATTATGTTCTGACCCCTCTAGTCAAACTAAACAATCTTCACTTAACATTACATCTAATGCTATTTTAGTTACTATTAAATAAACAAAATCTCCCTAATGATGACCCGACAACATTCGTAAAATTCAATTTGAAACTAAGATTCTCTCGCGGCGATTTCTGAACTCATCAATCAAAGGTCGCGACTATTCAATCATAGCTTTTCTTTGTCCCTTTCTTTCACGTTTGAAAAGCCTTATGGAGGACAGAGATAGTATGATGAAGTTTAGAAGGTTGAATGGTAAGTAACCCTTGGTTCACACGAATGCCTCAAGGAAGGGTCGGTCCAGCAGCGTAATCAATTTGCTTGAAGGAGGGAATGTTGAAATAATTAATTTTTTCACTGCTAATAGTCTTACTAATGTTAGTCTGATCCAGATGTGAATTTTGAACAGCCGTTGTGGGCATAAAATGAAAGTAAAGTGCAGACACCAGCACATCAAGCTACCCGAAACTGTCAAATTTTCCCAATCAACTTTGAACCTTATACTTTAGCGATAAAGTTGGAAATATATTAAAGAAATTTTTGGCTTGATGTGCTGGCGTCTGTACATGAGTTGGCTTAAGTAATAGCCTATGGGCTATGACCATAATCAGGTAAAAACCTCGGAATATAAGGCCAGCAAGCAGCAATGGAGCCAACAAATGTAAACGGACTATTATTCATTCTTTTGTGGATAGCTCAAAATTCTATGCACAAGTACCTGCCAAAATGCTGGTCAACGTTCGTCACCTTGCTGGTCGAAGTGCTGATTACAACTAACTGTGTATACTTACGTAACTAGTTTACTTGCATCATGTGGGATGGGAGTCCATTCTATTAGTACGCACGACGCTCACTTACCATCCCGTTACAGTGATCAATGATGCAGGGGACGCTATGCGGAGGCGTAAATTAAAACATAAAATTAGCGATCGGCAGATACGACTCAGAGTTTCATTAAAAAGTAATGAAAACTTCCTCAGAATATTAATCGAGTTATAAAACGAGGAGCTGGATGAAATACAGCACTCTTTTAATGTTTATTACGCCGACCACTTCAATTCTATCTACTTCGCCGATACGACGTTATACGTAAAATACACAAAATATCTACCAACAAATATACGAGCAATGACAATAAGTGGTAGTTACATATTTCTTCGCCGCACCTCTTATTACATTGTAGATAATTTAATAGCAAACACAAACAACGCGACACAAATCATTTGCACAGAACGATGTTCGAATCCATACTCGCTTGACCAGTTATCGGACATTTGTTTTATTTCATATAGGTAGTTAACTAGGTACCGTGGGCATCGAAACATGTAATTGTCAACTAAATTAATAGCTGTTTTTAGAGAAGAAGTAAGTAAACAAAGCTGTTCGGTTTGTAATTAGCACGCGAGACTGAAATAACATAATGGCGTAATTGACTGGTTTGGCGCGTGTTATTTCGTAATTTCGCGTGTTTGGGCCTCCGGAGATTCCCCAAAAATACGTATTATTTTCTCATAGACACGAGTGACATGAAATAATATTCAAAAATTGTATTTATGTACCATAATTTTGAAACGAATTTGAAGTTTGGTTTTGACTTTTTTGTCTAAAAATGATTTATATGGACTCCCGCTATTCTTGTTTACGAACCGATAGGCGAACAAAGGCCTGAGATCGGTATCACTTCACGTAAATGCGTTCGGCATGATGCGAGACTTTTGACACCAAACAGCAGCGATAACATCTTAAAACATATAATGTTTTAAACAAACTCTTTTATGTGGGTTAACTTAATTTTGTGAGAATAAAAGAGATATTTCCATCATATTGTTTGATATATTGATATCGAATATGAATTGGGTTTTTTATTGATGCGGGGGCAATTTTTTTTTTGTAGTTAAAAGGAGTTGCATCAGATACTAGCTAATATAGAAAAAGGAAATCATCATTATCTGCGTATTTCCCTAAAATTTTCAAATTCTAAAATATTTTTATAGCGCAAGATGAGAGCCATACATCAGAAACTTCATCTGTCATTAGCGTCAGTTAAGAATAAAATAAGACTACCTCAAGGCTAAATTAGTCATGCATGTTTTGCCTATGATCTAGGTGTTTTTATCTGGCTTGCATGCATATGCAAATATCTTCTATAAACACTCGTCTGACGGACCGACGTTAACAGGTGTTCGTTCACCTAAGACTATGGAATGAAGTCCCAAGACACTTTCGCCTGACAATGTCAGTGTGTTTATCACTTGTTTCAATATTGTTTATTTCTAGAACATGACAATGCCGTTCCTTAATTATAGCTCCTGTTTTAATTATTTTAATGCCAGTTGCAGTCGAACGATGGATTAAAATGTTGATCGATTTCTTTATTATTTGTATATCAATTTCTCACTGACGTAATACTCGTATTGTATTTCAACTCTAATTGATTTACATTGAACTTCAGCCATAGCTTTAAAAACTATAAAAATGCAATTACAATGCATCATTTGGCTATATTTCTGTACAAATCTTCGTAAGTGTCACTTTGTAAAAAGTGTGCAACAACAGCCCCTCCTCATCTGCATCAATAGAATAAATTCGCGATAAAACAAAATGAAATACCGAAATAGATTTACCAAGCAATTACTAACGTGCTCTCCAATCAAACAGCAATACGTTCTAGCTTCAAGCACATTCTTTAAGCGACATTAAAATGCGGGTTCTGGCAGGTTCCTCAAGATGGCAGTACCTGCATGCATTAGGATTCCGCAAGCCACTTAGTAGCACGGCTCACCTACAGACCCGTTGCCCGTATTCCTATTTAAACATAAAAAATAGAAACTGGATAGTGTTAGGATCTAGTCTCGTGTGGGGTTATAGAAAACGATAGAGACGATTTATTGATTTATGTTTTGTAACACTTTCAATTTAGACTTATGACATTATTCTTAAAAAGAAAATGCGATTTCAAGAAAACCCACCGATTGTTTCATATACTTTGATACATATCTGACATATCTGTCTTTGAGATAAGCTGAAACCTAATTCAGAAATACAAAATGATTTAAATTAAATCTTCAGCACTACGCACTATTCCAGCTGTCAAAAAATGAATTTATAATTCTAAATCTAATTAGAAATCTCCACTATTCTCCTAGCCATAGTTTCTCAGTCGTGTGAGGTATATTAGTGGTTAGTGTGGTCGATAGTATGCCGTACTGAACCAGTCGGCAGCTGACGGTTAGACACGTATTAGTTGAGGCGCCATCTACATGCAAATTGTTTCTCCTCCACTGTTTATTAAGGTGTTAGGATTAAAACCCTTGCGAATGATCACCGAGCAGCCAGGTAACTGCCAACAAGCATGTTTAATAGTGAAATGATTCGTCTGCCACCCATTTTCATGTTATGGGCATGCGTCTTTTATTTATTCTTTAATTAGGGTGGTTGGTTATTCTTATTTGCCTTTCTTATCTATTTTTCAAAAGTGCGTAATAAAAGTAATAGTTTCAGTTAACATGAATATTAGATTTGTTTTGTTTTCTCGATATACTTTTATAGGGTTTGAGCAAAAAGGGGTGAATAATTTTAATGGCACAAGCAATTATTCACGTCCGTTTGACGTATTTAGATCAGTGTTTTTATCATCGTCCTCTGTGTCTAAACAGCACGGACTATCATTAACTCCGTATAGTAAAATGACGTTGTTTTTCTGCAGCATCGTATAATGTGCAGGTATGACGTCGGTACGCACGACACAGCCACAATTAACTCGTCCTCTAAAGGAGTTGCACCTGCTAAAACCTTAATAATTACACTAAGTTAATTGTTAACTATACTGGTTTTAAGAAAACACGTACTGTTCTAATAAATACGCGGGCCAAGTGTACTAATAAATCAAATTACGTGTGTAGCCACACAACGTAACGAGCAAATTACTGTTTTTAAACGTCATTGTAGTAGCCATTTCTTTTGCTAGCATTTTTTCTTTCGAAGAAGATTAACAAAAAGTAGTTGATGCCATTAACAGCTCTACTTATATGCCATGACTGGATGGTATCGTGAAGATAAAGTAAAAATTAAAAAGCATCGTAAATTAAATTAATTTCATAGGTAATTAATAAGAATTGACAAATAATGTAATTTATGGCAACTTTAAATAGTAAAGCTTAATGAGTGGCGCGGGCGTCCTTCGCGAAGGCCGCGTGTGCAGTGAGTGTGAGTGACCTGTCAGGCGGCGCGGGCGGCTGCGCAGGAGTGCGCGCGCCGCCGCGTGCTGCGCTTGCGCCACGTTAATTACTACCACCAATAAGGCGCTCCGTCAACATATTTATTTTTTAGTTTATGAATTGTTCATAAAACCCACTTCATTAAAATAGGATCTGTATCACTCTTTTTTTCAGATGCGAGTAACTACAGGGGAGCTTCGTGCGACCCTGAACAAAATGCCAAGATTAATTCCCGACAAGGTATTTTATGACAAAGACGTGCCCCGGCACGAGCACTCAATAACTCGGGACCTCCTTTTTCGGTACGATCCTTATTGGTATTCGAAACGTTCTATGAAAATAAAAATCCTAAGGTGGCCACCGAATGCCTGATCCTTATATTGCAAAGACAACATTTAATAGCGAGCTGAAAAAATATTATCGAGTTGTAGTTAAGCGTCTATAAACTAGTATAAGGTTTTTATCATTCTCGAGCTTTCAACTTTTTATAATGTTAAAATTTCTCGAATATCGAACAGTAGCTGTAATGAACAGTTGACTGACCATGTTCTGTGCGCTCTGCTTGTGCGCAAGCGTTCGCACTGTAATACATTGCGAGTCATGTATGGGATTTATATTTACTATAGCTTCATGCATATAAAAAAGTGCGAAATGGAAATGATAATTTTTCCCACGAATATTTTGATTGGTCGTCGAACCAGTCAATAGTCGAGATCAAAGCGGGCCGGCCGTCGTCGCCTGCGCATATCGACCGCTGGATCTTTGTCATTCGCGCTCGACTCGACGCGGAGCGACATTGCGGTAACACAAGCGCCGCCGCTGTTGGCAATTAATGTAACCAAAGATCATCAATAAACATCTTTATCACTTGATCGCCTCTGACACCGAAGTACTTAAACAACTAGGGACCTGTACATTATAAGATTTGAATATTCAGTCACGCACATCTTTCAACATGCTTCGAGTGGAGAAGTCGTCCCGTCCTACATGTTACATTTTTTATTATTTAGCCACTGAACACGAGACGTATTTAAAAATAAAGTCATATATTGTAGAGAGGCAAGTGTCAGCACAGGCAAACATGACAATTAGGGAGATGACAGTTTCAAAGAACAGGGCAAGCCCAGAGCGGCGTTTAGTGATAAAGCTCGAGGGAGCTATGTTGTAATGACCAAGTGCTGTATTTTAAAGTCCGCTTGACCAATTATGACCATTTAAACGAATGATCGGGGCGTATGACGAGCCGCCCAGCCTAGCCATCATGCCATCTACGGTAGTTAAGATCTGAAGTTGGATCAGCGCCGACTCTTTGGCATTGTTTTCCTTAGAAAATACGCAATTTGATATCGGTCAGATAGTGTCAAGGGAAGAGAAATCTAATTTCATGATTTTGAAAAAATATAATTGACAGCGAATGTTGACCGAATACAGTCTTGACCGATCGAGCTGAACATGGGAAGAATAGTAACAACCCTGGTCTTCGAAGTGCGTTTAAGTAGCTAATTTTACATTTTTCTCTAGCTGTGTATTAATCATAGTTCATTTATCGGCTACAAACAAGATCTCGGGTAGCAAAGCGATCGCGTGGTAAGATTCGAAATTCGAATCTTGAGACTCGCGTGAGCAACTCACGCGCAGATATAAAGAGATACGCGATTCTGATTATGCGCATTGATAAATTGATCACATGCATATCGGTTACTAGCTCCAATATCGTGGGAGTACGTCCTCAAGCGATGGAAATAAGAACTTTTAATATCAAGTTGAAATTATCACTCGATATGGTAACTAATAATAATCTTATTGTTACCTTATCTTAAAGAAAACAAAATGATTGCACTTTGAAATTATTTTTTGATCTATTCTACTCTTCTTGATACCTTATCTACATTTTTTTTGTTTTTTGAATCTTTAATTTAAAAAGGCATGGCCTAATCAACTATTGGATATCTTAATTGAAAGTGCTAAAGTATAAGTGTTTATGTGGTTCTCCAACTTATCAGTTTGTGTGCTTGGGACGCCAATTCACGTAATTTTTATAGTTATCGTACGTATCTACCTGCTTACTATTTATTTTTTTCACCTCAACAATACCCAAATCACATTCTGTTGGTAATTTGCCTAAATTGTTCATGTTATTACCAACTGTTGGTAATTTGCCTAAATTGTTCGTGTGATTATCGCTGATTTACCAACGCCAGATAATTTTATCGGAGGAATAATATAGAATTTTTGACAGTTCTACCATACAAAAACTGTCAGACTTCAACTTTGTTCCATGAATAAAAATTATCTGTCGATTGACAAATCAGCCCATAGAAAAATAATTGTTTCGTCATTATTTGTCACTGTCACCTGTTAATCTTGAATATGCCTAAATTTTGACATCCCATTTTCCTTGTTTCACGTTTATGTTGTTTTTCGTAAATTGCGACCCGTTTCTGCTCAAGAAACATTGTCATGTTTCGTTTTGTTCTTTGCTTGTTGATATATTTTTATTTGTGTCAATGTTTGTGATTCTGTTTCCTTTTCTAATTTGATGTTTATTTCTGGTTTTTGTATTACTACTACTATACAGTACTACAGGGATCTTTTGGAATAACTGAGGATTTTGATGAAAAAGACACCTTTTTTTTTTTTTTTTTTTTTTGGGTGGGAAATTATCAAATAACTTCTCCCGCTCTGGGCGAAGCGGGAGGGTGTGTCAGACTTTTACTGACTAAAACCCACCCGTGTTCCTTCAGTTGCTTGTGCCAAGGGCCACGGTACCTCTTTCGAACAACCCGCGACCCTGGCAAGCATCGGCCCTAGCGGACCCCGTCAGTTACTGCTGACATCTCTTTGAGGCGCGCGTGGAACACAACGCGCCGTCGACCCGGGCCTGGTCCTTACCGGACGGCGAACTGCCCATTGCTCACCGTCCGCAAGCCCGCGCCTACGGTGGCCGGGAGTCAGCTCTTGACTCCCGACGCCCAGGGCGTCTCCTGTGGCGACTAGGGGCGTGAGGGCGCAAAGATTGCCTCTCCCTCACGCGTTCCGCCTCCTCCTTCGCAAGCATTACTGCTTCGCAGAAGGAGGTGACGGCTTCCCATGCACTCTCGCTCCGTACCATGGCCTGGACCAGGGCCGGACGCGAGAGATCGCCGCCACCTATCGCCGCCGTGAGGACGCGTCGGTGCTCCGCCCAAGCCGGGCAGACCTCCACCGTGTCCTCCGGGCGATCCACACAATGGTGACACCCGGGCGTTTCCTCCCGCCTTATACGGAACAAGAACCTCCCGAAGCAGCCGTGTCCGGTGAGGACTTGCGTCAGGCGGAAGGTGAGTGCCACTCCTCAAAGAGGGGACTTACCGCCGCAATTGTGGCGTGCCCAATGAAAAAGACACCTTAGTTCTGATTCTGGCCACGCTCCAAGGGTCCCTTAGAGCGTGGCCAGAATCAGAACTAACTATCAACCAAAGCTCCTGCCAATTAATCTCGTCACCACCCTTAGTTGACTGGTAGAGAATGCCTAAGGCATTAAGTCTGCCTTTGTACCTTTTTGTGCGAAAAGTTCAAATAAATAAATAAAGTGGACTAGACCAAGTTGCTGAACCACCTATGAATCGAGGTCCTGAACTACAATCTATCCCTTTGATCTGTTTATTAATTTTCAGTTGACTCTACCCTTCCTTCAACAATGTATTTCGTTACCAACGCCAATATATCCCACTGCAGCAATCATGCAAAACCCGTAAGGAAGACATAACACACGATTCTCAAAAACCATATGTTCTGCATGTGGTTTATTTGGTTTCATGGTGTTTAGCCACGAGGCTGCCCCGGGCAGCGCCCCTCCCCCCATTGTGTTGGACAATGCGCTGTAACTCCTCACTAACGAGACGTAGAAAGGGAATAAGGGAGAAGCGGGCAGCGATCTTGCTATTCAAACACTTCAGTCGCTGTAATTCATGTATGAAATTGAGATAAAGGGGTTGGCTGAAATAATATCGTCGGTATTTCGTCGGCGTGGGTGAGGAAAACCCACGCCTCTGCCCACTTTTTTCTGCTACGTTTCTTTTTCATAAGTTTAACGACAACATAACTGTTTATATTAAATATGAAAACGTCCAAACGGAATAAAACAAATTTTATTCTTTTCAATTTTAAAAGAATAAAACTTTCTTTATTTGGTTTGGACGTTTTCATTATAAGTTTATCTTGTAACTCATAATAATTATGAACCAATTAATCCCACATTTCACAGGATTCTGCAAGAAACAGTCTTCCAAATACAGTGCAGCACCGGATTCTCCGATTTCCGCAACCAGCCAATGCTTTTTTAGCTTATATTCGTGTACTCCGTGCAGCTCTTCCTCTAATGAAAATTATCTATTTCATTGAATCATTCGTTTAGTTTCTACTGACATATTTCATATTTTATCGTATTTATGGACACTAGACCCATTCGATGTAACAGACCAGCGCTCTCACGTATAACTTAGGACACAACCAAAGCCTGAAGCGTACTCACATTTGTAAAAAACCATAATAAGCGCCCGCTTTTGGCATATTATATTGACACACGATAAATATTTGTAAGATTACACCGAGCTGAGATTGCAGCAGAGATCTCTTTTTCCTTCAGGGTACGAAGTATGCTCTACTCGGTAGGCAAACGGTTTCCTGTACAACAATACGAATTAGTAGGATAACGCAGTCTGTTTTAGTTCATTATCTTGAAAGTACATCATATTGATCACAACTCATAGCTGTATCTTTTGTAATTGTTTTACTGGCTTGGCCGTAGGAGTCATAGAAAAAGGAATTAAAAAATGTTTATTCTGCGCAAACAAAACGCACATTCCAAAAAAGGCATAAAATACACACATACAAGGTAGCCAAAAGCCTCGTATTCAACCAATAGAAGTTCGACAATTTTGTCCATTGCTTGAAGTTAGGGCCAGGGACCAAAGACAATGCACATTGCATTGGCCATTGATATGAAAACATAAATAAATGTGATTCATTGTTAACCCCAGTGGATGCAATTTGCTGCATCTTCAGGCAGTCTGACCCTTTTTTTATGATCTTCTTTAGTTTTAGTGTTTCTTTAGTTGAAGTTTTTCTTTCTATATTATTATTAATAACAAATGTGTGCAAAATCAAAAGTTATTTATTCAAATCAGGCTGAAAATACCAACACATTTCTAACGTAGAACGCCCACTTCCTAGTGCTTTCGCTGGGAAAAAGAAGTGGCGCAACAAAGATAAAAGTGTGTAAAAGTGCAAAGTGGTACAAGTGCGATAAAGTTAAACACAAAAATAGTCTTAGCTCCAACCGGAGCTACAATGACACCAACATTAGTCTAGAAGTAGTCGAGGAATGGGCTGATACAAATGATTTGACGCTACTATATGACGCCAAACAATCGGCGGTTAGCAGGTCGTTAACATTCAGCAATAACTGCAGGAGCATCCGCCCAGTAGTCCACTTCTGTACATTTATGTGCTTAAGGTATTAAATAATAAATAATATTAAGCAGAAAGTGCACACTCAAAATAGTCTTCTTCAGCGACTAGTCTCATCATAGTGGGGTGCTTCGCCTGACGCGGACTACTGGGCTGGTGCTACCTTTTTATCCGGGTGCAGATTCAAAGTTAGCGGATACATCATTGAATCATCTCTAATTGCCTAAAACCAATCCCGGTACAAATAATTAGTAGGAAAAGCGCCAACAGAGATGGCAAGTACCGGCGAAAGAGCCAAAATGATCTCCGACACTCGACACCCTTTGCACGACAAAATCCTTCTGCCGCAAGGGCTGAAAAGCCAAAACAGTTTTTTAAAGTGTGTCCCACTCACTGGCGAAGGTCAAAAGAAAGACTGAAGCTGTAGCGAGACAATGCTTCCTTACCAAAACCATTCGTTCCACATGCTGTAGATCTCCCGCCTGGACACGAGATGCCTTGGTTAACCTGGAATTCTTTAAACAGTCTCCGGACCCAGGTTGGCCGAAGCAAGGAGAACCTTTTCAGGTGGAGATAAATAGATGACACCGCCTTGGAGTGTAAATGTGGTGATGTTCCACAAACAATGGGACACTGTCTTAATATCGGGTCCTGCGTGTCCTATCGCCTGCACTTTACAAAAACTGATGGACGTTAGTGATGGCGCCAAACACGTAGTCGAGAACTGGGCCGAGTCCATTTAGATTGCCATCGACACGCTTAGAAGTAGAAGAAGATGACATTGGAATGGACTATGAAGAATAATCGATTATGGATTCAAATGTCTTCCAAAACAAAGAAAGAGTTGATTCTAAAGGAATATAAAACAGAGCTATTGATTTTAAGCTGCATTCATACAAGCCAACATAACTTATAGGCCGGTAATAACTACAATTAATTGAAACTTTGTAAGTAATAAAAAATAAATAATCATAAAAACCATTAACACGTGTGCGCCTCAATAATCGATGAGTCCGTAAATTAATACTTTCTTGTTTCTTTTTTAAAGTTTGTTAATTCAAGGCAAAGGCTACAAAGGAATGTTGAGCGCCACCCTTAGAAAGCCTAATTTAATTTAACAGGTAGGCAGCGTTATTTAATCATAGGCTTACCACTAAATTATACAGTGTGGTAATAGCTGCGGAGCAATCAGCAATACTTCATTTTTGCTACTGTTTTTTTTATATCTACAAAAACTAATTCACCCAACCCCCGAACGTGGGTTCGCTACTCCTTCCGTTTAGCGAGTAAGGCTTTTGGGTTGTTCGAAAGGAAATCGTTTGTTTTTTACGATTATGAATTTGGCAAAACATTCAAATTGCCTTTATGAAAAAGCAAGATACTGAAACTTCTTTTCAATATTTTTCAAAGACGATTTGAATTATCCCGTACTAATTAAAACTTAAAAAGTTAATAATGATATTAAAATTGCACTTTTTCTCATTTTAAAACAGAAATATTTCCCCGAATAAGTACTATAGTACATATAGCATCACAATAAAATTATATTCTGTACAATGGTCAACTTTGATCTACCTAGATTGCCTATCACAAAAATAAACTTTCACCTTTTTACAAAAATTACAGAGTGTTAGATCAGTAGAGTGTACAAAAAGATTGGACGCATCATTAAAAACGAATGACGGTGCACTACTTGAATATTATTATAAAACATGAGAATTATGACCTGGGAGCAGTTCTCAAGGCACGTAATACACACAGTGATTTTCACCCTCACACGCCGCACCCGTCAGCACACGTTCCGATAAAATTACAGGGGGCAACGAAAACTTAGCACTCGTTAGGTGTCAAAATTGCCATAATTCGAAAACGCAGTGTGTGCCCCGCCTTACGTAAAGCAAGCCGACTTTTTGCCTGTTCCGAAAATTTAAAACTCAATTTTTTTAATGGTTTGTGGCCGCAACCGATATCCCGAAATTGGATGATCGGAAACGAAATCGATCGATCGTGTGAAAATAATGTTTTGATCTACCCTTAGATATTAGTGTAAAAAGTTTACCGCTATAGGTAATTTTATTTTAACTCGTTTCTTTCGCAATTGAAGAACCACCCGACACGAGTTACCTTTGGTATACATCTGATAATAATAACAACTTTAGAGAAGTATGCTAAGTAGCCAAGTAGTTTCATATCTAACACATCTCTAAGTGCCCAATGTTTACAGCATCATAATCTATCAATAGACAATAAAAGTATCGTTGATCTTCCGCTCGATATATTCACTCTTGCTTTCTTTGTTTCTCGTATCATGACTAGCTTTTTGGATTGTTTGAAACAATAAATGCTACTCGATTACAATAAAAATATTTACTTTCAATTACGAAACAATGATGTTGCATTAGCATCGTCAATGTGTCGTAATCGTTTGGTGATCGTGTTTACCGATTAACATACATATTATTATTTACATACATTGTAATGTAATTTACACTTTCTAAAAAAACAGTTTACTTTCCAATTTAGTTCATTACATTTCAATTTGTTTCAATAATGTGAAATTTCGCATCAGAGGGGCAATTCTCGTAATTTTAAAATTACGAGAATTCACTCAGTCACAATCTGTCAAAATACCGCTAATTTCCCTACATTTTTGACAAGTTTTTGACATTGATTGTCGCTGAGATGAGATTGCGATTAGTTTTCGAACGTTTTTAATTACGAGAACTGGCCTTCAGATCATAATTTGATATTTGCTATAAGGACAATGTTCAAATGGAACTTACACATCCTAAAAGTCCCCTTAGTATCTTTCCGTATTTAAAAATAAAATATAACACAATTCCAAACTCTAAAGAGCTGGTCAACGTTTTATGATAATTTTAACACCATTGTGATTCGATTAGTCTCGCTCTGATATTAAATAGACAGCTTTGAATTCGGACAATCGATCTTTAATGCCATAATTCAGATCAATCGTTATAAAAGGCACGTAATTGGCCAACAATAGCTCGATATTTCATCTTATTCGTTTGATATTTCTTCATCAAAGGAGATAGGAATGTTAAATCTTAAAACTGGACTTTATTTTGATGATGAAACATTCCTGTAAGTACATGTCGTTTGTAATTTTGGATTTGATTTTTTCAAAAATTGCGGACAAAATATTGTTGAGGTAGCATCTTTAGGCTTGCACATTTCACGTCGGCTATTTCACGCCAAATTATTTAAGCTGGAAGAGTAATAAACACAATACATCATCTACCATGATGTGTATTGATACACAAAATTAGTTACATGTATTCAGCGGTCAATCAGACGTGAAATTGGGAGTGTTTGAAGTGCGTCGGCGCAGACAAGTGTGGCGACAACAACTTCGCCACGTTTTGTTATCGGCTACGGCAAATTGTGCAAAAAGGGTTCTACCTGCCACGTACAGCCGCGGTCAAAAGTTTGCGTAAAAGGTTCAGCTACATCGCAGCATAGTGAAACTTTTTTGGTACGCTGGCCCCATGTCGTCTCGCTACATTACACAATATTCACAATAGAACCCTTCGTTCGATCTACTTAAGGACCTTTGGATTTTTTCTCGTGTTTAATTTCGTTGTGCGTCGAAGTCAACAAGATGGACTTAAGGGTTCTCGGCAAACTGCTAAACAATTGTTGCGTCACGGTCAATAGAACACGGTGCGTTTTTGTGCACATTTTTTTTTGAGCTTTTGAACTTGTCCGTTATAGCTTTAGTGGTTCTAATTTAAGCGGCGCCGAAAGGATTTAAGATTTCCTTAAACCGATTATCTGTTAAAGCGAGCTAATGCTCCACAATTTCACTGCCGGATTTGTCAAAATTCTTCAAATTTAACATAATCTCAGATAACGACTTACAATTTTGAATGTATTCACAAACACACAAGTTCCTTATCATAGGCACCACAAACGTTTCTGTCGTTTCTATAAACGTGTACAATATATTATTTATATTTTGAAACTGTGTCCCACTCTGGCAGAAACTACTACCTTACCAAAATCTAATGATCATATTCCTGTTAGCGAAATATTAAAAGATAAAGAAGTGTGAAATTGATGAATAGATTTTTTGCACAAGCAACTGTTTTCTATTTTAACGCCTATTGTGGGGAACTGATTCTTGCAATAGATTATTAACGCAGACGCTCTTCTCATTAGATTATAGGTATAAAAAAGAAAAGATAAAAAATTATCATATAAAGAAGCGCTTTGTTATGATCCAGATTTAAATTAAATTAATAATTCTTCCATTCTGATGTGGAAATAACTAAAACGAGCGTCTGTCACCCACTACCTCTTGCTCTAAAGTCTGGGTGACGTTGGAAGTTCTTACTGTATAGCTCATTCGATTTTGTTTATTTTTGTGTTAATATTATTTCCAATATTGTTTGCACCTACCTACGTAAAGAGACGCCTATACGTAGAAGCACTTACGGAATACAAAGAACGCGCTCCCAAAATGTTTCAATCATAACAAT
Source organism: Eremobia ochroleuca (assembly GCA_949629135.1). Classification (NCBI taxonomy): domain Eukaryota; kingdom Metazoa; phylum Arthropoda; class Insecta; order Lepidoptera; family Noctuidae; genus Eremobia; species Eremobia ochroleuca. Next base: position 8,233,189 of record OX451392.1, read on the forward strand.
ACTTGGTGACATGAACGTAAGTAATTACAAATCACCCTAATAAATTCTACACTTCACAATTTCAGCAACTCGTGTCACCCACCACTTGTGTGACAATAAAATGCCAACACAATCGCTCACGCCCAAAACTCGTGCCATTAGAAAGATTTATACCTTAGCACAATGTGTATCGTAAATTCATAACAAATCTCCGGAGAAGGAAATATATGGCTTACCAATTATTCGGAGACTAACCGACCGGAAGTTTTCAAGTATTTTTATCGGATCTTTTGAACACGGTGGTGATTTTAAACAAATATGAAACTGGGAACCGACGCCTAAGCTGAGAAGAATAGAGGATTACAACGAAATCCTGTTTTTGTTTATTTTCTTTGGTGTAAGTCTTTTGTATCGAAGGCGGTGGACGAACTAATGTATGGTGGAATAGAAATACGCAGGCAATATAATATCAGACCTATGGAGGAAACTGTATTATGTAGATTTGAAGCAGATATGTATTGGTAATAAATTGTAGCGTTGAATCTTTTATACTATACTAGCGACCCGCCCCGGCTTCGCACGGGTGCAATGGAGAAACAGTGATAATTTTAGAGCCATTATTTCTCGTAAAAAGTATAGGATAAAAAATGGTTATTGTGGGTTATCCCTAAGACATAGACATATACCATAGCGGACTTTTTTGTAGATCTTTTTAAGGTGTACAATACTGTAGTACATTATTTGGATCTATCTCGACGGGTTCAGCCAGCGTTTACAATGTAAGCGCAAAAAAATGTGTTTATTTACGAAATTACATTAGAAACCTCTAAAATCATCAGTGTTTCTCTACTATATTATGCATGTATTATACATATAAACCTTCCTCTTGAATCACTATATCTATTAAAAAAAACCGCATTAAAATCCGTTGCGTAGTTTTAAAGATCTAAGCATATATAGGGACAGACAGACAGGGAAGCGACTTTGTTTTATACTATGTAGTGAAGTTCTTAAGCTAATTAATACCCGCACAGAACTCAAGAGATGACTGAAAAGCCTGATACCTACGTAATCTAAATGATATAATTTCAAATTAAAACTCCACAAAATCAGAAAAGTAAACAAACACGCAAACCATAACTCTCGCCATAATTTATCATGTCCAGTTAAAATACGAAGGACAGGTTTAATTACATAACGGGACAAACTCCAGCTTTTTTCTTGTTTACAGCTTTGGACAACTTAATTGGCAAAACAAGACACAAGCTTTAGAAAACACGGATAGATTCTTATCTAACAATATATGACAGGTCCAGGAACAACTGACCCAAAAAACCGTCCTCCGAAATTAGTTGACAGAAAGTAACACTTTATCCGATTGGACGTATCGCGAGACAGTTCATTTGTCAATATCCCTCACGAGGCATAATTAAACTGTGAGATAGAAGCTAAAAGCATCGGCTTCTGTATCAAGAGCCAGGCGTCACAGTTATCGAAATTAATTCTATGAATGATTGCCATTGGTATACGTGAGAAAAGATAACAGAACTCATTTCGACTACTTATAAGTGCAGACGGATTAGGCGAGGTCTAGCAGTAGGAATACCACGTTTAGTATAATTTCTTTTACAAATCTAAAGTGGCGATATTATTTTACGATCCATGATAGCCCTTTGGATTTAGTTTTTAATAAAAAAGCGGCATTTATTTAACGGGCTAAATAATTTCTCTATCAAAAACACGATAAGTAACGTCTACATTTTGATCAGACAACTTCATTTAATTGGTTCCCTCTAGGAAATCTCATATTCAATTAATAAGATCATGGTAATTGGAACAACAAGTGTCGGGAACCTTTGGTGCTGATGGATGGTATCAATTTTCGTACCGGTCCCAACGTCCCAAGTAATTAGTTATCGTAGTAATATTCTCGGCGTCCCATTCTCGAAGTATTTAATGTAATCGTATTTTGTTAGTAAGCTGTTTATTAATTAGCGTTATTTAAAACTATTTGGTAGCGAGTTCTGGCTATCGTGTTTTGTATACGTAATAACAAGTTTTCTTGTTTGTTTTAGTAATTTTAGTAGTTTCATTCTCATTACGAGTAATTGGGACTTAAATTCAGTAAAGCGTTCGGTAATCATAATCTTCTACAAATGATGCTATAGGTATCGATCCTGAAGCTAATCATCATCTTTTGATACTGAAAATATTTTATTAAAAACATGAAGCATACATTGTCTCAATTCAAATCAACTATCGTGTTGATACAGTACAGTTACTACTTGGATGCAAACAGGCAGAACCTACAAACGGGAACCGTTAAGCTTGTGGTCAGATAAAGCTACAATCGACCGGATTTCCACCTGACCGATACTTGCTCCGCTAAATTATCCCTAAACTATTGTCCAAACGGACGTCTTTTGCAGCCACATCAAAGAACCACCGAAAATGTACCGGGTCTTAGCGTTGCCGGTGCAAAGACGCGTGCCTCTAATCTCTATTGATATAACGGAACTAAAGAAACTTTGTATGAACACCTTACGCGTTTTTTACCATGTTTCTTTTGAAGACATCCCTATAAAACGTCAGCCCGCTACTTTTTGTGCACTTATTTATATTAGAGAACGGTACTGCACTTTGCCGTTATGACAAACAAAAAAAACGAATTTCAAAGTGTTACAGTTTCGAGGTAACTGTATCGCAGCCCCCGCGCACTTCCGAGGTTCATGGCTATACACTACTCCACTTCAAGGTGGAAGGAAGCAATACATTATTTTTACAACCATCAACATTATGTTATTGAATTACTTTTGAAATTGATTTGGTGCCTTCAGTTATGTTTGCAGAACGTTTGCATCTGCTCGGGGCAATGCGTTTGATTTTTTGTTCGACAGACATTGTCGAGACTGTCTAGATGTGGGCGCTTAATTACGGATCACGTTCATAAAGATAATGTAATATAATCCTCGTTGCGAACAATCAGAGTAAGCAAGGTGGCGTCATAGGAATTAATTCAGAAAGGCGATATTCTATTGAGTTAGTCCAGGTGAATTATTTGGCACGCTCCTTGGTAACCTACATCTTATCGATCGGCAGCACCTTGTGTTTCAAAGATAGTGCGTTAGATACCTTCCGTTATAATGTAGATCAATACGTGCGCCGATATATACGGCAGATGTAGAAGGGTTATTGTACTCGTATACACAATTTATTATTGTTGTGATTTCTATAGAAACTTTGACAAAGTGTACTCGAGATTTTGGCATGTGCTATTCCTTTGCTAACACGTTGTGCTATTTATTCATACTATGTTTTCTTCGAAAGATTCAAATCAATACGCGTATCCATTTTTACATTGACGAGTCGTAACTTGTTTATCTGAAAATCTAGAGTAATTATTTAGATACTGAGTTATTTTTAGTTAATTCCCGCAACTTGGCTTGGCTCTATTTATGAGTACATCCTGTTAATATAACGACCGACTTTTACAAAGTTCTACATATGAGACGTGAACTTACAATCTAGTTCTAAACCGTGTACTTGATAAATATAAAAGCAAATTTCGCATCGTTAAGTCGCGTTATAGCAACCGTGCGCATGCGACGTCGGCAAACGTTCAAAGGCTCGGACGCCGACAGATGACGTATCGGTTGCACAATACGATATAATGAAAGGGTGGAGTGCATAGCGATGCAATTCATAGGGGTACTCTACTCAATGTAACCTAACACTTTGGATTTTGCACAGTGAGCACGTGTGCAAATCAAAATGTGTACTATTGTGATAGAGATGATAGATGGAGGACATAAATGGTGATTAATTATTGTTGTAGGTTTTGAAGTGGTATAGTGGAGGGGCTTGTGGCTAACTAATAACAGCCGCACGGGTCGATCGATTAGGTTAAGCTACGCTTGCCGTGGTTGGTCCGTGGATGGGTGACCATCTTCACATACCAAGACCCCTCCGTGTCTCGGAAAGCACGCTAAGCACGCTAAGGTCCCGGCTGTCATTCGTGAAACTTTGACAGTCGTTACGGCTCGTCAGTAGCCCGAAAGTCTGGCAACCAGTCTTACTAAGGGGTATCGTATTACCCAGTGACTGGGTTGCGGAGGTCAGATAGGCAGTCGCTCAATGTAAATTATAGGTATTCAGCTGCATTCGGTTAGACTGGAAGCCGACCCCAACATAGTTAAGAAAAGGCTATGCAGATGATGATTGTTTTGAAGTGGTATCTGGAGATCGATTTTAGAAGTACAAATAATATTTCTCTCGTTTTGATTGGGAAATTGAAAAGATAACCGGTGTAACATAGGGAAGCGTAGTTTTAAGCAGAATCTGTCTGTCTTGTGGTTGTGCGGTGAATTTATGGTACAGGGATGCCATTAGTCAAATTTAGTCATAGATAATAAAAACGAATCTAAAATAGGCCTTGTTAAAAAAATATTAATACCCACAAAAGAAGTAGACAAAGACACTGTATAAAAAAGAATGGCGTAGACTCTGTGCGGCAATAAACTCATGAAAAAACTGACCTAAGTAAATATTGCAGTTTGCCTACTGGCGCCTGTAACTTGATATTGTTTAGACAACATAACAGAACCTACTTATGAAGTTACGTTTTCATTTCACACAGATTTTAGTTCAACCTATTTTTGTAGAACAATAAAAAAATATTTAATATAGGAAAGGGTTAAAAAATAACCTACTGTAATTGCTTCCATTGAATAAATATTTACAGTAAAAAAAAAAAACACAGAATCTGTAAACAAAAAATTCTAAAACGATTGAAAAAGATCAAGTCTAAAAAATGAACATGGAAACTTCTAGGTTGACTGTCGACACATCTGCTATGCGTGCCCTATTTGTATCCTTAAAATATATCCTTAAAATCTTAATCAGAGGAGTAAGCAAGGCCAGTACATTAATCACAGGAGACCAGAATGAGCACCGCTTCCGGACATCTACAAATAAATTCAACAACATGAAAAAATATCGACCCCTCAAGAAGCACAATCATTTTTATTCCGCATAGTTTCTTATTCCGACATTTTGTGACACACGAGATTTGTAGATGAAAGGCAATTTTAAATTTCTCTTGAACTCATTATAATGTCAAAAAACAAAAAAACTTTCTTGAACTAAGTTTTAATTATTGTTGTCGTAGCACTTGCTACGCCGACTAATAAAGTCGTAGCACTCGTAGCAAATAGCTACGACCAAATTAGTTCTTAGACAACTCGCAAATTAGATAGTTTACGTATGGCCTACTACGACAAAATAATTGACTAAGTTCAGATTTTTCTGATCTTCGGAGAAATTCATCTGAGAAACAAAAATTGCGGTTTGTCAACTTTTGATATATTCTCAAAGTAAAATTTATCTGACGATTGAAAAATCGGCACTAAAGCAATTTGTGGTTTAAACAAAATGCTCCACTATACACAAAACTGTATGTATCCCAAATAAAACGCAACATGATCAAAGCATTGAAGATCGACGCATCGGTAACACAGGGCAGGTACAAATTACTGTGGCAGGGCTCGATCACGAGATGGTGGTCGCTGATAAAGCTACACCATCACTATAAAGACATAATTTACTCAGCGTTGAACAAAAAGTATAACGGACAGACCGACAGAACTAGATGAACGATGTTGCGTTTGCGTTTTAATTAACGATAACATGTTGCGACTTGCGATTGAAACGTCCTGTGCTGAAAAATGTACGTGACTAGTTTTATTGTGTCGTCTGAACGGTGTGGTTTATGTGATGTATTGATGTGCACTCAGTCTTATAAAGCCATTAGGGTTTGTTAGTTCGACTTATTGAATAAAATGTGGTTGTACTGACGCTTTCACTTGGGTAAGGATCATGAATCAATTCCGTCTAGTTACATAATTGAAAACGTGTCTCAGTTCAAAGAAAAGTTAAATTTATTACAAAAACCGTTAATTTTTAGCATCAATTTTAAAATAGTCTTTTCGACACAATTCTTCAAACTTAATGTACCCAACATTAAGTTTGAAGAATTGTGTCGAAAAGACTACCTATTTTAAAATTGATGCTAAAAATTAACTGTTTTTGTAATAAATTTAACTTTTCTTTGAACTAAGACACATTTTCAATTATGTAACTAGATGGAATTACAAGTTACAACTTCTATAAAAAATAGTAACATAATAATGCAAAATTTTATCTTTTTCATTATCAAAAATGAAATGCAAACTGTCGGCATGGGTAAAAGGGCTCATATTCAATTTTAATAAAACATAATGCAAGGATAATGAAGCGTTGCAACTTCCTGTGCGAATCTATTGAGCTGTATTCGCTACCCGGATATGTCTTTGTCCGCGAATGCGAAAGGGTGAGTCGGGAAGCTAAGATCCTCAAGCATAGTGATTTCATGCTTACATGAACCCTTTGAATGTCTTACTTTCTCTGCCGGGACTTTATTCGTGGGGAAATCGATTTGCAATGCCAATTGAGTTTTGTTAATTGATTAGTTATATGACGGACTGGTATTGCAGTCCTGTTTCCGTTTTGAAATTGATTATTTAATGTACATATTGAAGATATGAACTCACTTACATTCAGAAAATTGTTTAACAACGGAGTTTATTCCTCCATGTTCATTAAATAATCATAAAAGTCTTTTCAAAAAAATTAACTTACAAAACCAAAACCGCCAAAAACATTAACGCACTTTTACATCTTCAAAAAACAATAAAAATATACCTAAAACAACTTTAATGACTTCATGTCGTAAATCACCGACTTACGACCTAAAGTCAACTAGTCAGCGAAGCTAGCGGGTTCTCTGCCCACCCATAGGTGTGGACAGTCGTGGTCAAAGGGTCGCGACCAAGCACTAAATCAGACAAGACGTGTTATTTGTTCAACAGGCTTTGATACCACCGCGATGCGCCTGCACCTCATAATTTATGTGGATATATGGGACTTGAAACACATTAGTGTTTTGTTTGCTTAACTAATAATAATTTTTCGGAGATGAGTTTGGAGATTTGGAAAAAAAGTATAATTTTGGGCTAGTGTGTTGACCGATTGTTCATAATTTGTTATGCTATCCTGAATTTATTTGAGTAATTAGCATACTCAAGTAAAACTTTTAATAGATAACAATCACACTTTGTAATTTTGGTACGACGCAAACGCATGTTTCTGGCAGAGCGAATGTCAAGCGTACGTCAATACAGGTTATGTCTGTCCATTGACTAACAAACAGTACTAAACCGCTGTTCCCATTCATCAATTTGCATTTATCGGTCCCCATTCGTAGTTAATAGATCTCAACTAAAACATCTCAAAACATTGGTACAACTAAATAAATTCACAATGCTCCTAGTGTAGTAAGTACAAATCGTTCAATAAAACATCGACTAGCAAAACTCGCCTTAACACAGTTGAAATAAATAAATAATTCGTCTGTATCAATTGGAAAAGGAACATTCTCCCATCGAGGACGGCTCTTGTAAATCTTTGATAGCAATCTTGATGTACGAACGGATGCAAAACGGGATCGTCTCGGGTCCAAAGCGGTTTGATTTAAGGAAATACATCCCTGACGAAACACAGTAAGTATCGTATGTAACATCGAATAATATCCAATCGTTTTGCATATCCAATTGCAATCTCAATTGTTTAGTTCAATCACTCGACCGATATGTAGATTTAATGGGATGCATCGAATTTAAGCGATAGCTCTCTAAAGCAGTAACGTTGCCAAACTTTTATGTAAAACATCGGTGAAATGTTCAAAGTTTTATCGAGGCTTTGCATTACCATTAAATGTTAACACACTATAATACTTCTGTGTACAGGTGAAACACTTATGTATGTAACCCTACTGATTGATATTTCATTAAACAGTCATCTAATCTATATAAATAAAACAAAGTCGGGTCAGTTGCACCATTTACGAGTATAACTCAAGAACTGTTGGACCGATTTTTATGATCTTCGATTTGTTGGTTTTGTGTCCGCCGCGAATAGCACAATAACTATTAAAACATGAGAAAAAAAACACGAAAAAAATACTATAATTTGAAGATAATGAATTATCTTATACATTCTACTGAACGGCTTTTTTGATGATATCTCAAGAACGGACTGACTGATTTCATTTATTGATTCTGAGGCGGTACGGAGTTCGCCGGGTCAGCTAGTATATAGGGTGACTGGTAATTAGTGATCGATAGTTAAACACATGATTCTACTCATGACAACAAACAACTTTTACTATGGGACCAAACGTGAAATCGCGAAAAAAAATCAGCTGTTCCCTACATTTATGTTCGTACGAGTCGTCAAAGTGTAGGGAACAGCTGATTTTTTTTCGCGATTTCAGGTTTGGTCCTATAGTAAAAGTTGTTTGTTGTCATGAGTAGAATCATGTGTTTAAGTATCGATCACTGATTACCAGTCACCCTATATATTACTATCATCATTAATTTTCATGTAATTTCGTTATAGAATAGAATAGAATACTCTTTATTATGTACACCATAAACGTTCGTTATATGAACTTAGAGGGTAATATTGATAATTTTAATGATTATAATTCTATAAAGATATACTTGTTAGGGTCACGAATCATATTTTGTTCAACATACAACCTGACGCCGACCTGCAAATTGCAAAAAACGTAAAATTTGAAGTTCGCAGACTACCCGGGCGCTTCCCTCTGAAACAATAATAGGTAACAATAATTATGACGAAACAATCGCCTAAATCATTTTAGATTAATTGGATATATTTGATCATTAAAAGTAAACTAAAAAACCAGTAAATCATAATAGAAACTTCTACAGATTAATCTAATTTGGTTTAGTTAAACACCCAGGGAGAGTATTTATCAAATCTGAGGTATCGGCCTATAAATAAGACTGCACGCGGTTTCGGAATGTGTAGTAAAATTTATAGCAGGGCTCGTACGACCAAGAGCTCTATCCCACTGTGATACTCACAACTATTGTAATCTGATCATGCAAATTTTAACCCCTTTTTTACCCACACAGTCGGCACACGCCTAACACTCCATGTGTAGGTACCTGTTTGTAGTAGATAAGGGTATAGTTATGTGGTGGAGACAAAGCTGTTTGGCATTTTTGAAAAATGTAGCTATTCAGATTCAGATGAGAAGTTGCGTGGTAAGCAATTAGTTATTCATATAGAGCAGAAGTGACTGCACGTTTTCTTGTCATTACATCAATGCAATTCAAATTAGTTTGTCAACGACCCTCTTGCTGATACATCCACAATTTCTATCACACCTCAAGCAAATTTATCACTCCCTTAAAATCCAAAACACGTGTACATTACAAGTTATCTGTGAGATTTAAGACAGGAGAAAATAAAATTTTGGCACGTTCGTTAACGACCGGTCCTGTTGATTTGGCAGATGTTATTTTTAGTCATTAGAGAGAAAAAAATCAATTAATAACCGCCGTTTGTGTACAAAATTGATTACCGGAGGCTTCTGAAGTCAGCCGTCTGACCACTCCCGAGGCACCCGTGTGAACTCTGAAAATCATAATTGCGTACTGTCTAATCAAGCATACTTCGTCCCTCTCTAATCCATAGAGATTAGTTTGAGCGTGAAAGAGACAAATCTTAGGAAGTAAATGTTGCTTCCACTCTTCGTGACCACACTTTGATTGATGAACAGAGAAAACGCCTCGAGTGAGTTAATCACGCCTAAATTTAATTTAGAATGAATATGAAAACGCGGAGGCTATTTATTATGTTTTATTTGTTTTGGATAACATTTTATTTTTTTCTGGATCCATAACCCTAATGTTACTTTTTGCAGGTCGAAAATATGCTAAGTTTGACCCCAGCTCATTTAAAGGGTTTTACAAAAAAAAAAAACAGGTAATTTGGATACAAAATCGTTGTAACTATAGAAAAAAGCTTTTTTTGTAAAGGTTGTGAAACACCTTTTTTGTCAAATATTATAAACAGTAATCTATGTGGCATTAAGGTGCGTCAAACGTTTCGTGGGAGACTGGAATCACTGCAATTAAGATAAACGCTTCCCATTAGATCCATTCAATGCTGGAGCGATTCGGGACTATAAACATAATGCTTTTAATCATAGTAGGCAGATAGGCATCAACATTATTTGTTACAACTAGCACACAGAAATGCTTAGACTCGTCTATCCTTTTTCAAAGTATAGGAATTTAAATCCGTGAGATTTTATGTATTTCATAAGAAATAGAGCTTTTATTTAAACATGAAGTTCTTTATATTTTAAAAACTATTTACCCATAAGTATGAAATAAAATACCTAGTTTATGCTTGGTTATGACACTTTTTAGTTTAAGTAACATAATTGGTATATTTACTTAACTCTGGGAAAAAGTAAAGTTTTTTTTACTCTATTGTTTTCAATCTCTAATTGTGTTGCATGCTGCGAACCAAATTTAACTAAATCGAAAAAAAATCGTTTATGGAGAAGGCCGTACATACTATGTTTCGTACCGGGTAAAAAATATATTTTTCCATTCCACTGCACTGATTCCACTGTTCTCCTCCCAATAACATCGCTCATCATTTCAAGATAACGCATAAATAAATAAATAATAAAGTAAATTGAAAACCTTCCCAAGTAATTGTCGGTGTGGTGAGTGACCCAAATGGCTGTAATGACACCGGAATCCTTTGAATGGCCACGCCACTTACGAGGTCCCTTTAAACAAACAACTTAAGAGATTTCTCCTTCTAAGTGGCACAATAAAACTTAAAGATCACTTGAACTCATAAACATTGATCACTTGTAAATGAGCCTCTATTACTATTAGTATATTTAGCACTAACAATTGCGTTTGCATTTAACGCAGAAAAAAACAATTAATTGTGCTCTGTGTGTGGCTCAACAGTGCGTTTTTATTATATTGTCATAAAGATTATTTATAATCACACGTAAACGTTTTAAAAAGACGTTTTATGACCAGAAAGGCGGCATTAAAAAGACTTTTGTTTAAAACAAAACGTTCCTTAGCTTTTATGGACATTTTGTAATCATTAAAGTAGTAATATAAATCGTTTGACCTAGTAATTTCCAATGAAGTTGTTTTGCTAAAAAATAAAAATAAAAATTGGTTTTCTGAAATCCGGTGGCATTTGCATGCTAACATTACCTGCCTGTTACATGGTATTATTTTATCAAACGGGCAGATGTATTCAACTTGTTATCTGAGTTGCGTGGGTGGACGGCACACGAAGGTGTTGCCAATGAACTGCTCTCAATGCTCCCCATTGTTGTCAACCCCTGCACGACGATTAGTGGCACACGATCGCCTACTGTTAACCACTTCCTTGTTTGCACTATACCAATGTATACAGAGCATCGAATACGGTGATCATCAATAAACAAATACAGCTAACAGTGGCGAAGTTAAGTAAAAGTGAAATTTGCGGTTTATACAGGGGAATGCTTTGTTCTGTTTGAAATAGAAAGTGATGGAACAATTGATATTTTGTGATGTAATACTTTCTTTGCCGCCTCGTCTAAAACTTCGTCGTAAAACTTTCTTATGCTCGTCTCCTATAAAAAAAAAATTACCACATGTAGTTTATGTTATTATCATGCTTATGACAATTATACATAAGGTATTTCGTATGATGTATTTTTTATTGCCAAACTGGGCATATACATAGATTCGTAAGCTAATATTACCTGTAATAGCTATTTCTATATGGGAGCATCTACTATGCAAAGCTATGAGTTGTTTACTTTATTATTGGTAAAGATACAAAAGTCTTAATTTTAACTAATAACGGTCCGTAAATTATAGAAATTGGCCATTAGAATAGAATAGAATGGAATACTCTTTATCATGTACACCATATTCGTATAAATTACAGACATAAATACGTATACAGAAATTTTACAAAGGGTGATACAATGGGCGGTCTTATCGCTAAGAGCGATCTTTTAAAGACAACCTTTGGATGGATTGAAAAGGGAAGGAAAGACAAATACTGTAGGTAGTCTGTGGTGTACCATTTACACGACACAATGAATACATACATAAATTATAGTATACTAATCTACACATATAATAATAAACATGAAACAGGAGTAAAGAAAATATAATGATGTTGTTTAAGGAGAGAGGAAGTGCTTTTTTTATCACAATTTTAAAAGTGGACGAGGATTAGTCAAGTTCAATTCATTTTCCTTAGCTTCGAGATGATAACTGTAGCCTCCTGTTTGAATATCTGCGTGTGATGCCCACATCTCCTCAGCAAACGATGTCTGTGACAGAAAAACTGTCTGGTTTTTCATGTCCATTACTCAATCGTAAACTTGCCCTTCTAATTTATTATATCGTAATAATTCCCTCTCGTTTCCTTATTAGAGGAGAGCAAGCTACCAGTCTGATCATTATGGTGAAGACTGGATGGTACGGTAGTAACGGATTGGATTTAACGATCATTATTATAAGCCATATGCAGTGGTTGGTTGCGTAACTCTAAAGCGATTACCACAGATTACCTTCTATAGATACTTTACTATTAATAATATTGTGAGATGAATCGGGAGAAAAGTGATAATCTTGCATAGCTTGTATGACTGATAACTGACAGAGAGATGTGATTGGCCGTGGATGGAGCTTAATGTTGTACAATGGGAGAGGCACACGTCAAACAATGGACTTCTTCAGGCAGATTACGATATCATTATTATTGGCAGCTTTATTCCAGCCACTGCTAAGTATAGATTTCTTTCTTTTTGTGCCATGCTTCTCTGGTCTGTGCGAGTCTCATCCAGATCTATCCTGCGATCTTCTCTAGGTACTCCAACCAGACTTACTTTAAGTATTATACTTATTGGATAGGAACTCATCAGTCAAAGTTGGCACGCTGGAGATTTTTTTTTTAATTTTATTGTGAAGACATTGTAACGATGATCTATGGTGCCCTTGCTATCATAAACAATACTAAGTCATGCAACATTATTGCCTACAGGAGAACAGCTGACCCATAAAACCATTTATCGACATACCATCTTTAGGGGTGAATGATGAATCACTGTAGTGAGTAACCACCCTACCATATTGTAACAATGGGCTTAACCATATCTATATGGATAATTGTAATACCAATATGAAAATAGTTTATGTCGATCGTTAACGCGAAGGGTAAAACAAAAAAATACTAAAATAAAAAGTTCGTTAAAGTTGTTGAATTTCGACTTCGGAATCGAACGAAATACTAAAAATAATATAAGTTAATGATGCGAAAGCAATAAGAAAAGATGTAGCGTGTCTCCAATTTTGAAGACACCTAGTGCAATACGGAAATATTAGTTAAAATCCACCAGATAGTCATTGCGCTGCGTTAACGTCCTTTGCCGGGTATGAGCTGTGTGCACCCTAAAAGTCAATCACATTGAATTTTAAAAACACTTTTTGGAAGATGTCTAGCTGTTTATTTGACAAGAGCCTACGATAGATCAAGTAGTTTATATCCAATATTAATTCGAAAACAGGCGAAAACTCTAATGAATCAAAAGCTTTGATTAATACCGCAGTAGTAATGATGGATGCACCCCTTCGGGTAAGGGTGGACCGCCGGCCGCGAGCCACCCTCCGAGACTAACGTAATTACACACTTATTAGTTCTAACCTATTTTTATTTGTTTTTTCATGTAATCTATGTGGCGCCCGCGCCGACGAGGTCGCGTATTTGATGCTGGTGAAAAAATAATTCGGTCACACGGGCCAGTTTGGAACCACGCGTAAATAGAGACACTGACTAAAATGTTTCTCAATTTTAGGCTCTCTGTTAGAGAAGATAAGGTTGACGGAGAGTTTTCGTACCGTCAAATAAAAATGGTAATTTTACGGTCTGAATTAGGTCCGGAACCATGTTCTTCTGCTGTAAACTTGTTTCCTGTCTAACACTGCCGATGGTAGGAAATAGAAATGAGGTGTTTTTTGTACTTTATCATAAAAGTACAAAAAAAAAATTCGAAGTTTCTTCTTACGTGTGCTTGGATTACTCTAAATGACTATTAAGATGCGCCACAGTCCATAGACAAGTTTAGACGTAATTAAAAAGTTGACAATTTATGTCAGGCGCTGACTAATTTGACAGGACTAAACTAATATTTAGCTTCTGTCCTTTTCTTAATTAAATAAAAAGAAAAAGATGCACTGAACTTAAATTTAGTTTAGTTTGTGAACAACAGAATTGGCAGCATTGAAAATGTTTCAATAACCTAACATTAAATTAATTTAAAATTCACATGTAACCAGAAGCCCTAACTCCTCGGCCCTCAGCTGCAAGAGGCATTTTTGAAAATTCACATGCGTTCTACGTCGTTAAAAAAAATGCCATAGATAGGTGATTTGATGTATAGTGGTCTTATCGGATCTCTGAGGTGTTTAATCTCACCTTTATCTGCAATACTCTTCAGTCAGGAATCACTTATGCTATAATTTATCGCATCCGAGCCTTAAGCGAGTGTGTCCTGTATTTAATTTCGGCGGCCCATTGGTCGAGACCTTTTGCCCTGTGCGTATGGGTCGCCGTATTCATAGTCCTGAAAGCTGCACATGTACTTATTTCTTTTATTTCTCTACAATTGTATTTTTTATGTTACTGAAGGCTGAGCTTTTCATTTTATACTTTTATTCAATTATAAAGAGAATTTGTCGATTATTTCAACATTTCCTTGCAAAGCTAAAGTGTGTCCATAGAAGAATTCTCTAGACGTGTTTAAAGAACTTCTTCGGTAAATTTAGAAATTACCTTATAATTTTATGTGGGTGGCTATCCTACTTCCAGTGTCTTAAATAAAATCATACAAAATTAACTACCTCAAAAAACGTACCAATCTTAACATGGATCCCTACTGACGCCTGACTATTAATACCACATTAACATCTTTTAGTGTAGTTAATTTGCTGGTCAGATAATAATTAATAAGCTCACAGTCGATATTCAGCTCGTGACCACCGAAGGCCCTCGTGACCGCGGCGTCTCTGACCCGACACAGATTGAGATATCAAAATTCGCAATTCAATCCCACGGTGATACACGCGTTTGTTTTATAGTTATCATTTGAGTTAGCCTTTGGGCAGTCTGGATTAGTTTGTATAGGATGTGAGCTCATTAGGAGTGCGTTACTTATAGATATTTTAATATGGTAGGAATTAAAAGACAGACCTCGGTTAGACTGCTGAAAGTTAGTGAAATCACTTTTATAGCTAGACGGTGGAATGTTTCAAAATTCTACATATGAAACGTTAAAAACAAAAAAAAACACAAAAAACAAAATCAAACTAAATCTATTTTAAAGTGTCAAGCGATGAGACATGAATTAAGACAAAGTAAGCCAGCCAAAATAAGGTAAGGTAATTCTACAGGGCTGTCGCTCCGAAAGAGGAGGAGGTACTACGTGTCCCTGTCAAGTCAGCTGCTAAAAAGTCCCTCTCAAAATAGTTAGGTCATACCCGCAGTCATATAGCCTGGCTAAAGACAGTAATTAAATTTAACAGTCCCCGAGGATTTTATAATAGCGTAGTAACTACTCGTAAAAGTATGGTTAATATCCAGTAGCATTTAATATAACGTTCACAAAACGAAAATAGTAAGATATCGTCTTAAGAGCAATCTCTTAATTCTCTGTTTAAAAACAACATATGAATTGACACTGGCTATATAAACAGCATCGGACTGAAGTCTTTTATGTCTTATTTATTTATCAGATAGTGAGCGCTATAACAGATTTTATTGTTGATTCTATTTACACTTGGCTCGGTAACGTTATCTTCGATCTACGTAATGGTAAGTGCAAGTGAGCGGCTAATTGTTTTTGTTTGCAAGTGATCGTATCCGCTGTTCAAAGCTCACGAGGGGCAGGTCTCGTCTATACTGCCCTGATTTATATTTCGATGTGCGGAGAGATGTATCAAGTCCTTAAGCGTTTGACCGCTTGCGTGTGCGCATTGTTGTGGCGGCGTTTTTTAATTATCAAGATTCTAATTGAATGAACATTTGGAGAGTAACGTTTTTAATTAAAACTTATTTATCTCGATACACTTTTGGGACTTTAAATTTGTGAAAGTTTTAGTTTGTTTCGTGCACCTTTAAATATGCAATTTCACAGTACGAACAAAATAAAAATGTCAAGATTAGGCAGCATGAAAAAGGGAATTTCTGAAGATACGGAACCTTTGTTTTGAAATTCTTTCTATTGCTGAAATACCAATGAACCGCAAAACTATTATAACTTTGCACCGGACCCTGGACTCCAATTGCTCCAGGATTGGTGTTACCGTAAAGATAATCCCGTGTTTGCTTTAGCCCCGAGCTGGGATTGAGCCATTTAATTTTATAAGTCGAATCTAGATAAAGCCTGCTTGAGTGTGCTTTATGGGTTTATTTATTTATTTAATATAGCTTATTGTTGGTATAATTATGTGGAGGGATATTTCATCACTTAAGTTATTGTTATAGGTTTAATATATATTTTTGTGAAAACATTATCTGAAATCATTTCAATTCAGTCAGTTATTTTGAATATTAAAAAAACAGACACAGTTTCCAACATAAAATAATTTTGTGAATGCATGAGAAAACTTGCTTCTATATGAATCATAACATCGATAAGGTTGATTTAAATAGATCGCAAAAAAACATGTCAACGCAAAGCCTATGATTCACTGAAATAAAAATTTAATTCACGCTCCATTTAAAATACGTATCAGATGATTGATATAAATAAAAAAAAGCCTTGGATTACACCTGCGATTTAATGTAAACGATTACATTTGTGGGTTACTAATGAAAGTTTAAAATTCACCGGTAGGCCGCGTGAGGCGCGCGCGTCCGTGCGTGCGCGCATACTTGTCGGACGTAGGGAGATTTGCTCGTATTATACAATGTTTTATGTGCTTATGGCTCACTTACGTTATCATGTGACCGATAAATTTATACAGCCAAGTCGAAGGTTTGTAGGAATTAAATGTACGTACATTTATTTTAATGAAATCTTGGCAAATCAGTTAAAGCAATAAGTAAAGAAGCTACGCTTAAAAAGACGTATAAGTAATAAGAAATAAGCAAATAACTACCTAATTTTAACATGACCAACCCGAAAGATGAAGACTTAGTTCGATCTTAAAGCAACTTTATTCGAACCATCTACAAAAAGATTTATGAGTGTTTTACATTATTTATAGTTCTACTTATTCCATTAAAATAATAGGATAATTTGACTAAATTATACTATAATAATTATATTTTAATAAACCGCAAAATTATGTATGAAATGATGGAATAACGATACATGTCACGTTAACTGAGTCTTGTTTTATTTCCATGTAAAGAGGGGAAACCTGCTCCATACCAAGTGTTATTATGTTAATATAGTTCATAGTTACTTAAAATACAATTCAGCAAGATCTTAAATGCTCATGTAGACCGGGAAAAAATGTTCCCAAAGTCGTACTCCAATCATAAATTAAAACAAAAGCCAATAATGGCAATTTGAACAAAAGAAAAACATTTAATAAAAGCAGTAGTTACAGGCATGTTCATGTGTGTACGTTTAACAGCGTGAGTCGAGATCGGTATCGAACCTACTTCTTTACTCATGACCAACACTACCGAACACCTACAAAACCGTTCATTGATAACACTGGCACCTTTATTTTTGAAGGCGTAGAGTTCAAAATTGAGAAGTGTTACATTTTCGGAAGTGTCTGTCTGTGTTTGTTAGTGCACATGTTGAAACTTTTGTCATGTTATCTGGATTGGATCTGCCGCTAAGTTTTACGGTAATCGTAGTCTCTGCAGTACTTTTAAAATATTTATGGTCATCGTTTTTTCTTGGTGGGTCTTACATTAGTCGCAACATCAAGAATGCTGAGTAGAGCAATATTTACATGATCTGCTGATAAGGTTTTAATAAGTTTTTTGCTAAAGCCCACAGTTTGCTACTAACTAGTAGTTAGCTTAAAGCAGTTATTAAAAGTTAAGGCCATTCAGGCGTGATTAAAAACCTCTGCTAGATTAACATCTAGATAAGACTGTAGTATTTTTAGTCTTTAATATTGTTTTTAATCCCTAACAACCGAACAGAACTGATGTTTAATACATTACTCATCTCAACAAGCTAATTGATGCTCCACTTATCGTTCAGTGGAGTATCAACTATTTTACTTGATTTGTTCGTCGACATATTGTTGCAATAATAATAAATTCAATCAACCTGAAACCCGTAAAGCCTTACTTATATCTGTCACTTAACGTCGAATAATAATAAATGATTGCCACAATACTTTTAAATCATTTATTAGCTTCTGAATGTTTGAATTATGTATGTCACCGAGTCTATCGCGGTCAGGGGGAGTTAAAAAATAACAAAGTGGCAGAATTAAAAAAATTACGTATTCAGGTATTACATTATAAGTAAGTTCCACATTACGCAGAAAAGTAAGTACTAAAAATTCAAAAGCCTCGCCTGGGCACCGTTGTCTCCATCCAATGGGCAGCTGTGTCCCCATCCAGGACTCAATAAGCCTCTATTATGGTTCCCTCTCGCATAAACACGCCGTCGACCCATAAAAGCGGTCGATCGCGCCGAGCTTCAATTTATTCTTGAAATTAACCTGTCGCATACACTTAAGAAGTTGCGAGGCGCGTGTTTCAAATGAGGCACGCGGTGATTGGGATGTTCTGAATTGACGAACCTTCCAAATTGTTATCATTAACCAAAAGATTTAATACTCAGTTTTTGGTAAGCGAGCCTGAAAGTTCCATAAGACAGCGGTAAACAGAAGTATACTATTTTTATGTTTACCTTACCTTCATGCAAAGAGATTAACTTACATTGTAGAAGTGAATTCCTAATGACAGCTAAGACTGGATCTGGGTTTATAACCGTAAGATAATATGACAGAGTAATCGACTCTATAACATTTTGCGTCGGCAATAAAGGAACATTTGATGAAGAATATCAACCTCATAACCGTATTACAGCAAAGTTCTATCTTTGGAACATAATTTATGGAAATACGCGCGTCCATGATATACGTGAATATCAATTACATAGACTTTTATTACGTTTTCCCGATCTCACCAAGTAATTTTGTTTGTTAGACCGAAGAGCGTATTACGTGCAGTAATTAAATTATATAAAAATGATTAATTTATTGAATTTCTTAGAAGTAATAATAGAGGTCTAGAGGTGGGGGAACATAGGAGCAAGCGCAGATGTACTGTCGCACCTGCGCAACGACAATTGACACGATTCATTATTTACTTATAATCCAGTGATTTGTACATTTCGCGATCTGTATGCGTAATTAACTAAGCAATTTAATCTATCTTAAAAATCATGAAAATTAAAGATATTAATAATAAACCTTTAGGATATTACACTAATATTATAAAGGCGAAAGTTTGTAAGTGTGAAGAAGTAACAAGCATACAAACACACAGTTTGTATGTTTGTTACTTCTTTACGCTCAAACGGCTGAACGGATTTAGATGAAATTTGATACACAGATAGTTTATAACCAGGATTAACGCATAGAATACTTTTTATATCGATGTTCCCACGTGAACGACACTTATGCGGGTGAAACCGCGGGGCGCAGCTAGTTAAAACATAAATATTGATAAATAAATCTAAATCCACGTATTTACCTTATCATCATTTAACTTACTTGGAAATATGCAATTTGATGTTTATCTGAATTATCCATACATACTGACAATAATTCAAGTTTGAGGATATCATGAAGAAAATAGCTTAATCGTCATACATTCAAAAGTATTTCCATTAATGTCCACACCAAGCATTGCAGGTGTATTTAATTAATGATTAAATTGTTAAACACTCATATTTGTTTCACAAAAATCGGTGAAAACAAATGATAATTTATTACAACCCCATATTGTAATGTCTACGATTTTTATGACAACATTAATTATATCTTAACATGTACTCACCTGTAAACATGTTTTTTGAAGAAAAATCAACCGTAATTCTACGTACAAAAAGGGCATACTTCGGTCGAAGACGGCCTTACATTTTTCTGATATAATTATGGAAAGGACGTGCGTGGAGTAGACTTCAACGTGTAATATTTTTACTTAACATTCGTTTTGATTCAAATACAAAGGAAAATGGTTTTCTTTATGAATGTTGACTAAATATTATCATAAAACTATGATGGATGATGCTTAAAACGATGTTTGTATTAATCTAAAAACAGTCCAGCTTACCTACTTAACACAAATGAGGATCTAAAAGCCTGAAACAAACGAAATAATACTTAAAATAAAAAACATCAGATGACACCTTAAAACCAGCAAAGAAAAACGAGTAGAACTTAAAAAAAAAGATAAACCTACAGCGTCTCCACAGATTCCCTGTCGCGTAGTTTTCAGTAAGCCAACGACTTGTCGAGGCGGGCAGGTGCTGCCCAAGCGCACACTTCTTTCATTAAAATTAATACCAATGTCGCGTGTGCACATTCTTACTCGATAACGCCTTGCCGTAATTAAGGTATGGCTTTAAACGAGCCGGGCAACGCGGGCGCAGCGCAGGCGCACGACCGCCACGCGCCGAACGGTACTCCGCGGAACGTTTAACGAGAAATTTCGTTTCCATCAATATTTCTGCTTATGGTATCAGATTAACAGGCTCGTTGCGATCCGGTGCAGATGCGAGGAGGTATTTTCTTTATTCGTGGACGGGAAATTTTAGATCGTTTTCCTTTTCTGCTTTGAGATTCAATGCAATAGCATAATTAGCAAATTATGCATCTAATTTTGAAAAGATTGCATCAAATATTAGACATGTACAGATCTTGCTTTTATCTAATCTCTACGGAACTAATGTCACAAGTTTTAACTTGATTTTCCTGAACTGTTACTAAACCCTCTTATCTATTATTAGTAACACGTAAATTACATGCACACCTGATCTGTTTTTGAGAGCCGTATTTACCTATGGACCAGTATTGCTTGCCCAGGAGGCAGCAAAAAGTAAGAAAAATTAGACATAATTTTACGTGTATTTTTTCTCGGACATCGCATTATTTTGTAGTGTAGCAAAGTGACAAAAAATTAATGCGCAAAACGAATTCTGGTTTTCTTCACGTTTTGCCCGGTGCAGTCTCAAAGTTAAATGATACAAAATATTAAACACGTATATCGAGTTTGTTTATTGCCAATCAGTATTCGACGGTTTATTTATGTTGCTCATTCTTCAGCTGTTAACACTTCGAGATGACGATCTTAGGGGCGTCGCAATTCCATTCGAATCAATAAAACTGTCAGTAAAAAAGATTATACAATAGAAACTGATATAGGAAATAATACTAATTATCTATTTAGGGGAATCTTATCGCCGCTACTAACGAGCTGTCGTAAACCTATAAACAAATTCGACAAGCCTTGTAGTCGGCAAATGAGACGATTGCCTAAACTAGCCTTATTTATAGACCTCCGCACATGTCCGAAGGGTCAGATATGTGAAATACAACATACTAAATGATACACGTTTACTCATTATCGAGACTCAGAATGTTGTCAAAAAAATAACTAAGTTCGAAAACATTTTTATTTTGAGCATCTAATTACATAAAAAATCAGGAAAACATTTCTAGTTTTGTTTTATTTTTCTCAAGAATTTCACAGAGTCACACGTTCAGAACACAAGGTGGAGCGCACAATGCCTTGTAAACTTTGAAAAACAAAAGAAATCAGCAGATCCCACCGCACCCCTCCAATTGACTTCCTACCAATATATCCACCGTCATTGTCGCACACAAATCTTTATCTTAAAATTCGAATATCAATCAATCGCATCCGATTGGTCAATGCGAATCGAATCAAAGCCGAATCGTATCTCGGTCACAATCGGTGTCGGGGTGTCGTTGAAGTCGGATGCGACGACGTCACTGTGTCCGTCGGAGCCGTCAGCCGTAGGTGGCGGCGACGGCGACCGAGTCCGATGCGATGTCCCGATAGCCCCCGTGTCACTGTCTTACAAGCTCCGAGACATTCTATTTGCATTTTGGATGTCGTCTAAAAGACGTGTGTTATCTGTCCTAGCACATGTAAGTGAGAAAACAAGTATATTCCCATGGGTAAAAAGTATTTAGAAATGTATGCAGACTTTCTTTAGGTTTCTGTTTTATTTTTCGACCCATTTTATCTTTCTAATCTTGATATCGGGATAGATTCTTAAGTGCTTTTTGCGGCCAAACAAGCTTGAGGCTATTAACGTTTCGGTGGCTCAAAAATAAACTAAATAATACAGACGTATTTTTAACTAGACATAATGCATAGTATTATTCATGTTAAGGTCTAATAATATACTTACGACAGTTCAAATACAAAGTTGAAATCAAAAACTCTGTTAATGAAACGTAGTATCCCTATATCCACAAAAATCATTGAAATCAAATAAACTCGCGACACACAATTAAAACACGTATCATGGCCTGACCGTCAAAGCTCCATACATCACACCTTGTTGGCAACGAAAAGGAATGTTCGTTCATTGTTAGCAAACTACGCTTGATATGAAATGTAAAACATATCCTTTATCAATACTTAATACGATCACCCTTTGATTCGATGAATAGGAGTCACTCAACAAGTCGTTAATCAAAAGATATTGGATACGAATCAGGTAGTTGTATTGTGTGATCGATGGCGGCGAACCTTGCATCTATGATTTATTATAATTCTTAAGCTTGGCATTAATGAGACTGAAGTATTCATTGAACTGCGACTGGAAGCTACGAGCTACTAATGCAAGTTACTCCTTGTTACCGATTTCTATAAAGCATGACAAGCAAAAATGTTTATTTTTCTACGCCGATAAAGATAATATTAATATAACTTACCTACTTAATGTTTGCTGCCGATACACGTATTTCGCGCTGTGCTACTGATTCTTTACCCGTATTATTGCCAGTATTCTAAAGCACAGCATTTTTATTTTAACTGCAACAGTTTTATGCCAATTTTCCATATTTGTTTACGACTACATTCTGTTCATCCCACACCAGTGATGCGTAACTCGATGTATGGCAGATGACATTGTTCCCATAATCATCACTTTTATGTCGATATCAACCCCATATCCCACGTTGTTACGCATTACGTCATTTGTTTTACTTAATTATTTTATTTATAGGTTATTGCTCGAATAAAAAGTGAATGTCACACAATATCCGGTGGTGGGATGGGGAAATAATATCGATCAATTTAAAATGAAACCATATCTAAAAGTTTTATATAATGTTGAGCAACAATAAGTCATTTGAAAATGGGTGTATATTTGAACGTCGAAAATTAAAATACCTACGGGTATAATGCTAGCGTTCAAAACATCGAAAATGTAAATATCGATTGTATCGAAATATCGAAAATTGTTATACTTAAGCTTGAAACGCCTAAGATTGAAATGTTGAGTGATTAAAATATCGAATGATTAAAAATATTTATGGTCATTATACCTAAGTTCAAAATGCGAACATTTAATACACTTAAGTTCAGAATAATATCATACACGTAAAAAATACCTACTAGTTAAAATATCGCTCACTCTGCACGCTCACTTGAGCCCCCGTCAACCCCTTCGAACCTAACCTGTCCAAGTCGGTGTGCCCCAAGTCCCAAACTCACACACGAAAAGTTCTAGAAAAAAATAAAGTTGAATATAATTTTTCTAGAGTATATTGCTGTTACAATTCCATGATAGCTTTATTGATGACTGACATTTGGAAATCTTGATTAAAAACGGTAAAATAATGAAAAAACTTAAACTAACTCAGTAGCATAATTTGTTCAATCGTAATTGCTCAATGGGAGGTGAAATAATTGATATTGTTATGACAGTTTTGTGAAGGGATGTTACCCTTACCCCACATGACATCGTGTTCAAGGGTCGTATAAATAAATGGCATCACACGTGTCGTTACTAATATTGCACTGTATTTTTACAGTTGCATTTTTGTAAACAGAATAGAATACTCTTTATTATGTACACTATATAAATTACCCATATAAATATAAAAATTACCGTAACAGCAAACTAGTACACACATAGTATACAGTAGCAGCAGTAGTAGTCTAACCGGTAAGCATCAAACTGAAAGTGAAGTGAGAGGTTATGAAAATGTAGTTTTATTACCTGGACCCGCCACGAAATTCATGAAATTCATGAATTTCACGCATATTTATCTATGTTGAAGAAGTTCATATTACACTAGTAACATTCAACCTATATTGCAAACATTATTCATTCATAAAATTGCGATACATTGAAAAACTAATGCAAAAATAAAAACTATCCCACAGCTGAAAAGTGCTAAACCAAAGATTCACACGACAAATCAAATCCACGCTTTCTTTCACACGACCATAAATCAAAAAACCGTATCAATTCATAAAAGAAACTTATAACAATTTTAATATTTTAAACCAGTTTCGTGGGTGGTGCGTTGAGATGCGTAGGAGCATAGGGTGGGTACCCTAACAATACGGACACAATGACTTGAATTATCCTCACATTCTTATTGGACATGTTACACGACTTAACATATTACTTAAGCTTATTGTTAGAACTTAACGACATCATTGAACGCTAATAACACTATATTCTTGTTTTGTCGGCGTTGTTACTGTTCTTTTTAACTTACACCTCGTAAGTTATTTATGAAAAAATATTAAATTAGTATTGGAATACAATGTAGCTCCCGTGGTCAGGATGTAATGAGACCTTTTTAAGTAATGATTATCGTGGTGTCAATGAAAGCTGGGTACTGCATTTTTGCAATACACTTATGGAAGAAGTAATTACGTCATTATGTACGTATTTATGGAACCTCTGGGTGTTTTTCAGTAATTAACGTGGTGATATCCTTAATTTCTAAAAGAAAATTATTTGCGTTGCCCGAACGTCCACAATGCCTTCAGCTGAAAAATGTCCATGGCTGAAAGCTGTTGTTTGTTCGTTTCTTGAACATAACATTATTTAAAATTTATCATCATCTGCCTAACCTTTTCCCAACTATGTTAGGGTCGGCTTCCAGTCTAACCGAATGCAGCTGAATACCAGTATTTTACATGGAGCGACTGCCTATCTGACCTCCACAACCCAGTTACTGGGTAATACGATACCCCTAGGTAAGACTGGTTGTCAGACTTTCGGGCTTCTGACTACCCGTAACGACGGTCAAAGATCTACGAATGACAGCCGGAACCAACGGCTTAACGTCCTTTCCGAGGCTCGGAGTGGTCTCGGTATGTATAGATGGTCACCCATCCGCAGACAATTAAAATTTTAATTATTAATTATTTAAAATTTATAGGATTTAAAATTGAACTGTTTATTTACTTATTATATTTAACATCAGCAGAGGTTACAATTTCGTTCCATTGTCTTTTATTTAGCCCCTAACCACTCGCATAACCCTAACGGAACATCGATCGATTATTCGTAATAATCATCACAGGAAAAAATATCGGTTATTTATGGAACCCATTAGCACCTCCCCGCAGGTCATATCCGGTACAAAATCACGGGGTTCAACCCCACAAGATGACTGGCCACTGCTTTATTACTAAAAGTCAATTTAAATCTAATACAAGATAAGTAGCTCAAGTAAAAAAAAATATACATAGGTAAAGCCAGGAAAATGAATTGTTAAGCAAATTGAATACCAACCTAAATTGTACGTATATTCAAATCAGAACTCACACTCGGGTTGTCTTCTTCGACAGTTATATAAAATGTCTATTACATGTCAAGTTGATGTCGGTTGTCAATTGGCTTAAAAATAATTTCCCTGGTTGAACCTACTTAGACTGAAATGGTGTCAAATAAAAAGTAAATTATCACACGTCAAATCTGTGTTATGGCACACAATTACAGCACTATTTTAGAATGTGAAACTAAAAAAGGGCCAGCACTAACATCATAAAACACATGAGTTTAACGAGAGAAGCTTCGAAGACAACCCGGTAAAAACTTCGATACGAGACCTATTAACCGCTAATACAGAGCAAAGTATGTATCAACTAATGAAAACAAATACCTAACAACAAAACAATCATATCGATTCAATTAGTAAAGCTAAATAGAATGAAAGTTATTCGATTCACGCACTCGTATTGACGGTAGCCGGTGCTTTGATCAAAGTACCGACGAAATAAAAAATAAAACAAAGTTTAAGAAGTGCAATTCATAGCGTGTTTCAAATCTAATTGATGACGGGTTGGTGAAGACGCCGGGGACTGTCACCACAGCGGCGATCCTCACACGAACGGTATCGGCATATTTTAATGAAGAAAAAATTACCACGTTTCATTAGCTTTCGAAAAGAAAAATTCGGCCGAAGTATTCAAAATTATCTAAAGCTCATGTCGGGAATGCTAGAAATATTCAATAGACATAAATAAATCCAGGGATGCGTCGATTAAAGATATTTTTAAAAATATGTGTTAGTAATAAGACTTGGAAAGCCATAACTGTCTCTGAAACACCATTTATTATCGGTCATATCTCTGAATATTTATTGAGACTTCGTCAAATATAATTAACACCGCATCCCGCATCACGATCCATCCTATCTGCATATAAACTTTATAAACTGATTGCTATTCAAAATTAAAACAGTTCCCTTCATAGAGCTTGGACTAATTAACAAAGCAAACATTTTTAATCAAGCCAACGTGCTTATCGTAGCGGGCTACATGAGTATACATATGTAATAGAAGTAATTTCATTACATTTACAACATTACCGCTCCATTCCCCAATTTCCAGAATTGGTTTCATTAACGTAAATGTCAATGTATTTTATCGATAATGTACCGATAAACACTGATGCGACTTTTATCCAGCAGGTTCGTATACGACTTGCCTTTATAAGAAATACCTTTAAACTCAAACACTCAATGAGATTGAAACGGATAATACTGATGTGGATTCTTAAGACGATTGATTTATTTTAAATATAAAGACATCGATACGCTGATTATGTGACAATATCTCTTCATCCCTTTTAGTGGCAGTGCATTAACGATAATTCCGCAGATATTTATAGGCACTTAAATTAACCTGTAATATTTATCATGCTTTTCTTTGTAACTATAAGTGAATATTATAGGAGTTTAAGAACCTATTCATGAAAATGAGTAATGAAAATGTGCTGTTACGAGTCATTGCTACGAAAACTATTCATTTCGTATTTTATGTTACAGCATTCAGTGGTCAGCAGAAAAAAACTGGGCACGCGTTAGCCACTCTCCCCGCGCCGCGCACCCCCCAACCACCGCCAGGTACGGGCCCGCACGTACAGGGGGAAGGGATGATCGAAAATAATAGGGGAAGAGAATTTTAAAATTTATATTTTTTGCAGCCGGCGCAGGTGATATAACGCGTGCGCGTGCGCCGGCGACTCACTTGTACGTGAAGCTCCGCTGCCGCCGCTCGCGCTCGCCTCTAACCGAAAGCTCCCACGAAGCCTTCCCCTATCGCGCAGTGCTTTTCCGATAGCCGCGCCGACCGGTCGTGCTCTTTATCCGTTGTGAACGCCCGCGCCGCACGCACGTAAAATGCTACAAGAAATTCAACTCGTTCAAGGTCAGACGAACTACGTAGTTGTCGCGTCAGGATATCCTTCAGCTACGTTAACGAAAACGCCCGTAGAGAAGAGAAATATACCGATTGCTCCGGCTCCTGAAAAAAATTATGTTACACATGATTCACCACCCAATCTACAGTACAGAAAGAAGGTGCACTTTAGAACAAACCCTTACACTGGTCCCCAGGCCGCGTCGATCGCGAGACGTAACGCTCGGGAACGTAATCGTGTGAAGCAAGTGAATGATGGATTCAACGCGCTGCGCCGACACCTCCCCGCATCGGTGGTCGCTGCGTTATCAGGTGGTGCCCGCCGAGGATCTGGCAAGAAACTTAGCAAAGTTGACACTCTGAGAATGGTGGTTGAATACATTAGGTATCTCCAGCAACTCTTGGATGATAGCGACGCTGCTTTGGGAATCACACGGGATCAAGAGAACAGAGAAAATATTCCAAATGGAAACACATTGCAGCCGATGACAACGATGGATATGGACGATGGATTCTTCTATGGAAGTGGATCTCCCTGTTCAGAGAAGCCCGATTCCCCTGCGCCTTCCGAATGTTCGTCGGGGGTGTCGTCGGCGTACTCAGCTGATCGGTACGAGGTCACGACGACGACGCAACAACAGCTCGGCCCTATGGATGAGGACGAGCTACTAGACGTCATCTCGTGGTGGCAACAGAAATAACAATCATGTAAGTTGACATAAATTTGCCTAATTCAGTTATAAAGTTTTCTTTTTTGTGCCATATTTTTTTCAATGACAATTAAATCAATTAGGGATGTTTTGTCTGACTTATCTAAATTGATCAAACGAGCTCTATGATTTTTTAAACAATCGATATTAATGTTTACGTTCTTTTGTTCACAGATGAAACGTGAGTGACACAACTGGACCCAACCCTCCGAAAACGATGAAGCGATGTCCGTTATTTATTAATAGTGCATTGATCGTTTATACATACGAAAAGACTCTTGTATATCTAGTCAAATCAATAGTGCCTTCAATAATGTTAAGTCTTAGTTTTAATTGCGTGGTAATTAATCAGGTTTGGATTACTGTACTGACTTTTTTTTAGGTAGACAAAACATCTGACTGCTCTACATTAAAAAAAAAATGTTCGAGTGTTAGTTAATCTTTTAATGTAAGTACACTGTTCAAGTGTTTGACTGTATAAAATACCTCTAAGTTGTGCCGATAAGTATAAAGACAATTGTTTGGTATAGGCTGTTATTATAATACTTTTAATATACTTTGTGAAACAAAATGGTCGATAGTACATGTTACCTTTTACTGATATTACCGAAACTGTAAGAACGCACTTTGTATTATCGGCCGAGTCGATGATATTGTAAATATACAATAATAAATTGTAAGTTATTAGGTTAAGAAATTAAAACTATTTATTGAATCGACCTGTTGGTATTTTTATTCCTTTGTTTGAAAACCTGCAAGCTGCATTTAGTCCCACTAATTTTTATAACGAACTACCGGTGTAAAATGTCGTGAGTTCAAACAAGTTATAGGGTTTATCAATTAGTTTTTTCAACACATAATGTTTATTTTATCAAGATAATTTAAAATAGATTATTTTAAGTGCAGGTTATTCCCTTTGTCGTGTCAGTCTAACGTCAATAATTATTAAATAAAATACATATTAAATGAGAACCTTCACATTAATAACTTGACTTTTTTGTGAATTATTATTTATCTTTTAGAAACC
Organism: Eremobia ochroleuca; assembly: GCA_949629135.1. NCBI lineage: Eukaryota > Metazoa > Arthropoda > Insecta > Lepidoptera > Noctuidae > Eremobia > Eremobia ochroleuca. The sequence goes on from OX451392.1 coordinate 8,262,553, forward strand.
TATATAGACATTTCAAACTTTATTATTTCTTTCTTTCTTTATTTTAGAATGGATCCTTATCTTATATTATATCCTTACTTTGACTGACTTTTTCTTTCTTTTTCTTTCTCATTGACTTTTACTTTCATATTCAATTTTTATTAATAGGTAAGGATCAATATTTTTTTCTGAAAAACGTCTTAAAAGTTTACAATATTGACCAAAACTAGCTAATAAATTAAATAACTAAGTAAGACTAAGTGTTCTTTTGTTTTTGTATTTATTTGTACAATTAGTATTAAGTCGATTTTTAGTTTCAATAACTATCTACTGTCGATATTAAATAGACATAGTCAAAAGTCAAATCTAGGATTACTTAGGAGATGATCGCTTATGCCCTAGACCATTTTGTTTTGGGGGGAAACCTTCGAAAGGCACCCGAACTCTAGGGAGGGAGGTCGGGGAGTCTGTAGGCCCTAGACCTAGAAACTTAACCAATATATCTTAAACCTAAGTTGCTTGACCCATGATCGCAAAGCCACCAATGAGAGTCAATTTTACTGCAGAAAGCTTGTCAATTTTACTGTAGAAACTTGAACTTACATTATTAGAACTCTATTCAGTAAACCCTACAAAAAGAATTTAAGGAAAATATTTGATACAAGATTCTTTAGGTATAATCTTGTATCAAAACCTTTCCGTGCGTAAATCCCTTACCGACCTACCTTACCTACCTTTCCCTACCTACCACACCCCACCCTACCCCTAACTACCTAACTTTTCCTACCTTTCAGGTACCTTAAGAATCTTGTGAATTACCATAACATAAGATATATGAAAATAAAGAAAGCTGTCAACAAAACAGCGGGAAGCGACCGAGCTCCTCACAAAACAACACAAATTAGCATAATGAACGAACCAGTGTCTGGCCCTGTAGACTTTATTTAACTTAACTCATTTTAAAACAGCAAATATAAATCAAAAGTTTTGGTTCACACGATACAGATATGAGCTTTTTATATGATATCTTTACAGTAAAAGCTTTCACTAATACATTATTTATTATTTGAAAGGTTCTTGCTGTCATTTTAGGTCACATAAGGATTATGTCACATGGGTAAGTGACATTATTGACTGGTATATTCATAATGTCGTACCACAATCAACTTTACGGTGTTAATAGGTCGTTTGACATATTCTCGTTGTGTTATGTACCGACTTGCTATGCAGCCTTTTTACTCGTAATAGTATTACAGAGAATGGGTTTACAAAAGTTTTTTTTACGTACCTATAGGTAAATCTTTGAATTGTTCTCTGTACTCTCCACATTTTCACCAAAACTTTCTGCAAAATAAAAAAGATCCTGTTTTGCTGCACGTTAAATATATTTCCTGTTTCGATTTACTATTCAGTTGTTACTTTCTAGTACAGTCTGTCAAATATGTTTTCAAGCTTTATATATGAAGAAATTAAGCAGTGACAGTCTGTTATTATTATTCTTTTTGGTAACTGAAATTAAGTGTTATCTTTTCAGTGACAAATTACCTGCAATTTTTCTCGATATTTCCGTGTATTATTATAAAAATGATTTACTCAAAAAACGTCAAGTTCCCATAGTTTTATAACCAAACAACCCGTCCGTTCGTTTGTGTCAATTCTGTTATTACCCTTTAGATATAATAAATCATCGTTGTCCAGATGTAGAGAATTAGCGGGACGCTGCGCGATCGCGTCGAGATATTCCCTAAAAATAATAAAAAAATACCTCACACGAACCCAATCAACCATTATTATATGACACACGATGAGGGCAGATTCTATTAATTTATAACCAATGTGGGTGGATATACTGGCATTATTTTTTTAAAGGTCGCGGAACGTGGACATGGATAACTGTAATTTCGTGTTGTTTTTATTAAGATATTGGCCAAGTAAATTGTGGCACGCAACCCTTATGAAGCCGTAATGTGGGCAAGAAAGATTAGGAGGAAAATCCTCATACATATATGTTGATGCCTTTTCTTACTTCTCTTGGTAAGTAATTAGTACCCACGTTGTCTTTACCAAACATAAATACATTGATTGACATGATTATATATACTCTGATCACAATTTGCCAGTGGTCATTAAAATTATAAACACAATATTAAGCTTTACAATTTCGTACTTTTGCCTACTTTAGAATAATCTGAAAACGTTAGGTATTCATGAAAAGCGAAAGTTATGTAGTATGAGAACTTTTTTTTTCAGTAGTATGTAAGTAAGACTTTTCAGTAAATTAAATTGTTATAGCGCTTTTCTCTTTTCATATTTTTTTCTAACTCCTTGTTTCTACGAGCACAAAAGCTAGGTGGTATAATTTATACGTCCACGTAAATTATATTTGAATGCATTGTTAGACCTTTGACAAATTCACTTGTTACACCACGCGTGAGAGCGACTGTGTTACCCTACTGTTTCTATAAAAAAAGTTATTGTTTTGATAAAAAATGACATGCCATCCAAACATCTGATAATAAGCGTGGGCGTGGTCGCAACAAAAGAGAATTGGTTAGCACCATACAAATACAATACGGGATGAAGTTTTGATTCGGGTGTAAAATTAAGTTTTCTAACATCGGCCCCCTTTTGTTCGTTTTTTCACGTCGCACCGTCAACACAATAAGATTGTTTGTTCTATTAACGACTTAACTGCGATAAAATTACTGTTTTCTTCGGAATATGTTTCACTAATTTACGAGACCTTCCGTCTGTAATTTGGCAAAATAACACCTATCACAATATAAAAAATACACCGTAGTGATTATATTTTTTTACATCTGAAAACGTATCTTTTGAAGAGGGTTTTGTCTCGTCAATTTATCAACGAATCTGAGTTTCTCCACACATTAATCAATTTGCATACATATCTGTACAACTTCCTGCGTTCGGTTCACTAAAGGCTACTTTTAGGCTGTTTATCTTGCTAATGATGTTTTACGATGTTGCTGCACTCGGCGTTATCACGCGCCGTCGCCTACGGTAGCTAATGCACAAACTATCAACGAAATCTAACAATATCTTCTCTATGCGTATGATAATAAGGTTCTATTTAATGATAACGGTAGTGATACAGTGAAGTGGTAGCATTCTCCTGGCGGCTGTCTCTTTGTCGCCTCTCATATCTATAGGCAACTTAATTAATTGACGGATCGCGGTAGCAACCGAACTGATTAGCGCCCCTTTTTGTGCAACATCCTAACTCTTTTGTCGGAAAGTTATCTAGGTGATAGTAGAATTGAGTTCACATGTTCCGCAACCTTACATTCCATTTGTGAAACGGTAACCCAAAGAGCACTTAATAGGTAGCGGTCAGGAGATTTACTGATTTTGATTTAAGTTACAAAAAAAAATGCGATAAATCCTTCCACGATCTTCCGTATCTACCGCAGACACTTTAAGGTAATATAATCAGTAAGCTGTGCTCTAACATAAGATACAATCATGAAAGCGATGCTTACGTATAACCGCCTTTAAATATTAATTTACCTCCCTCCGGAGGACACCGATGGAGTAATGCACTTACTTAATAATAGGCGGCCGTAGCTTCTTCAACAGTTCCTGACAGATCTACTTAACGCACGAAATAATAACCCAATTGAATATTTCGGGGCTGGAGAACAAAAGCCGGCAACACGGCTGTCGGCCACATTACCGCCCTACCACAATAAATCCTGGAGATCCGTCGCCAAAGGGCTAATTACTCTGAATATCGGTTGATATACTGTCTACTTAGGAACCGTGATGTATGACCGCATTCAAAGGATCGGACGCCGCGTGCCCCCGGCACAGGCACGATGCTACGATTATAAATAAGCATGTTTAGGATAACGATTGTCGACACTGCGGTTAGCTCATAATAAACGGTAATAGAAAACATTAATTTATCCGTCGAACTTTGCCTGGGACCAATAAAACACTCGGTGGCACCCAACGGTTGCATTCACTCGTAACATCTTTCATATCGACATCAAATGAGATGTCCAAGATATTCATTGTGCAGGTGACAATAGCGCACATGATCTAGATTAGTGAAGTGCATTGTGTCCCCAAAGGGTTGCATTGTGTGCTCACAAATGCCCGCGCCCGCGCATAATGCGTTGATACCCGCAAACATCTCGACGGATCCGCATAGTTTCTGTGAATTTGTAAAGAAAATAAATATCACTTTTGACAACGTTCCATTCATCATTTTTCATATTTTTGGGTATAGAATGGAAGTCATTATTACTCGTATAAGCGAAATTTATTTTTGTCAGTGTATTTGTCCAATAATATTGATGAGGTTCACAGGCCTCCCGGATCTCTAGGTTTTTGAATTCGTATTTTAAGAGTCAATATTGTACAGTCATAATTTTATTATTTCAACATAAATCATGTTGATTGTAACCAATAGAGGATTAATTAAATTAGCATGTTAACCTAATTGGTGGGTGTCGTGACCAGTACTCATTATCACTTGGTTATAGAAAATCAAAATATTATAATACCAATAAAATGGATGGTGCTGTCTTTATTACTCGTGTCTTTCATCGTAATTTTAATCGTTTAATATTTCACTTTCTTTGTATAATTTGTTCACACAATCCAAAACAGAAATAAATTTCACACTCACTAGCTCAATTTCTCCCATAACACCCACGAACAAGTAATTTTGAACCGAAAAATTCTCAAAATAAACGTTTAAGACTTGGTTGAACGTAATCTTTAACCAAACTCAGCCACAATGGAGGTGATAAGATCAAATCTCTTGCTTCGACGGACAAATTGTTCGCTTACAGACTGTTACATCGATAATATGTTTACAAAACATGTCATTCACTGAGAATTATTTTAAACTATGGTTTTGTACCATGAAATCGATTCTATTGCTACCTAGAATTTGGTGTTATAATCACTGACCAGGTATGAGTGTATGTAGAGCATTTTGAGAAAAAAAGGGTAGGTCGGTCATGTCACTAGTGATCGCCGTGGTTGTCGTTATTCAACGGTTTAAAGCAGTTTTATCAAATTGAAAATAATAATAATACATTTATTTAATAAAAACGTTTACAAAAAGTGTACATTTAGCCAACAGTAATAATGGATCGGAATTAGAATGTTAGGTAGCGACGCGCCCGATCTAGGTTTATTCAAACCTGTGTTTCAGGCCATCACTTTACATTTTAATTACATTGGGACATTACAATTTTAAGTACAACTGATATAAATATAATCTTTTAACAACTATGTGAAAAAGCATATTGTTACATTAATACCTAAAACTAGGTTATGTAAATGACTAACTACGTATTTATGTTTCTGAAAAACTTGAAGCAATTTACGTAACTAATTTAGACGCGGAAAGTTTTTTGCTACACGAATTTGAAAAAGGCCATATTCGCTTCGCTTTTCATAAATTTTGAAACAGAAAGTAATTTAGCTCACGAATTTTAAAAACATCATAATTAGATTCACTTTCCACTCGTAAACATAATGCTATAAGCTATAATAACAACACGCAACACTATTCTCGATCTAACTCCACCCTCATGCACCTTGCTAACTTGCTAATAAAATTCTAACTCACACCTAAGCTTTTCTATCCATGTATGTGTCAAACAATGCGTTGCAAATAAATGAGGTCGTTACGCGTATAGTTTTAGTGCGGGCTAGCAATAAGTGGCGTGGCCGGTGCGGCAGATGTTAAGGATTGCGGGCAGTAGCAAGGTGTCGCGGCTCAGGTGCTGTGAGTGGCACAAGCCACGGCTTTGTCATCGTCGCGTACTGACGAGCGCAAATTGAGTAAGATTTATATGAGTTTATGTTGCGTTTTGTTTTAGGAGCGATCAAACTACTGTTTTTCGCAAACATGGGTTTTTTTTGGGATGTTTAGCGGATAGATTTTAGAAGCCCGTACCAACCAAATTAAATACACTTAAATATATTATACAGGTGCAAAGTTTAAGCTGATATTATGATATAGAAATGTGGGAACATAAAAATAAGTAAGAAGTAATTTCAGCATCATTTATTAATATTTTAGTATCCTGAAAACTGTCAAGAAATGCATTGCTTTGAAAATGCTAGAGATATAGCATGTGCTTCTCTAGATTTATGCAAAAAGAATAGATAAACATTTTGACACATTTCAACAACATAATAATTTGGATTAGTGCTGAGAACTTGAAATAATTTCTCTACACGACTTTCCAAAGTTTGTGCTCGCGATAGTACTTTGCTCGTAGTAATTTTTTCAACATCCGCCTTAATATAAAAGCGGAATGCGCGAAAGTAGCGCAGGATAATTAAAATCCCTGTATATCATGGGCTTTGATATTACCGTTTTCCAACCTTTCTTTTGATTATCCTGTCATTTAAGTCTCTAATCCATCTGTCTTATCACACACATCACATCGCGTCACATTTTGACGACAAAAAGCTTGAATTCTTAATTGTATTTTCTATAGCTTTTAATTTTAATTTTTAAAGAAAATGTATATATAAATTCTATGTTTCAGAGAAGATACTGAAGTAAATTAAAAATGTAGGTAACAGTGGAATTAGTTCTGAGCAATCTCTTTGGATACATAAAAGACAAAAGCAACGTTTTTTTTTTACCTGTACAACTTTTCAAACTTTTTATACGCCTACTGCAAACTCAATGTCTGAGGCTTTTAAGAAAAGGCTTACTTTGCAGAAACTATCTGCATTGTCTTAATTGGGGCAAAAGTGACATAAGCAGATGCAGATACTCGTGCTTATTGCACAATAAACAAGCTGCAGGACAAATAAAATCCTAAGGACGGGTGCTCACGGTCACGCAGACGACCCGATGACAGTTTGCGCAAAAACTTTCTATTTACAATACCCCTTTCTTTTGTGCAACCCTATACTTTCTGATAGACGAAATTGTACAACTGTTCAGATTGGCACATGCTAACCCAGGTGCGAATTTGTGGAAATTAAATTGATGGAATTGTTGCAGAAAGCTTCATGTGTGTTAGCACACTTCATTGAGGATTTTTGAGGGGTTGTATATTAATAATAATTTGGAGTATCATGAATGAAAGAAAGGGATCTGCGATTCCTAATAATTTGATCAAGGTGAAATCCTATGCATGTATATTTATGTAGCCAAGACACGAATGAATAGGTTTCTTATCAAGGTACTTACCGTTGACTGCATCAACATCATCATCGGACTGAATAGTGACCGTCGTAAGCCGGGCTAGAACGAAAAAAATACATAAAATTAATTATAATGAAGCAGTTAATAAAAGTTCACAATGATATGAACAAGGAATACTACAAGTAAAACACGCAAAATTGTATTTCTCTACTAATGAGCGCTAAGAAACAGAGGCAAAATATAATCAGTTGTTAAATATAGCGACAATATTTCGCAGATAACCTTAATTTATGAACGTATTACCTGATTCATAAGGCAAGTAATTATAGGTAACATTTACACTTATCAATCCTTTAGTTCCCGCTCTGTTAAAAGGTCACTGACTTCATCATCATAGCCGTTTTCCAACGAGGTGCCGCTACACATTTTATTAATACGGGGTGTAAGTTGATTACACCCCCGTATTTATAATCGTTGCTTTAAGTTAAGAGACGTTCAACGCAAAAAATATATGGTGAAACCGTCGCTCATTATTTCTTAACTTTAAGCAATGTTTGTAAATAAACTCCACAATGTTTTTGAATGCGGCTAAATATGACTAACACATAAAGCGACCGAAAGGTCCTAGCACGAAGACAACTTAACGTAAATTCGAACGATGTTTGAATCAAAGATACAACTATCCTGTTAGCATTTTGGTTTTTTAAGCGGCAAGCATAATAAGCATCACCCATAGATATAAATGAAGTCTTCAAACTAAATAAATATTATGTACGAAGCAGGTGTTTTCACGTTTAAAATCGTTTGAATTTATGTTACGTTTTGCTCTGTTCGTTCGCGCTCCCAATTACAAAGAGATACGGAAATCCTGAGGTTGACTCGATGCATGGTGGTGTTTTGGTTATTGCTGAATCCTGTTATTGGTGTAATAAAAAGGTCACCCACATATCGAAATTCTAATAAACCAACACTTTCTGTTTTACAAGGGACAATAATAGAGGTGTTATTCTTCAAAATATTACGACGCGGTCATAAAACTGTCCCTAAAATTCGTCAGAATTTAAATGTCAATGATACGAATGGTAAAGCAAACATCAGTCCGTTACTGTTACTGGCAGTAACTAAGATATTTCACTGGTCGACGTTTACATTGGTGTTAACGAGCCATCCCTCTATAAAATGTTTTGTGTTCATACATAAATCTTCGGAGCTAGAAGACATCACAATGCCAACGTATAAATATTGTGTATTAATGAAATATATTTATTGCGTCATAAAAAGTTATGTGTATTGGAAAATGCACGACTGTTTGGTAATTTAGACGTAACGTCTGGATTTCTTGTATATTCTTATATTTTGGTTTACGTAAGAATTAAGGATCTTTATGTTGTTTCAGAAATAAAATATTAAAAAAAAACACAGTTAAGTGTACACCAGCACAGGCTAGTGCCAGAAGTGATTCCTAGGATAGCAAAATACATTAAGAGCTGTCCAGCTATGTGTGTGTATGTATTTAACAAATTACCAATACCATTAAAAACGTTAAACTGCAGGCTGTTTAAGGTTAACTTGTATAAATTGATGACTCAAAATAATTTCTATAGTATTAAGCAATTTTTGGAACATAGACTTTAGTTTTTCTTTTTCTTTTGTATAATTTATAACGTTTGGCTAAGCACTTATAAGTTTGCATGCTTTAATTCTAAGCAAAACATGCTGGACCTTATATTTACTTCAACAACTTTGAATACCGTGTTTTTTGCAAATAAATATATTATTATTATTATTATCATATGCATATTTAAATGACTAAAGGTTATTTTCTTCGTGATTGAACGAGAAACTACTTATTCACTCCGCAGATAAAACTTTTATTAGTCATTATACATTACTATCAACTGCTTTAATTTACATAATAAAGCTTCCATTCATTACTGATTTGTGAGGCACCCATTATCACCCAATATAAGAGATAATAACTTAGTCAAGTTGTAATAAAAGTCAGGCACTTTTGCATCGCAAACTCGTCGCAATTAATTTAAATTGTTTAATGACCAAATTAATTATTTTAAATGCCAATTAATGCCCCCAGATTCTGATAATGAATTATGTGGATTCTGACGTATTACACCTCTCATTGATTAAATTTTAACGCTTTTATAAGTGTAAAAACCGCGATAGTGTACCCCTATCTTCATTTACTTAAGTGGTTGATAACGCGTGTGAAAAAAAGAAAAGTTATTTTTTTTAATTAACACATTAAGGGCAGTATCTTAATCTGTATGGCGCCAATTCTAAAAAGACTTCACCCCTTGATAAGAGTCTCGACGACTTTATCAAATACGTCCCCGGGACGTATCTCTAGAACGGGATAATAATGTGCAAAAAACCTAAGGTTCTTTAACAATTAATGGTTTTTGGGTTTTACTTGTGTTTTAGATTTTGGACCACCCCTCCGAAAGAATGCGAACATTTTTATGATTGTGTTCCACAAAGATAATCCATATCTTGTGTTCCTTTGATGAATAAAAAACATCATCATTTTATGTCCCCGAACAACTAAGATTTCCATTTTCTCTTTAATGTGTTTCTTATTTAAAACCACTCCTTTCTCAAAAAAATGGTAACAACCAACTGTAGCTTCACTCCAAATTTTTGTAGTAGCCGCTGACTCGAAATAAATGTTGAATAATAATTACTGACAAGAACGGACGTGGGAAACCGTCTCCTACGGCAGCCATCGGCGTACGCGCAGCACATAAATCACACAGCATAACAACACAAGATTTATACCGCTTAAACGGATAACAACAATTATACCTGAATCATTTCAGACGGCATGATATCACCTAATGATTCACATAATTAAGCTAAAGGTGTTAAGTTACCACCTATCTATATACAATTATACAGACATTAAGATTGAGAAGCTTATGAAGCAATAAAAAGAAATATTTTAATCAATTAGTTATACTTACGTGTGTTCGGTAGCGTACCTATCAATAACTCCGTATCTACATAATCACTTCAAGTAAATGGAAAATTTACATTAACTAAAAGTTTTTTTTTTACATGTATAATTACACTGGAGACATGTTGCACATTAACAGTAATGCACATACCTGTTTAATTCTTAAATAATTAGGAGCTACCTTTAAAATGTACTTACCTCAAATCTTCGCTCATTTATCAGAAACTGTAACTAATTATGCACCACGATTGATGCTAAAACACAACAATCAACCCTTTCCTACATCGGTACTCTTTACCATTTTTTTACGTATCCCAATATTTCACACGGGGTAATAAACTTTTGAAATATTGGGGGCAATTATAGAAAGGTAAAATGAAAAAATAAATAAAGACAAAAATCGCTAGCTTCGGGCAGTATTGCGGAGGGCCACTGTTCAAACCACATTTGGACCATATTTTTTGCTACATTTTTATGAGGCAAAGACGTTATCCGTTTGATCTGGTCCACTTGATTTATAACATCAGACCGGACTAAACACCGCTTGTTAGTATTCAGGTTAGATTTGCATCCAATTAGTAGCATTAGAATTTAGTTATGCGTGATATACCGTATCAAAGTGCCGATATTTATGGCAGCTTTGATCTTTAACTTTTGAGATGGATCGGACGTTTTATTTAAGTACAGGAGAGTGCAGCATAATCATAATCAGTCTATAATGTCCCCACTGCTAGGGCACAGGCCTCCTTTCTATGAGAGGGGGTGGGTCGTAATCCACCACGCGGGCCCAGTGCGGGTTGGCAGATGTCACATGTCTTCGATATTTTGGTTCTAGGACATACCGGTTTCCTCACCATGTTTTCGTTCACCGTTTTGAGAGCAGTGGTTATGAAAATATTTACATAAAGTAAAGTGCCTGGCTGGGTTCGAAGTTATGACCTACTACTCTTAAGTCATGGCCGTTATCACTGGACCACTGCTCCCAGGAGAGTGCAGGGTATTCGATTAATCAGAAATTGGGCTTAAGCAGAGTAGATACGCTACAAGTAACACTACTGCCACAAAAGGAACCCATCGGATATTATTATTATTTATTTATTTTATTTATTGGATGTGGATTTATTATTTATTTATACCCTTACCCCTTACTGCATGATATTTTAAATAAGTGACAAAAAAAAAATAAGTAAATGTCTTTATTAAAGCTTCAGAATTAATTATAGTGGTTTTTTTTTTATGGTATGTGATGATAGACAAAATAGTTGTGTTTTATTATTGCTAATGATATGAAAAACAAACCCCATTAGGATTTATACGCTAGTTTTTTATTTTTTTAGAGTAAATAAACTGTAAACATGTCAAACCATATATGGTTTCCTATGCGGTAAAGGGTTAATACTTCAAACACATAAATGTACAGCGGCGGACTTAATGCCATAGGTCATGGGTTTTAATTTTTTTGCGCGGACTCTTATTCTTTTTCTAAAATATAAATGCCCTTAATTACTCCTTTTAACATCAGCTATCTGCCGGTGAAAGTCCCGTCATCTTATATATATCTTATGTTTAACAAATTGGTCCAGCCGTTTCGGAGATTAGTTGGAACAAACAGACAGACAGACAGACAAAAATTTAAAAAAAGTTGCTTTCAGTAAAAAGCTGCTATTTTAACATTACAAACCAACACTTTAATTTTATTTATTTGTATAGATTAAATGTAAACGTCTGAATTAGCAATTTGTGAAAATATGATCGTGAAATGTTGGGGATCCTAGGGTATTGTAAATCAGACAACCAACTCGATCGAATGTACTTTTATCAATGCTAAAAAAGGAATATATTTTATAATGTGCATTGCATGCAAGTAGGTGAGAATAGAATACAATAGAATAGAATAGAATACAACTTACTACTACTTGCTTACTACTTGCTTACTTAGCTTAAACTTATTTTCTAAAGGAGCGTACGTAATACGTTATGCACTATTAGGGAGCATATAAATACACTTCAATCGCCCGAAAATGTTTTGATCTCAATTGTATGTGTAATACATTGGATTTTTATTGGAAATTTATTTATTGGAATGTTTTTATTTTATTTTATTAAGTGTCGACAATATGAATTAGAATTATATAATAATGTGTCATAATTGTTTTATAATTTATTATAATCATGCATATTTGACCAAGTTAGACAAACCAAGGCTAGACATAGCGTTCTTTAATAATTACAACATCTGTAACTTACCTACCTATGTTCAACAAATAAAAAAATATTTGTATGTGTAAAATTATAGTCTTGTAAGTAAGACAAACTACGTCACCACATAATTCATACTTTTGCACTTGTTTCTATATTTGAGAGGCCCTAGGTTATTGTCATTAAAGATTCCATTCACTCGTTCACATGCAATTAAGAACACATACAAGTAACAGTAGGTACCAACCCATTTGCATTAATCTGAATAAAAATAGTCAAAAACTAAAGTATTGCAAGTGAACGGATACAAGCGAAGCGAGGACTTTCCCACGATACTGTACAATCAGTAAATAGATAGCGATATACGTATATCTAAATAACTTTACAACCGATATCGATAAACAATTAAACTTTATAATACCCTATTTGTTCATTATGTATTATAAAGCCACAGAAAAACAATAAAAATCATGTCTCAATTTAGCATAAAGCTGTAAAGTCAAAACAAAAGGCAAGACAATTGTTTGCGGCCATATAAACGTACGTATGTTGTACATAAAATATACGTCCATATGTATGTATGTGCTTACTTAAAACACTAAAGAATAAAGAATCCACAGTCATCCGCGGATTAACGAATGCTCCCGCTGCCGACAGTGGCGTACACACGAACAAACTATTTCACCAACAACAGTCGTAGGTGCGTAGGCTATTCGTAGCGCGCTACGATTTTTTGTAGCACTTTTTGTAGAGGTTCTACAAAAAGTGATTTTTGTTCAAACAAAACCTGTATTTATATTATGTACATGTTTTTCTTTAATATGTTTTATTTTGGCTTGCAATAAACTGATATGAATGGCTTTAACTGGTCATTGTGCTCCTACAAAACAAAAAAAAATGGTATGTCGATAACATCACAAAACCACTATAATGGCGACTAACATCTAAATAATGTCAACGAATGCCCAGTTTCGAATGAGGCCACCCCCATCCTCCCTAGGGTATCGTAAAAGATGACAAAGCCGTCACGAGAGTGTGCATTACACTCACCTATTGTAGGTAGCAACGTCATAATTTCGCGACAGTTCCAATTTTTTACATAAACTTTTTATTTTTGAAGCAAGTTATTAACTAACCTTCCTCGCATATAGTTTTAGCCACCAGTATGTCACATAGCCCACCGCCAGAGGGTACAGCCAACCGCCCAGGAAGCGCAACTCAACGCGCGAATAAGAAATAAATTCGCTGGCAAGCGTAACAAAGGTGAAGTAAAAAGGAAGCGTCCACCCCCTAGGCCATGCGCAGGCGCAGGGATTTATACACGTGCCTTATGGCTTCATGGGAAACGAGAAAAAATGGCAATTTCGAACGTAACGAATGTAGAAATCTATTCAACTTAACACGCATGTAGGTATGTATCTGTTGTGTGAGCTTTTGTGTATTGTTTTACGTGTGCATTGTAGAAACAGTCCCTTATCAATTATTATTATTCTTCTACTATTATAATAATTATTCTTCTACTGCATATACACGATGGCGGGTATACTGTAGAAAAATAATAAAGCAAATGGAGCTAAGAGAACAACAGTTTTATTGGAATCTGGTGTAATGGCACAAGTGCTGAAATCTGACAGTGTAAGTATTTATTGGCTATAATTATTATTACTTTTGGCAGGAAGTCTGTCATGTGGTATTATTTATACACAGTTTTTCTCTTTCGTAACTATACAGGAAATGAGAAACTTTGTTTATTTGGTGCCGATGTTACACCACGAATATTGAAACAGATACTTTAATTTCTACACAAGCCAAACCATTCAAAATTACATGTAAACACACACCCAATTAATACGAAAAAATATAAATCACAGAAGAATAGAGGTGTCCTATGTTCAGCAACATTGTTGGACGTGGAAGATATTTGTCTTACAACTTAGATAAGCATCAGTTCGCCATGTTGTTCCCACCTCCTGACCTTAACATGTGTACGAATAACCACGCCATAACTTTAAAAATACAAGCTGAAACTAGATAATAATTAAAATTCCTTTTAGAAGCGAATGTGTGTGTTAAAATGTAGCAAAATAAGTTGTAAATTAAAACTGGTGACTAGAGCCGTAAGTGCGCTCATATGTAGTTTTTTGTTTGAGATAATTCATATTAGATTTTTTTTTAATCTTGATCTAAACTAATAATAAAGCTGAAAAGTTTGTTTGTTTGAACGCGCTAATCTCTGGAACTACCGGTTGGATTTGAAAAAATATTTTTTCATTTAATAGCCAGATTGTTGAGGAAGGCAATAAGATTAAACGTTACGCTAGGACCGTTAGCAATATAGCAAAAAACGCTACTATAAAACGAAGTAATAATAATAATAATAATATTCCACAACTTTCACACAACGCCATCTAGTCCCAAACTAAGCAGAGCTTGTGCCATGAGTACTAGACAACTGATAAACATACATATATATTTCTAAATACATACATATTATAGATAAATTAGACACAGACAAAGAACAAATGATCGTGCTCATCACACAAACATTTGTCCTGGGTGGGAATCGAACCCACGACCTTGCGCATAGTAGTCAGGGCCACTGACCACTAGACCAACAGGCCTGCCAGTAATAGCGCGGGCAGGCGATGCGATGTGACAGGGTGGGTCGGGGAACAAGAAAGTTCACGTGGATGAAGTCGCGGGCCGAAGCTAATTCTTATATACATATATGACTAGCTGCGCTCCGGGGTTTCGCCCACATAAGTGTCGACCCCGTGGGAATATCGGGATAAAAAGTATCCTATGTCCTAATCCTGCGGGATGATTGCGCAACACGCTATCAGTAGCAATGGGTTGAATTTTGACAGTTCAACAACATTCATTGCGTTATTTACATTACTAAGCGGACAATTTTTTTGAACATATGAAGCAATGGATTAGCAATATCCTTCAAAATGATTCAGATTTAGATAAATAGTGTATTACGCAATTAGGGTGCGGGTTATGGTCTACCTATGTGCTAAATTTCAAATCTTTTTCTTTCTATTGCATTAAGAAAAGGACAGAAGATAAATATTAGTTTAGTCCTGTCTATTTAGTCAGCACCTGACATAAATTGACGTATTTTTAGTAACCAATTTATTAATCACCTCTAAACTTTACTATGGAGTATCTTAATTTGACAGGACTAAACTAATATTTATCTTCTGTACTTTTCTTAATGCAATAGAAAGAAAAAAATTTGTTAATTTAGTTTGTGAACAATGGAATAGCCGCTATTATCACACTTCTTTATCTTATTTAGTTTATAGAGTAAATACTGTTGTTATTTTGTATTGTAACTTTTAGAATCGTTGTGTTAAAAAAGTAGCTTTTGTGTCGATGTAAACATATTTTGACAGTAAACAAAAAACGAATCAAAGAAGATGCTCTTCAAATGTTTGTACCAACAATTGTAGATGTGTGATAAGGTGTAATCTACACGATCTCGAACGCGCACACCATGTCTTTTTGTCTGTGCACCCCTTTATACGCGAGGTGTTAAATTGTTTATATGATAATCCCTTTTGCATTGTGTTACACACAAAAGTACAACTGTGTTATGTTCTTTTCTTTCATTTTGACACGACGCGACGCTACTCACGATACCTTGAATTATTGGTCGTAACTTCTGCATACATTTTATAAAGCGAACTTTGCATGATCGGTAAATTACAAGTGTTAATGAGCATAATAATTATAGTAATTTAAAAGCTGTACTTACTCACATAATGATAATAGTTATATCATGTAACCAACCTGGGAATAACGCACATATGGCTCAATCGTAAGGTGGAAGACTTACAAAAGAGAGCAGGAGGACTGAGAAGGTTTACTCTATGTTACTGGTTTGCTGCTTGCCTTTGTGTCTAACAGTAACTGCAGCAAGAAAATCTATACAAAAAAATAATTAGCACCTGTTTGTAATGTCAAAATAATAGCTTTTTACTAAATTCACATGAAAGTATAAGCACAATGTAAGTATTATACAGACGCCAGCACATCAAGCTACTACAATCTGTCAAATTTCTTAAATAGATTTTCAATTTTATTGCTAAAGAATAAGGTTCAAAGCTGATTGGGAAATTTGACAGATTCGGGTAGCTTGATGTGCTGGCGTCTGCACATACTTTTATATGCATTAACAAAAAAGTCTATCTGTCTGATTATTCCGGCTAATCTCCGAAATAGCTGCGCCGATTTTAACGGGAAATTCTTCAGCAGATAGCTGACATTATAAGAAATAACTTAAATTACTTTTATTTTAGAAAAATAATTTATGTAGTGAGCCAAAAAATTAAAACGAAGTCGCGGGCACAGCTAGTGCTAAATAAATAATGTTACAATAAATGGAAAATGGGGGAGTTTTTCCACTCCACTCATTCTTCTAACAATTCTTCGAAAATAATGTGTTCAGTGCTTTGGACAATGACACTAATCTACATAATATCTCAATTGTCTATACCGATTAAAATTCCTTACAAATCGCTTAATCGATACCTAATGTAATCGCCCAAATAAAAACTCGAACTTGTATCATTAGGTACTCCATCATTCCCAATATACTGTTATAAGAGCTGGAGGTTGGCGTACGATTCGTACGACAAAATTATTCGTACCAATTAAGCTGTGTCCGCGGGATGACACTCAACTTGTCCTTTGGGCACACGCCGCCCATTCACCCGCAATATGGAACAAAGGTGGTGTGGAGAGTCAGGAATAGCAAGGACGACATTTTCTTTCAGTTTTGTTACTATAAAATGTATGACAATAGAAAATTATGGTTTATTTTTTTAGCACAAAAGTACTAATTCAACTTAAAAAAAGTTGAACGAACCCGGATGTCTCTGATGCTGTTATTCTGGTTTATCTCAATAATAAATCAAAGACTGTGCGGAAAACCTCAAACGGCGCAAATACCCCAATCTGTTTGGAACTGATATGTTTGAGCCGTTTGGGGTTGAAACACTAGAGCCTTGGGGTCCGAGTGCTCATCAAATATTTCGGGACATCGCCAAGCGGTTGGTTGACTCTACGTGACCAGACGGCTGGCCTATTTTTAGCCCAAAGAATCAGCATTGCCATTCAACGTGGTAATGCTGCCAGCCTTTTGGGCACTTATCCCATTGACAGCGATGCGGACGAATTATTTGATGGCCAATGAGCTCCTGCCTCTTTCTTTTTTTTTTTTTTGTTACAACCTTGTTATTATTGATCGTAACTAGAACGCGCTGGTTAAGTAGCCACAGCTTATTTTCTCACTAAAAAAAGGGTGACAAGTGTCAAACCTGATAGTAACACTAGAATTTAGAATACAATCATTAATGTTCCAAAAAGGTAATATTAATATTTATTTCAGAAAGAAAGTTTTTTTTTAAACGTAGCCCCACACTAGGAATTTCTCCTGTATTGTGGGTGCGTTCACAAACATTTGAATTCACATACACAAACAGCCAGACCCGTAAAAACTACTTGTAGGTTATACAAATATTTGTTTCGTGCAGGAATCGAACCCGCGACACGAAGCGCAGCAGTCAATCGCTGCCGTCCGAATATTAACAACGATTCGCAACACTTGTATATTATTATAACATATATGTATATATTTTTTACTGTTAGCTTGTATATTGTAATTGTTGTGTTTGTGTGAATAAATATAAGACTATGTTTGAAACACATCATTTGTTAATTTTGAATGTCATAACTTTGTTAACAACAATTAAGGCAAAAACAATATTTTATTTTAAATTTATTAAGTGTCAAAAATTAATTTATAACAAAAATATTATTATCTACATTGCGTAGTTTCATCCAGTGGATCTTCGTAAACTTAATGGACTTCAACCCACGCATTAAAAAAATCATACTTAAATCATTCGACTCTAACACATTTGTAAATTATCGCTCCGTTAGTCCGAGCCCCAGGTCACAAAGCAATAACCAGTTAAACACACATGAGACTGCTTCCAATATCTCTACATAATTATTAACGAAATTGTTGCACATACGTTAATGATTGGCCCAGAACACTAATCATCGAGCATCTTCCTTGAACGACGATCAACCGTAATTTACGATTACGGAGAAAGTAATAACACAATAAAAAAGAATTCGGAAGCCATTTATGAAATATTATAATATGTACACATAATGCTGAATAATAGTCGAACACAAAGTGGTAATAGGAAGAAATAATATTTTTCATTTCCTGTTTGGTTTACTAGTGAATTTAGGAGAGCAAAGTTTTTGCATTGTGTACACGCATCCGTGGGAGCAACTACCTGGCACCCGCGGCGCTGTAATTTCTTATAAATCGACATCGAGTGAGATATCCAGGGCCGCGCTTCTCCCCGCTGAGAGCGAGCTGCGCGGGCGCAGAGGGGGAGGGGAAGCGAGCACCTACAATGACACACAATAGCGCACATGATCTAGATTAGTGACGCGCATTGTGTCGCCAAAGGGTTGGGGTGCTTTGTGCGGACAAACGGAGCGCCCGCGCATTATATAATACCACGGTACCCGCAAACATCTCCACTGTGATTTCGCACGATTCTATGAATTTGTAAAGAAAATAAATATAACTTTTGACAGGCGTCCACGCATCGATGCTATCGTTATTTGTCGATTGTGAATTGAAAACAGAGATACAAATGAAAAATAATCCTTTGGCATTCATACAAAATGTGGTTTCATCTTATCATAATCGATCATATTTTTTAAATGTTTAATTAAAAAGAACAAAGTTTTGTGTAATTGGTTTCATTAAAGCAAATAGGTAACCTGCAATCATACTTTTAGCTAAATTAGAGCCTGGACCTGTCAAGGGCGGAAAGGGTGAAGAATGTACAATTTGAAATATTCTAATAGTTTTTAATAACCCTCTTTTGACGAACATTAGACAACCTATAATTAAACCACTTTGAATGTTGTGCAGAGGTTATAATGAACGTTTCCGTAGAAGTTTTAAGGGTTGTTCAGTAAATTTTAACCCTTCCATTCGCGATGGTTGCTTCAGGCTATTACTTAAGAAAACGGTTATTAATTTTTATCATGTCGTGATGTTGTGAGTGCTGGTGGTGGAATCATGATATGCAATCATAAAACTTATTCTGGATTAAGCACATAAATACGCTCTGTTTGCCTGCGGCTCTTCCCGCGTGTCTCAGAAATTGGGTTTAAATGTTTATTGATCAGTAATCTGCCATTGCGGTTTATTTATTTGGGTCGATGAAAACTCACTAGTGGACCTATTTTTTTTTTAATATTCCTACTTGAAAGAGGGATGAATAATATTATATGCAGTATTTTTTTTTTTAATACTAGAATTAAGAGGTTAAAATATGTATAATCGCCGATAAAAAACATAAATAAAACATTTGCATTTAAAATCTAACAACAAACAAAATTCCACGATACATTATTAAAAAATGTAGCCTGTCCGCTTACGTCCATTAAGAGAGAAGTCAAAATATTTTATGGACGAAAACGTTAACACTTTTGTCAAAGGAGATCACCCACAGAAGGCACAAAGGGCACCGATGTAAATCTCGCCTTTTATACGCCGCAAGAATTTTTTGATGCAACATCATAAAATATAGACATATGAACAAAATACTAAATGCAATAAAATCCTCATCCTCATTCATACAGATTAAAAAAAAACTCAGCTCTACATTTCGGAAAAACTCGTTCCATGGTAATTTTTTATACGCAACCTGACCGCTGTCATTGTTAATTGTACCTCTTGAACTAAAAAATGGATGAATGGGTTCGATCGCTGTCTTTGAGCACCCAACGGGTGACATTGTTGGGAGCGATTTGTCTTACAAGTTCAGATTCGATCTTAATATTGGATATCGTTTTTTCGCACCTCATGTCAATTATGGCTCGTATCTTTTATCAGTTTTTTATTCTTAAGAATCAATATTTTTTTATTCAGTATAAGTGCCCGTATGTTAAGGTTACTTTATAGTTTTATTGCATTTAAGGATAGGTTACAGAGATACAGAATATCAAGCTCTTTCATTCAAATGTACCCCTTTAAATCAACGCGTGGCCATTCATCACGGCGGCGACACTTCTCGCGTGGAACAGACACCAGCAAGTCAAGTTCAAAACAACCAAAACACAACTCTAACATATCGTAGTACAAACAGTATTCGGTTGTATACCAATTGATGTTAATTTACGGAACTAAACGCAGATGCAAGCATTATTGTGTACGCTGTATCTAATTAGATAATGTAATTAAATCAAATTCCTTTCTCGCCTTTGGGTGGTAACCTTTTTGATATTCTTATCGCCGTTTTAGGCCCATTCATAATTTATTGACCTTGAAGTAATTAATTACTTTATTTTAAAAAAAACTGTTTCACTATCGACAAAATCCGAACACCAGAAAACTTGTACCCACGAAGAAATAGGATGCTCAAAGAAAAAGGTCGTTGAACGTAATTGTAAACTCGATATAAATTTGATATACAACGCAATAAAAAGACTAAAAGCAATTCAAATAAAGTAACTTTTTTCCCAAAACTAAATGCAGTGCAGTGACATACAAAAAAGCTGGCGGAAGAGGATGGGACCTACCAATATTAGTTTTATATCTGGCAGAAAAAAGACTCGACTTGAGAGGGCGATTGTCAATCAGAATAACAATAATAATGGGAACCCTTTGAGATTGACGAACCCTTTCGATTCTGCACCTGATGCGGAAGCTATTCGCGCACGACGTGGGAACATTATTTTTCCAAAAGTTTGGACTTTTTGATACTACCTTATTCAAACTGTGTGAAAAATGCTTTTGAATACGTGTGAAGGTTGCTGTGTTTAATGTGGTTCACACAATGATTTATCATTTGCCTTTATAAGCCTTTTCTATTGACAAGAGCTCCAATTAGCTTTGTTCAGCAGTTTTTTTATCGAAACTAACATTTAAAAGAACTTGCCTTAAGTTTGCAGTAGATTTTTATTCGTGATAAATAATGGTGTAAATACCTAGGATACAAAGCTTTCGCTGAAGGCTACATGCCAGTACACTTATCAAGTTGGCACGTTGACGATACCTGTACTAACTGTCCGTCACGTGCTGAATACTGCTAACAATGAATTTGCGCGAATAACAAGTAGACAACCCAAAGCTGTTCGAAAATCAACCTTATTCCTACGAAATAAGAGTGTTTTGTATCACTACCCGCATACCGTAGAAATACACGCGCCAGTGCATTAATGATAGCGCTATCTGCTACCTACACTTGACTCTTAAGTTTACAAGTACGAGAGATAAACGTTCAATAAGTATTCCTTGACATTGGAAACATACGTTATCTACTTTCAATTTGCGAGTTCGAAAGAACTCGAAAATTGAAATATATTAAAATACAGAGTGTTAACCCAATTTTAAGTAACTAAACACAGAAAAAAAATGAGAGGGATCTTCAAACTAAATATGTATTTTCTAAATAGGTCTACCTACGAACTCCCCTTGTTTGACTATCCCTCCGCCTTACACCCTGTATATTTTAATAACAATTTATTTTGAGCCCAGGCAGGCAGGGGCAGGGGATCCTCGGGCATCAAGCAATTATTTATTTAATAATTTACACCAACAACACATTCAGCATTGCCTTACAATAGTTTTTTTCTTCATTCGTGGTAATTCTCCTCCGTGAAAATCAAGTCGAACTATGCTAAGGGTGATTGCGACCAGTCGAAACGGACATGACGTCAGGTCGACCGTTGGACCAACGTCAAACAGCTGTTGTGTCAATTGTGTAAGAGTAAAACTGCTCCTAAAACCAGTCGTATTATAATACTGGATTTTTTTTTCAGGCTCCAAATTTTTTCAGGGTGTTCTACTCATGACTATGAACAAGTTTCACTATGGGACTAACTCTGAAATCACGAAATCAAAATCAGCTGTTTAATACAAAAGTTCAATACCTACTTGACCAAAATGTATGAAACAGCAGATATTTTTTTTTTGTGATCTCAGAGTTGGTTCCATAATGAAAGTTGTTCGTATTCATGGGTAGAACATCCTGTAAAAAAGTGGAGACGGTAAAAAAACATGCTATATAAAGGAGTATTCTCAAAATATCAGTTATACATTCTCGCCCATTACATTTCCCGGTTGGAGCCACAGACATCGAGAGATAAGGAGGGAAGATCAAATTAGTGCCAGTGGAAGACCAGTGCTGAAGTTGTCGTGGATGGGGTCGAGCAGGACTACAAATTTTAAGTACTACAGGTTCCCAAACTGCAAAAGGCTGTGGTCCTAAGTCCAGAATTGTGACGCGCGGGACTCACGTTATTTTTTTTTTAATATAAAACTTATAACTAACAAAACTACCATACCTACATAAACAATACATTACAGCGAAGACTAGTTTACACGACTAGTTGGCGTCATGTATCACGCGCTATCCGGTAGCTAGTTTAGGAATCTCCAGGCCATTACAACTCTCGCCCAAAGCCTCCATGAATTTGGACAGAGGTTCGTCCGGCACTTTCACCACAAAGAATAAAAAAATCGTGATATCACGAGACACCTACTGCTTGATCCTCAAGGCGAAATATATTTTCGCAAGGAATTACAACCTTTTAGGACTCTGTAAAGTAATGTAGCCAGGACACGTACAGCAGCACGTTGGAACAGCAGGACGCAGCAGCCGCTCTGACTTCTGAGAACCGGTGATTCGGTCCAGTCGGTGCAGTACCGCACTCTTTACGACAATCACACTTGTACTGAGAATCCATGATTTTGGATAATTTCACAATTTTATAGGCAACATAGGAGACGAGCTGCAATATTGAAAGTGCCATGTTACGAGTGTAAACCGAGACTACTACTCTATAATAGTAACACGGCACGGCTTAGTTGTACCTACTTATTATTTTTTGTTACTAAAGTACTTATTTTTCCACTTTGTTTTGATTGTTGTTGTTTTGTTGTCATCTGCCAGTTGGAACTTTGACCTTCAATATCGTAATCAGAAGGTTCCCAGGTATAGTCCAGAAAAAAAAAAAATATCCCACTGACGGGGAGTATCGGCTCTGGAGGACTCTCGGCTTACACTCATTAAACTTAGAAGAAAAAAATATGTCGTTTCGGGGAAACCTTTCCGGCTTTGGCGAATGATTGAAAAACCACTAATTTTTCTAGCCAAACTGAACTAATAGGTAATTATACAGAAATGGTGGTCCTACTCGAAACCACTGCACATTTTCGGATGGATGAACTCCAAAAAGAATCACGATAAACTGAATCGTACGGTACCTGCATACCCGTGTCAAGTTCACATTTGAATGCAAATGTTGGATTCAACATCACATTTCAATCACATCAAGGAACCAACAATAAACATTAAATTAGAAGCATACTATTACGTCATTACTCGTCACCCTCACTAAAAGTCTCGTAATATGGCGGAAGCGACAGGTCCTGGTAATTTGACTGCTGTCATAACAGCGGATACAGCCCACTTAAGCTTATTTCACCTAATTGAATCCTAGAGCATTAAGCTTCTCAAACCTATAATCCCTTTTATGAGATTCACGCCGACATTTTAAGAATCACTGCTTTAGATGTCCTCTTCAGAAAATATTTTTTGTTACCGTATAAATCTAGGGCAAGGTGCATTAATTTCAATTAAAGTTTTCTACGTAAGTCGGTTTAGCATTTGATTGGCTGTATAATTTTAATTGTGGGCGATTTCGTTAGATTTATCTCGTTATAATTCTTGAAGTGCGTACTGTTCTTGCGGATTTCCTTTTGTTGGTTTATTTTCACTGGTCATAAATATAAATATTTTTATTACCTACTTTAATTTATTTGTTTTCTACAAATAGTATGAACAGGTTTAATAACATCCCTGGGGCATCCTTCTTTTTATTCTGATACGGAGTTTAGCCGAATTCCGATATCTATATAGCTACCTAGTTTTATTTCTAGCAACATTTTAACTAGGTAGGTACTGCTTTTTACTGCTTACACTAGCATCGATAGGAATTGAATGAATATCGAAAGTACAATAAAATCAATAATTTCTATTGTAAGTTATTACAGTAAGATCACGCTGGGCACAGCGGTGTTCTATCTAAATCACGGCGTTGCCACTGTCCTGTCTACTAAACTAACATCTTCATCCCGTGTCTGTGTTAATGGTGTGATCCACTCACTACATTCTACTCGACTCGATGTTATTATGCAAAAATAATCGACTCCTCGACTAATGTAACTGTTCGAATGCGTCACTATACTTTTAGCCTTATTTTTTTTTTTGTCACTTGATATTCTTACTCTTAAGGACACATTTAATTTGGTACATCTTATTACACGTATTGAACAGCAATATAATGTTATTGCTTTTAAATCGATTCAGTTTGGTTCATTCATGTCAATTGGCACTATAATATTCAACATCTGCCTTATTGGACACTTTTAAACAGTCAATTGGCTCCTGTTTTAACTTTATATTGAGTCGAGTGATTGTATCGGTGGTGTAATGTCACATCACTAGCTGATGTTCACATAAACACATGCACAACGACATATTTACGAATGTTACCAGTGTTACCGCTTGTAAATGAGAGAGTTTATAAAATACGATATGCCTATATGAATCTATTGATATTTATTAGACACCCCGGTAGCCGATACTCACACATTCCGAGCTTGGAAATCTAATAAAATACATTTTCGGTATGTTTCCATCTTAAGTGCCATTAAAATAAAATAAGATGCTTCGGTATCTTTAAAAGGTATTTTTTATTTAAATTGTTGTATATAAAAACCACTAAAGTACGTGGTAAACGATGTTGCGCAATTTGAAGTACGAAATTACAAGAAAAAACGCTTGTTACAATATGCCCTTAGAGAGACCCGGACAATTTCATACAAATCGAACCGCAGTGAAGTGATTAAAAAGACGGAGGAAACGAAGAAAAAACGTAACAACATGAGAGTTGGTTATTTGGTGTATTTCATGCGGAAATCATTCTCAAATTGCACATCACAAAAGTGTATCTTCCGATTGCGAATGTAGAAGAAATTCAAAAGGTTTTTTAGTTTTTTTTTTTTTTTTTTCGTATGGAAGCATGCCATAGTGAGGAACAAAAATAATAATTATAACTTCATTTCATTCAACAATTTTTAAAATATGTTCCTAACAATTTGGAATTAGCACTATCGTATATCACAATTCATATTTTCGTGTAAGACGATACTTTAAGTTATGCGGTCAAGTGGTCACGCTTTCAACGCAGTAGAACTAATTATAACTTTTCATTATCTTCTTTTGAATCTGCTACTGGTCGACAGATGTTTTATTTAAATCTTAAGAAAAAAGAAAAAAAAAATTTTTTTTCAACACCTTTAGGTACCTGCTGATTTAAATCTTAATATTTTACTTACTGGAAGAACTTTCACCAATTCTTTCGAATTTAATACGCAAAATAATGAAATTAATAAACAAAGAAAGCTAAATGAAATAACTTAAAAATTAAAAACATTTTATTTTTTTCATCTGCTGTTACACTGCTGACGACCCTCCCTTATTTAAAATTATGTTGTTTTCAGCCGATACATTTAATATATAATGATGGCTTGCTGAAAGTTTCCAAGTTAGTAAATTAGTTAGCACAGCACTTCCTTCTTTACTGCAGTCATGCAATAAATGTCTATTTCGATGGCACAACAGTGATACGTGATTAGGGTTACCATCCGTCCGGATTTGTCCGCACATGTCCGGCTTTTTGGGTCCCTGTCCATCTGGACCCAAAAAGCCGAGTCCTGCTGTGTAATTTGTCTGGACTTTAGACATAAGAGATTTTTTTTAAATAGAAATTTTACAAGTAAAATTAATACAAAAAAAAGAAAGATTAAAAAGTAAAATGCAGGGACTTTTTGCAAATGTCCGGCTTTATGTCAGGACTTTTCAAATTTCAAAATGGTAACCCTACGCATGACCCGAGCCGCGTCGATCACATCGCGGTTCCCAGCGCCCGCACAGCCGAAGGAAGCCGATATCCGACGATTATTTATGTACGAGGACCTGTCCGCCGCTAGCCTTATTTCTTCTCTCTGTCTGAACGTAACTTATGTAGTAACTGTTGTAGGCATTTGTAAAAGGTAGAATGAAATTAAAGCAAGATTGGTAGAATAAAATTAGTCATCAAAATAATAGGTGATTAGCTTTTGAATCTCCAAGTTACTTTTTAATAATGCAATCTGGCTTGATTTACGTATAACTTCCACATTTTTTGACTTCTTAATATCTGTGTTGGCTATCATAAATACGACTCTTATTGACAGCAATATAGTACAAATTACTCTTGATGCCGTTAATCACCACAATTCAGTGTATAAATAATATAATAACGTGATAATTATCAATCATAAAACGATAAATAAAGTCTTAAGTTCGGTGTTTAAGATCACAGTAACGTGTGTATGGTAAATGTATTCAAGTATATAATGTACCGATTTGTAATAAATCATGCGGCGGTCCCGCGTCGGAACTGAGTCGGGCTATAAACCATTTGCATAAGTGATGGGCCTGACTTGTCCCGTATCATTGTACCAATTACGTCTCTACCTACCGTACCGCCGCACAAAACAGTTTTTAGACGTATTAAAATTACGAAATTATGTGGAAAAGCCAATCATCATTTTAATTTTTAAAGGGGAATTATAAAACGAGCGATTAAAAAAAAACTTTGCGACTGATGATGACATACTGTATTAATAACTTGAGCGGTATGAATTTGAGTAAGCGAAAAATTAACTAAACTAACGACGAATATTGATTAATAATAAAATCCAGAACGAGCTTATAAAAAGTGGATTGTGATAAATCCATTTCATATATTAAAATTTTATCCGAGCGACTACATTACTAAGTGAGCGACTGGAAATACAGAGAGGGCATCTTAGAAAAACACAAGATTGAACTTGAGAACTTAGGATGCAAGAGCGAGCGAAGCGAGCTCGTGACTTGGGGCACCCCGACACGGACAGGTTAGGTTCGAAGGGGATGACGGGGGCTCAAGTGAGCGAGCGGAGCGAGCGAACGAGCCCCCGTCATCCGCTTCGTGTTAGGTTCCTTTAAACCCTGCAGACAGAAATAGGGGCCCCGCGAAGCGGGGCTCCTTCGACTACGCCTTATTATTATGCTCATTTTGTATTTTAAGTAACTCAAATTAATGTTTGTAAGATACTATTCTGTTGATTTTTCGTCACTTACAGTCAGTCGCTCACTTAGTAATTATATAACCCAAATTAATTAATTTTGACACTTAAAATTGTAATTTACAGTCACTCGTTTTATTGCTACCCATATTTTTTAAAATTGCTTGAGCAGCTCATCCACGAACATTGAAATTATGATGGTTATAGCCATAGTTCTTCTCTCTGACGAAAAGTACGTCATTCTAAAATTTATTTCAACGATTTATTTCCAGACAACCATTCATTATAAATACAATAACAGTGAAAGTGGGAGATTAATTAAAATATAACAAATGAACGCACCTATTGAATGGTATGAAAGAGATTATAGAAAATTAACGATAACAATCGCTTAGACCCGTTGTACCGCAAGTTGAGTGAATTACTTACGAACAATAGTACTTACAGACGGAGCAACAAAGAGATACAATCTATGCCAAACACTGGTTAACTGATCTAGCGAGATAAAGTATTCAGTGAGTGTATAAACAAACATTTTTGTTTCTAATATTTCGAAGGAAATTGCTATTGAAGAAAGTGTTCCTTATGAAAACAAGAAGACAAATTGGGCTTCTTTTATCCGTTACAGTAGGAGCCAAATTTCATAATAGATAGCTTTATAGGTAATCTCGATCTAATAATTATTAGATGGCTGTGTAGTGCAGGCTAATGCTAGCTTATCTAGTTATCACCTATATAATTTAGCATAGTTTTATTTTATCGTAAAACTTTCATAGTCCAATATTTTATCATCAGAAAATTAAAAGCTTTTATATAAAACATTGTATCCATTTTGTAAAGGCACGTTTAATTGCTATTTGATTGTTCTAAACCAAAATCAAATACGAACGACAGCCCAAAGTACACATATTTACCATGAATAGTAAATACGTGTGCCTTATCGTCGAGTATTCGCAAATATCACGAACACAACAAAGCTCACGTGCCCCAAATAATAAGATTATCGATACAAAGAGCTGATAGAATTAATAGTTTCCGGAATTTGGCGAAATCATTCGATTCTATTGTAGATTGTAGCAACCTTTTTATAGAAAACGGAAGCAAATAAAAGCAGCGTAATGTAAACCTCTGGTTTTTAAATAAAGAACACTAATCTTTTATGCTTAAAGCCGGAACACGCAGCGTTCATTGTAGCGCTGGAACACTTTCCCACGTGCCTGCCAGTGTTGCCGATCGTAAAAATATTAATTGCAATTACGTGAGTTAACGTCTGCACTGACTCGCATTAGGTTTAATTACTCGTTAGCTTCCTCTTCTATCAGCATTTTCCATAATCGTAAACCACAATCTGCGATTGCATATAAATCTGTTTGTTTTACACACGGACGCCACGACACGCGAGCTATTAAAAGTTTTATTAAGCCTAATGTTAATTTATGTAGGACGACAACATGAGATATCGTGCAAGCCCTTATATGATAGGACGTACTATTTACTGAAACCGTCGTAGCTTTCTAGAAGTTTTGCCTTATCCGTTTAATGTTAGAAACTGTTTGCGGATTTCATTAGATTAGTCATTTATAATTCATATTTATTCATGTTCGAGCATATTATTATTTGAATTACGATTATAACTGCAGTTATTGAAGTGTAATTTTTTTTTCTCAGATAATGCAGTTGTCAAAATGTTGGAATAATTAACTTTCAACTCTAAAACAAGTATCACATGCAGCACACCCGTATGTGTCACAATAAATGGTACCATTTTTATTCGTCGCGAGCTTCTTTGTCCCTTTATCAGTGTCTTTTTATTCGCACATGTAAATGCATTTAGCTCCCACCTCCTTATCTTGGTGAACACCATTAATCTTGTATAACAATGTACCGGAGCTGCGTTTGCGCATCGATGGCTTAATCAAGCTCGCTGGCCGTATCAGTACTTTTTTAAATCTACGAAGATAAAATAATTCTGTACGGCTATCTCTACGAGCTTTCAGGCCTCGTTTACCGTTTCTTTCGATAATGAATTTAAAGTTAATTTATTTATTTTCACACTTTTATCGGAATTTGCGTTCAGCTTTTAGGTTCAGTGGCACCTTGAAGAGTTAAATCTCGTACTGATTTTTACAATTCTTTTATTGATATTAATGATACACGCATATTATTTTCCCACTGCAGAACAAAGGCCTTTTCCTATACAGAGAAGGCACGACCATTGATCATACTTGCTTAAGACGGGTTGGCATAAAAAGGTTTATTGGCATCAGAGATGTTAAAAAGGGTTAAATCTTTGAATGATAATAAAATATCTGCTAATGTTAAATAGGTAACCTAACCTAACCTGTTAAGCACTAATCAACTGCATCGATTGCTCAAATTATTGTTTTTAGATAAGAAAAGAGAATTAAAGACACTTAATCCTTCTGCTTCGATTTCTTCTCAATCGCATTGGACTCTATTTCATCATAACTATCATAAGGAATCCCTGAAAAACATTATGATCGCAAAAGTAAAGAATGGTTCGTACAAAGCTTCTCTTCCTTTACAGTATTTCTTTTGCAAAGCTTTGAGCTTTACAAGCGTTTCTGTTCAATCATTGGAAGTTTATCGTGCTATAAATGTCAGGATAGTAGTCACGTCACTGACGGTAAAAGCGCTGATTCATAAAGGCAATGCTTTTAGAGGGATGAGAATCTAAGACTTATATTAATCTTCACACTGAGGGATTAAGTTCTGCTTCCCCATTAGTTTAACATAATGGGAATGATAAAAAACTATATTAAAACCACAAAGTATATTTGTATTAAATTGTATATTTTAATTTATATTAACGTTCTTTTATACATATTTACATCGTGAGTAATGCTACTCAACTATTTTTATACATAATGTACAATCACAGCCATAAAAATAAGATAATTATTTACAAGACCTCGCTTACTATTTACATACTGCTCAACATTTTTCTAATTTATTAAGGTAATAAAATATTCAAGAGTTCCTTAACTCAGAAGACTAGACATCACGCACATAACTACACTTGCTGTTCATATTACTTGTGCTGCCACCACGTTATAGCGTCAAGTAAGTCATCTTCATCCATAGGACTCACTTGTTCTTGTGTCTGGTAGTTATTCGGGATGTAACCACTTGAGTACGCAGACGAAACTCCTGACGAACACTCCGAACCAACTGGCGAAGGCACTGAGTGTGAATACGGAGAACTTCCATCGAAAATGCCTTCATCAACTTCGTATGGCGCTTGAGACGGCACAGTTTGCGCGATTCTTGTCACCTCGTGCGCTGCATCGCTTTCATCAATCATTTTCTGTAAATACCTGATGTATTCCACGACCATTTTGAGTGTGTCCACTTTACTGAGTTTTTTCCCGGATCCACGACGCGCACCACCCGACAGAGCAGCTATGACAGCAGCAGGCAGTCTCTTCCTCAGAACATCGAATCCGTCGTTCACTTGTTTCACACGATTCCTCTCCCGAGCATTTCTCCTCGCGATAGAAACTGCTTGAGGACCGGTGTACGCGTTGTTCTTGTAATTATACTTCTTCTTATCAGTCTGCATGTCCAAGGTCAAGTATTTTCTTTCAGGAGCTGGTGCAATGGTCACCATTCTCGGAGCGTCACTTTTTACGTAAGCAACGTGGTACTCAGACGGCGTGTGTTGAATTCGTTGAAGCATTTTGATGAATGATTGCAAGGATAGTTAGATGCGCACGCGTCAGGTAGAAATGATAGAGAACTTTTGGGAGCTTCGATGTGGTCGACCACGGTCTAGTGAATGAGCGCTACGGGCAGCCGCACCGCGTTATATGGGCCCACCTTGTCCAAAAAAATGGATGGGACCCCTCACTCCCCTACATTAAATCATTTTTTTGGGATCGTACCTGGAACATTCGTTCAAAGGTGTACTGCAGTGGACCTGTACACGTGCCATTGAATTTAAATACATAATATGTTGACCGTGATCGATTTGAATCGTTTTGATTACATTTTGGATTACAATTTGATAATAATTATATAATTGTGAATATTATCTTTACAGTCTGATGTTATATTTCAAGAGCTCGTCCTGTAAAATATCCTGCACTTATAAATATTACACTCTTATCTATTTAAGAAACACATTCAGAAATTATATTTTTATATCCCTGTCTTTATAGCCGAATAATTATTTACACAAGATCACGAGAATAATTTCAGCATAAAAACGCATTCAAAAAGAAATATCGAGTATCTGCGTTATGAGCAATAAACGACAAAAGTACACATTTCCAGTAGCTATATGAGCTCATAAAATAAGTAGTTAGAACTTATCTGTGTGTTATCCTTATGATAACGAATGTTAATGCAAGCCAACAGTGTAAAACATAGTCAAGAAATTGTTGAGAAGAGAATTTTAATATATCAAAGTAACAACAAAGAGCCATGGCGCCTGTGGATCAGCTGTTATTTTCACTGTGACGTAAACAATATAACTTTCATTAAATTCATGCAAATGGCACAAGTGGAAACCCATGCCGTCTACAGCACAGGATTTTAAATTTATTACGGTCGGTAAAATAAAAATTGAAGAGACGAGTTGCTTTGTATTTAGACTAACAACAATGAGACCGTAGCCAATAGGGATACCTACAACAAAACTTGCAAACTGGTCAGTGCAAGGTGAAACGAGTCCTATGATTTGGGATATAAGGTTGATTATCAAAACGATACTTTTTCATTAACACTTGAAGCTGTGAGTGAGGACTTTAGAATCTGCGCACCGGGCGGCATTGCCTTCACTGAATTACTGAAAAAGTTGCCTTAATTTAGAACGAAGCGTCAGTATTTTACACGCTCTTCAATAGTGAAGGACTCGCCTTTGTCACATCCATTATCCTTTAAAAATATTACACAAGGAATGTGGGCCAGGCTATTGAGACAGAGGGAAGAATGAATTGTTTAGAAGCTTTCAATCATCCATTGAAGAAGGCGCTAAAGTGATTTTAATAGACTCGGTGTCGCCTCCAAGAAGCTATTCGAATTACATTTTGGTCCATGGTTCAACTTTTTACCTGTATTTTGTTTTGTTTTTGTCACGCCACATTCAACGGGCTGCATAACAATTTGCAGTCATATGTAAATTCTTTTACTAAGGGGTTATACGGTGGGTTAAACATTTTTTGTATTCCGTATTTTTTACATTTAAAGTTATTGAAGTATACCTAAATAAAAAGCACACCTGAGTGTTGTGAGTTGGAAGTAAGCTACCAATTTAGGAGTGTGAATATAATGAAGTTTCTGATCTCGTTGATGAAGATTTAGATAGATTTTTTATGTTTCACATCTGTAACAAGGACGGTGACATATATCATTTATACAACGTGTAACGTTAAATGCGCAAAACCTGAAAATAGTTTGATCAGGATAACGAGCAGAATTAATTGAACCACTTTTTAATATAGGTTACATCTTTCAAAAAATCTTCATTAAAAACGTTGCCGTGTCTGTTTATTAATAGGTCAAGCAAGCCAAGGTCAGCGCGGTGCAACGGCCCGGGGTGACGACTCCTCCCTCGGTAAAGCGTCGTCGCAGACGCAAGAAACGATCAGAATGGCCAGTAAAACTAAAACAGCAAATAAAACCTTTACAATTTTTTAATGACTTATTTTCTCTCTGAATTAGGTCAATTGAATTAAAAATCAGTTGGGGTGTCTGAGGTTTTGCGCATTTAACGTTACACGTTGTATACACTTTTCCCCAGAGTCATATAACTTCTCACATATGAACAATCAAATCGCAGAACGAATATTAAGACCATCAATCATCTCAGTTCAAATTCTCCTTCCTGCAAGTGAATTCGCGAAATATAATAAAATTGTGGGAGTGATACATCGAAGCACAAAGTGCAGACACAATGGCGCTGCGGGCGTGCTCACAATACTATCGTCAAATAACGTTTAGCCAGCCCATACCTTAGAAAATCGCAAAATAGAGACATCTACTGAACACAATGAGCTACGAAAGAGCAAACGGAACCATAACCGATAATTACAGTCTTTGTATCATACATACTTCGAGATTTTAAAACGAAACTAACAATGAACTGAAAGGAACGTATTGTAAAAATAGCAATGGAAATACATTTTGATTGAGCGTCCCTAAATAGCGAAGAGAACATCGTGGCCGAGGAGGCAGTTGATAAACTCATCTAATTGTTTATTAGTGCGTATATACAAGGAGATAAAGCCTAGAAAAAGTGTACAAGCGTCTGTCCCATCGACGCACAAAAAGTATAGTCTTGTTTAACTTGCAAAATTAATCGGCTGTTATCCTTATTCGTCCACCGTGTGCTAACGAAAGTGGGCACCAACTATGTGGACAGTGCACTGGTAATAAACTCATTGGAAGGATTATTGGTAGACAAGGAGCGATCGGCTGACAGTTCCATTACGTAGCAGAGCCTAGCTAATATTTATATACCGTTGGGTCCAGTCGATACAGATACGCAGCCCGGTGGTCCCTCGTGTATTGGAAAGTCTTTGATCGATAAAGTTGTAACTTTAATTACTAAACTGGAACCGAGGCTTGCTTTAAAAGGCACCGCGCCACGCGTCGAGGACCTCCACAGAATCCGACTTCTTGCTAAGGCCGTTGCAAAAATAACTACAAGTCCTTCAGCTTTATACATACACAGTCACAATTTTTATTGCATTTAAATCTCCTGTATATTATATCTCCGATTACTGTATAAAGACGCGAGGATTATTCTCAATTTGCTCTGTCCAGCTCGTTATTCTTTTTTGTGGATGGTAGCCAACTCACTGACATGGCTTCAATAAATATGAATCGGTGATAGTTATTTGCACATTATATTTGCGTCTAGAAAAGTTTAGAATACCATAAAATCTTTCTTTTCCAAATATGAATATTGCCGTTTGATTACCTTACCAGTATTTGATTTGTGCGTCCATCCTTAACTTGAATCTGCTTTGCTATTGAATCTTACGGGTGGTTTTTGTATGCTAGTCTAATTATATGTAAACTAAACTCAAATAATTCAAACACAATTCAGTACCTTATAGAAATTACCAACGCAGAACTTTGAACATCAATTATAACACTGACATTAATAACTTTCAAAATGATTCGAAAGGGTCAAATAGAGAAATGCTCACCTACGTAAACAGATGCCGGAGCTAATATTATAGACGATTGTTTGCCAAGAGAAGTGTTTGGCACAAGCCATATAGTAGGCGCAGGCGCACCTTGCCAACATGTGTGCAATCCTTTCGCATCTGCCGATCTTGCAGTGATTTTTATATGAATAATATGACGAATTATGTCTGAGCTTTTATTTGAGATGGCACCTTTCCGGATGTGTATTGGCAGCGGATGTTGCCTTCTCTATGTAGGTAATGTATTGCGAAATACGATGACAAACATTTTCGTCGTAGTTCATCTGTAAAGTAAGTTATATTATGTAGTTAATAAATAAATGTTTGTATCAAATACGTTAGTATCAATTTCGTATATTGTTAACCGCTAAACCAACAAAGATTTTTTACAACATAATGGCCTGCATTACGCCAAAAACCGCAAATCCGAACCCACATTAAGACGTCAATAGTGACATACCTATCGATCCTCCACGGGGGCACGTCTTTAATAAAGTTATCCGCATGACAGTGCGCACAGAATAGCGCATTGTTGTGCAACACTGCGTGCCCCATTGACATATTAGCTTTTTAGTGGCCTCTTCAGCCATTGTGTACACATGCTTACAGTAAACCCACACGTGGACTATCCTAAATCTCCTTTAGCATATTTTTTCCCAAACATTTTCGGTAATCTCGCTGTGTGTTCCGAAAATTGAATTAGAAAGTTTTTAATGTGATATTAAATGTTATAAACAGCCATTATCTGATCCCCACGATCCGCGGCGCGTCCCGCAAGGAGGCGCAAATTTAAATTCAATTAAGAAACTATAACCGTAAATACTCATACTCAAGCTTAGAGCTAGTTAGCTCTGCTTCATACTCGTAGCAACAGCTTAATTATTATTTTAATGGAATATTAAAACTCTAAACATAACTCATTGTTTAAGGACTGTCATTAGAGGCAAACCGCGGCATCACGGCATTTAGAGCTATTAAGAGGGTCGTTTAAGTGAGGTTATTTCACTAAAAGTATTCATTTGTTTTGTTGGAGTGGCAACGTTGAAATATTACACCAATAATCCCGCCCTGCCCAACTTTAACGGTTTTACGTCCCTAAGATGGGCCCTAAATGATTTCAAGATCCTTTTGTTTTATCCCAGTCAAAAACTATATTCAATCAAATAAATTATTTACCTATTCAATAAAACTATAAAATAATAATAAAACTATGTTTTAGTGTCTTTAAAAGTTTTCGTACTTATTTCACATTTATAGCAAACTTGAAGCAATCAACAGGTTGGCTCTTTATTTTTAGATGCCAATTATGTTCGTTCACATTATCTCGTTGCAGACCGTTGAGTTTGACTTTTATAGGGCCTCTACAATCCCCGAAGGTTCGCGGGGCTGTTAGTAGCCGAACATGGCGATATTTTTCTTTGCCAATGATGGAATGACACGAAATGTTCGCGAGTTATTACCGAGGCAACGCCTTACGCACGACTGAAATTGCTAGGCCACTGTAACGTGCGTCGGACCCGCCTACGCACTAAAAATCTTTACGATTATTACAATAATTACATGTATCCCGCAATACCATTGACAGAATGAAGATTTAAATCACTGTGCAGTAATTAAAAACATAAACGAAACATTTCCAATTGTATGTAGGTACTTCCTCTCAGTATTGTTATCTCACTGTATAATGTCCCTACCTCGGAGGTCACAGTAGAACGTAAACCAAATGGGTAATAAAACGTAATCAAATTAAATGCGTGCGCAACAAATTAAATGCGTGTATTAACAAACAAGACACCAATAAAACGTAATCAGGAGATAAATAAGAAAAATAACAACCATCACTTACGGACCACCAGTGCTGAGAAATAATTCAAACTAATGAAAGCACGCGTATGTCATCGCCTAAAGATACCGGTGCTCATTACCTAATTGATCGTAACGCGTTATTAATTCAAATCATATGAACTTGTCATTACATATTCAAGAGCAACCTCGGGGTGGTCTCCAAACAACCGAAGAGCTTCCTTCTCTAAAATGAAGCATTAAAAATCGCTATCGTTAAGGGCAGCGTGTCTACTGTTACAGTAGGAAACATAATCAATGATGCACCGTGAAAATTTATGACTAATTTGTTATGATTTTTTAATCCGAAGTTTAGTGTGAGAAAAAACGTGGGAGTTGAAAAATAACATAAATATAACTGAGCCATTTCGAGACCAACGGTTATTATTCCGTTGCGTTTTCAGTTTAGCTACCGCAGTGCCGGGGAGTACCTTGAATACCTCACTAACAAGGACACCTACTACTACCTACGCATAAATTTTACCTATTAACTAAGACTAAGAAATGGTAATTAAAGTAATGAAAGCCCCACTTACGGCGTCAAGTACAGGTATTCAAATAAATTCTGAAACTACTTACAGGCTTCACACATGTACTCCTTATTAATTTTGAAAAACTTCTAAGCGTAGGCAGAGAGGCAAATAATAGCACCTCATTTTCCTAAACCAATAATTAACATTAGTAATAAATTACTCATTCTTACAGTTAAGTAATGTAAGCATAATGCACGTGAACGGAAACATTTCTCATACTCATTACACATTAAAAACTCTGCCCACTCTTTTAATTCATCAATTCCGGTAAAAAATACTGTCACGTCAACTGAATGAAAGATTTCATTATCGTAAGTATGAATGTGTAATGCGTACGGTTTCTTTAATGGCCAGCAAAACTTACAGACGTGATTGAATTCGCAATAACCGACACATTTTGTTCTCCGAAATAAGGTAAGGATCTTCAAAAAACTTTCCACAATCTTTGTAGGGAACAAAGGTTTTCATCTTATATCCTTACTAACAATTCAACCCTGCTTTGCACGGTTTTACGACTTGACACAACATCAAGATTCCAGTGATATATCTAAGTTTAATATTATTAATAATAGAGATAAACCTTCCAGAATAAATTCTCTAATTAATGGTGAAAACGTCATCAAAATCTGTTGCGTAGTTTATAATAACAATGCAATCACACAGACAGACACGAAAAGCGACTTGAATTTATAATATGTATTCTTTTTCATCCAAAAAGTGTTTAAAAACGAGGTTTTATCACCCCTGTAAGATTTCTCAGTCACTACAGCGCCAAATTTTTGCTATAACATAAGGTTTTATGTACTTAAGTACTTGATAAAGTCAGTAAGTTTCATAAAGAAGAGCAGTAAGAACATAACAATGCATAGGTGGCCGACCCCACGTCACCCGACATATGACACTTTATGCTCTCTGAATTTTTTACCAGCTCTTCATAAAGACTTTAAATGCTCTTAGGAGACATTCAATACTCCATTAAAATAACACTGGGACCGTGTCATAAAGGATCTGAACCGAGAGTATATCTCAATTTAAGTTTGAAGATTACGTTTTTAATAATTCAATAGTGTTTTATTAAATTTCTTGAGCTGGGATTTGTTAAATGATTCTCACAGCGTGACTTCTGACTTTCTACTTTTATCATCAAATGTTTAATCAAAACTTTGTTATTTGCTGTAATTTCTAAGCCACAATTATGTATTGCTTTGATAACCAATCCAATTACATTAATACGATGTTTCTCCTTCGTTAAGTTAAAACTCAATAACAACTTTATTGGTTTAACCAAACAATACGTTATTAAGTTGTCAAAATTCACACTCTCCCGATGTTTTCACACCAATCAAATAAGCACTTGATACCGATACCAACAATTTTGTTAATCTCTTGTATCCACCAATCATCTCTTATTGGTTTTCGTGTGAATATTTTGGACAACATCGTTCCACGAAATGACGGGGTTAACTTGCAGGGTAACAAACTGATCAAGAAAAGACATAAATATGAACAGTACCTACTATTTCTTTATTCATTAAACTTGTAAAATCAAGGTGTATGTTTAAGTTATAAGGGCACAACGAAAAACCCTTAGCTGGAATTTATATAACAAATTTAAACAACGAACTAATGACTCGTTTGTAGTTTCAGCTATTGACTAATGAATTTTAATTCTTGACTTAAACATGAATACTGAATAAGCAACAACCTCTTCCAAAAACAAAATTCTTACAATTCCAACATTGATCGAGGCCTTCATTTTACATTTCAAAATAAAATTAACAGGCGAAAACCAGAAACTAATTAGTGAGACCAGAAAGTACCCTTTTCATTTCTTGAACTTTTTGTTGCGAAAATACAAATAATAATTTAATATTCGTTGCTTTAACTACCCTTCATTTAAAACCGCCAATTACGGTACCACAGACATAAATCAAGGTAGTATTTGTTCAGATCTTAATTAAAATGCTCCTGGATGCAACTGTCTGGGATACAATCTGAACTAATTACCTTTGTATTCAAATAAGTACTCCCGTATAGGTTAACAAAATAAAACTGGTAGCTGTATCGCACGAACATCCATTTACTCACGGGATGCGTAAGTGAAAGTAATGTAAGTCATTATCTCTAAAGGATATCGTTGACTTTAATTGCTTTGATGATTGCATCATTCCCGAATTGATTACTTTTGTTACCACTTTTAAGTTGTGATGAAACTTTATCCAGTTCATCAGTTTCTTCATTATTATTATCACCATTTAAGAATTTTACAGCTGCATTTAGCTCTTGACCAAATTGAGGGCATTTATTGAAATATGCTGTTACAGTTAGCCTTCACTCTTTATCAAGCTAATCGTTCCAATTTTTTTTTATTCCATTCAATAAATAATGCTTCTGATTTCTTTTGATGCCATTCAATAATGATCCTTCTTGATCACGTGGATCACGTAACTTCAGTATTCATTTAAAATATCTTTTACTTTCTCATAGTTTCTCTCAGAATAATTGAAGATCAGACCTCGAAGTGACGATGATGAATCAGAGCTGCAAACTGAAAGTGATTGAATGACACTTGTATTGAATGAATGGGATGTGTATGCACGAGCCGTGTCAGCTTGCTAGTCACTTGTCTCAGTCACCTACTAATACATTTCCATCAAATAGCACAAGTCAATCAAATAAGGCTGGGATCACCTATTGATATATGTATCTGTGTTCGGCATGGTACTAAAGGGCTTAATAAAAACAACATTATTATAAACTTTATTTAATCGAAGTATACTAAAATTCTTAATCTATTAATAGCTTTCTCTTTTATTCATAAACGTTGCTTAAAGTTAAGATACAAATGTATTGTTAAACAGTCGTTGAGTAACCTTGAGCAACGTTTATAAATAAATCTCATAATTCCTAAAAATTGAATTGTTTTGAATCTGCAAATTAATATCGACCATACAACAGAAAAGTTTGGTAATGATATTTCAGAGAAAGTTTTTATTTATATTTATCTATGTATTTCTTCGTTTCAGTCTACCGCAACCCAAACCAGCATCAAGGAAAAGAATAAAGGATAAAACAACAGATTCGTTTAACTAAAATACAGGCATTTTATCTACAGCGCTTAGCTTTAGGCTATTTGAATAGCAAATGATGTATCCATTTCGGGTGCGATCATCTCTCCGATATCCGATATTAAATTAATACTCTTTTACTTCGATAAACAAACAGATATTTGCATATCTCGATGATGCATTTAGTTGATTTCTTCTGATATGAAAATAGTCAGTGGTTTTGATACTTTTGCAGCAACAAGAAGTGACATGAATTTTAATGTTTGCAAGGCTATGAAGAACGTATAGCACTCCAATTGTGAATTTAAGAAATCTGAGTTTTCTTCGCTATTATATTTGTATAACGAAGTTATAATTCTTGAGCCAAAATGAATTGACACAATCCATTAGTAGGTTTTCAGGTTCTATCACTACACTGTTATATTTAGCACTCGACACTATTTGTTTATAAACGTTATCACAAATATAGATAAACTTTAAAGGGTTTCGAGGGACCAAATCTGTGCTGCTTTAGGTAAATAAAAGTTCCTGACCTAAGTATCAAAATCTATTAGTCGTAGTTACTATCGTTTTATACGATGTTTATTTGCTTTGCCGAAAACAAGCGAGTTGCCAGGATAAGTAATAGCTTAATATCACGTTGTGTCGGCGGAGGTGGCTGGATTCTCGGCTCCACGCCGCTTCGGAGGCCCGCTTAGCAAATGTATGTTATTAGCAAAACCGAGGCTTTAACAAACAACTGCCTATAACAATAGCCCCACGCAACACCTACAGAGTTTATAGCTCGCGCCTGGGAACAAGGATCCCTCAAAACTCATTCATACAAGTTCAAACATTTTCAACAAGAAATTAACACCACCTTTTAATGTTCTCCATCTACCTTGTTTATTTGACTGTGCATTAAGAATATCAGCAAAACATTTGAACTTATTTAACTTGCATATTCATAATTGCATTGCATTAAGTAAAGTTTCATCTAGATACGCCATCAGCAAAACGAAATAAAGGCGCAAGTGTCTCTACTTACTGCCATAAAGTGTATAACAACTTAATATTAACCTCAGACTTTAAGTGATTCCACAGTCAAAATGTTAAAAGATAAAAATATAATAAAATAAAAACCGATGACAGATTTAAAATTAGATAAATATCTCGCGTACTTTTTCAGTTGCTTCTTTTACATTCTTGAAATAATCACCACGAGGGATCGGCAAAAATTATAAATATTACTTTTATGTTAATTTAATGTAATGTCTTGCGTACGTCGCAATTTTTGCGTCCATTATTAACATCATTAACACGGTAGTGATTTACCGACATCCG
Source organism: Eremobia ochroleuca (assembly GCA_949629135.1). Taxonomy (NCBI): domain Eukaryota; kingdom Metazoa; phylum Arthropoda; class Insecta; order Lepidoptera; family Noctuidae; genus Eremobia; species Eremobia ochroleuca. Next base: position 8,304,025 of record OX451392.1, read on the forward strand.
CTGAAAATTATATATAAAGCACTGCAGCAGGTGATGAAAGCGGCTGAAAATTATGTTAACAATGAGAGCCGAAATTCAAAATGTCGTCTAGCACTATAGTAACAATTCTTGAAAAGTTTCACATTATATTCACACTAGCTTCTTTCCGCGATTTCGTCCTCGTAAAACTTCGTGTTCCTCCTGTCCCACCGTCACATAACCCGCCCGCGCTATTACCTACTTCGTCTTCGTTTAGCGTTCTTTTTTTACTTTTTGCTCTGCTCCTAAGGGCCCTAGCGTGATGTTATAGCCTATAGCCTTCCTCAAACGCGAATTGGGTTAACACATAAAAAAAAAACAAATCCGTCTGGTAGTTCCAGATATTAGCGCGTTCAAACGAACAAACAAACTCTTCAGCTTTATTATTAGTACCTACATATAATAATAATAATAACTTATTTCAATCATACTTTTAGTATGAAGTCTCTGCCAAATTTGACCACAATATTCTGGCATATCTTCACATTATTCACATTCAACAATAACGTATAATAAACGTTTAGCTACAATCTTTACCACAATATAAGTTGCGCTGAAAGGCCACCCATCTAGCGCCCCACGCGGCGTCCACCGCCACTGTGACGGATCCCGGCCACGCCCCTCATTTGTTATACAAATTTTATACTACCCTCCGAGCTAAACTACTAAAAGCCCTCAAAGTTGCTTAATATTTCTTAGGAGCTGCGAGTCTGCTACTAATACGAAATCTTGAGTAACACAATCAAATTTATTTTTATTTAAGTATGCATATACACGTTACGTTGCAGTATAAAACTGATTTACATCAGTCACCTCACACTTCAGGTCAACACTAACTGAACTGGGCCTTTTTGGCGCATCCGTGAGGCACACTTTCTGTCTTTCCTGCTAATTTCTTATATCGCACTTTACACTTTTTATTTGTATGTGATGTATATTATATTGTGTGCCTTTTAGTCTGTGCTAAAGAAAAGTATTCTTTTTATTTCTTTCAAGATATTATTGTCCAATGCAGAATATTGCTCACACGCATTTGAAAACAATATTAAATCCAATCATTTCCACATGACTGCAAGTGCAAACAGTAAAACAACTACTGATCCGTACGCCACAATGTTATAATCCGATGATGGCCGTGAAGACATTTCATTAAATTCTCTATCACCCGAGGACAATGCAATTGTACGGGGGCAATCGAGATTGAGACGGCAGGAGCGTATTGCACACCAGGCCCCCGGCTGGTGGTACCGCTCCTTGGTTAAATAAAGCTTCAAGAGAACGTCACGCCGGCGGCCCCGCGTGTCAGTCTTCGGCATATCGCACGGGCTACACGCGCGTCATTCACTAGCTCACCATTATTTACCATTCAACCACGCATTATTGTTTTTCCATTAATCACAATATCACCTACCGCTTTAAAATCTCCGTTGTAACAGTCTGCACCTGTTTCATAACTTTTTTTATTTCAAGACGTATATCACAGTTCTTGCTCTGAATTCCTGACCCAGTTATGTTACTATTCAACAATGAGATTACGACATTTTTATTCATCGTTTTATTTTATTGGGTCCTTATATTTAGTCATTTCACATTTAGTTATCAATGTCATAAATAATATCAATGGCTATTTGTTCTTCATGGAGATTATGCGCATGAGTGGCATTTATTTAAGTAAACTAACGATGCGTACTTTTTGCGAGATATCTTCAGCTTCTTTAATATTCATTACATCAGGAATGTTGTTTATATTTTTGCCTTATAGGAAAAATGGTCCAACCTGGGGCACTCGCGGTGGTTCGCAGCAATTTGTTAGGATGTAGCAGCTATTTGTCTACAAGAAACAACATTTATCACTTGCGTGTGCAGTAAAGTTTGATGCTTCGTCTACTAGTCTCAATTTATGATACCACTGTGGAATACCTAACTCGCCAACGTTTTATTTATATGTTATTTTAAATATCCCAGTTTATACGATACAAAGACAGTGATAAACACTTAATAGGACAGTGCAAAAAAGAAAGTATCTCGACATATTCCCTTGCTAGACTCTAATGAATCGATAATAGGTAGACATGTCGTAGATAAAAAATACCGTTACTGATTTAATGATTTTGATAAAGTTATACCCGCTAAATAAATACATAATTATGTAAATTCAAGAATTTAATAAATGTGCATTGACGTCAATAACATGGAATACGCAATTAAAATATGTTAGGATTTCAAATATAATTACGAAAGCCCACATTTCGTTCCGCCCGAAATTATGACTTAATAAAATGTAACGTGTGCCGTAACTCACGGAGTGATAAAAGGGGCTATGACAGCGATGCTGCTCAGCGCTGTATGTGTGGAATCTATTAAACACGCCATGCCGACGCACCGACACACAATAAATTAAGTTGCATTATTTTGATAACACTTTAATTTATAATATAGGATCCGGGAATAGTTAATTTTGTTAACTGAAGGATAGCACTAAAAATGTACCTATCATCAATTCGCGTTATTTCATTTCCCTAGAAGACGAATGTTGTAAACTGACTTTGTGTCTTCGGTTATCAATCTATAAAAATTTTAAGGTCTTGTTGCAAGAGTGTCATAGTGGATTGGTTTATTAGAGACTCAAATGTATTTGTTCCAAAATGAATACCACAATCACGCTGCCAATATGCATAAATCAATAATCAAACAATGACCTCGGTACGGTAAAGGAACTTACATAAGTCAGTTGCGTCTCTGGAAGCAAACTAATAAATTCAAAGGATTGACTCGGCGGTGTGGTGAGAACTCGTCCATTTACAGAAGCCGCCATATTACAGGAGCATAAATCTAAGCGAAGTCATCCGAGTGTCGTCGGACGCCCCGCTCACCTCGTGAATGGACCGATATGAAGGATGGCCCAGGCTTGGGTCCGAGCCCCGGACCTCGCGACGCCGCATCTCAACCACCGCCTTAAACGGGACGTTTTGACAACCACCGATATGTGAATTGAAATATGAAAGCCGCTGATACGAGTGACTCGAGTATTGATGTCGGAAAATAAAATAAACATATTTAAGTACGTTGCTCCGATAATATGAGTGGGATAAGTGATTTAAAATATAATTTAGTAAATGTGGTAGACGACATTCAACGTAGCCAAATAAAAGTATTAGGAGAAGAAAGGCTACACGTTACATCCGAGGATTCTTGTGTAAATGTAAAAGATCCAGACTTATTATAAATAAATTCATCACTATTTAATCATTTCTTCTGAGGAGTCGACGTCAATTTGGCGGCTCTGGGCTCGAATTCAAAGCTGATGAAAAAAATACAATGGGATTATGCAGGCCTAATGGTCCACCGAACATGGGCATTAATCTCGTCATACAATATTGATGTTTCCACAATTTATTACCGGTGCTTAGAGGAATCACAAAGTCAAAACGGGTTATTAATGTGTGAAGAAACTCACCTCCTCTGGAAACCGTTCCCATGTGACATATTTTTATGAGACCCGCGGGGGCTCGTTAGCAGAATATTTCGTTTTCATCCGCAGAATACAATTGAATGTGAAACTCAAAAACATAAGTCATCATTTTAATAATCTTATCTATATATTAATGCTTATTCGTTTTCGGGAGCGGCAAAAAGATACTATTCTCAAACAAACACACTACCAAAGTTAAAAAATACTTTTAATATAAATGAGGACTTGAGTTTTAAGAGGCGGTGCCATTGTAGGAGACTCAGAGTTGACTTTAATCTGCTTAAAATCAGGAGACATTCGCTTCCAAAGCACGTTTCGTGATTGAATAAGATTTAATCTGTTTCCCCGTACGAACAGAAATCCCCGTCTCCCTCAATGAATCCTTAATCGTTGAATAATTTACTATAGCATGCTTGTTCTTAGTTGAGACTATAGATAAATCAGTCAAATATTTAATAATTCTCGCATTTGGCGTATGGGAACATAAATTATCATTTGCTTTTATGGAAACTTCAATATTTTGATAAGCGTCTCTTCATTCTATAGTCTGTCTTTGCCCAAATCACAGATTATGCTGTTTCATAGTCTCATAGCAGTAGGCACTTTGGGTAATGTTGTATTATATATATATATTTTTTTTTTTATGGTTTGACCTTGGGAGACAATTTCCAAACATAATACATTGGAGGTGAATACATGTAGCGTTTACCATCGCCAACTTCGATACTAATTAAGTAACTGCGAATCATGACTTAATTAAAACCTCATTACCTTTCACGACTGTTATTTCTCTTTTTGCCTTTGAGTAAGCGATAAATAAAGCAATAATTTCATTCTGATACTGGTCTGATGTTATTCCTTCGGCGGTACCATTTAGGGGCGTAACGTTTTATTGTAACGCAAATCTGTGCTTTTTCCCAGTAATAAAAGTATTTAGATGGCAACACGTGACGACAGGCGCTGCGGGCAACACCGGGACGCAAATTATGGCAATCTTGACACCTACAAGGCGCTAACTGGGGTGCACCCTGCAATTTTCTCGACGTGCAACACCGAAGCTCCGGTACGTACGGTCGTTCGCTGCCGGCGCGGGCGGCGGTATGCAGGCACTGATTTGCTTTAATTTACGCCCATGTATTTCTAACACGCGTTTTATTATTGTTTTGAACTTAAATTAGACGAGAAATATGATGTTTCTGTTGCTTATATTGTTGCGGAACTGTAAGGGTCGATTAGAGATAATTGTTCCTTATTGCGTACTGATGCGAACGTGGAAGTTGCTTAATTTTCAGTGATTTTCGTTACGGCGTAGTTCCATGGTCTTTCTACTTATACAGAAGCTTTGATGGTTATTTTATTTCACATATTTTATGGCATCATGAATAAATCACATTCATTAAAAAACTATAACATCACACACTACAACGCACCACGCGATTGTTATTGAATTTGTATGAAAAAAATCACACACGCGAGCGCGTTATCTGCGCCCCGTCGCGTGTCTGATCCACCAAACTACTTCTAGGTATCATAAACTGATTTTTATCCACATTAAAACTTACCTAGTTGTAAAAGTTAATTCAGACTAAACAAACACCTGGTTAGGTGGTAGAGCAGTGGTATAGTAGCCGGCACATAACTTGACAAGAGTCCTCCCCTTTTCCTCTCCTTTCTTTAACTTTCTTCTAAACAGACGTGTTTAAAATAAATTATGGAAATAACCGCAGAATAATTACAAGCAATCAAACTGATAATTTTTTTGTTGCACTAAGTGTACATGCGCAAACTTATTCCCACTACGGCCAAACCTTGCCAAGTTACGTGCCGCCGACTGTAGCCCAGTGGTAACAGCTCCGTCTTACGAGTTGCAGGTCGTTGGTTCCAACCCAGCAGGGGCTTTACTTTGTATAAATAATTTCATTATCACTGCTCTCAAAACAGTGAAGGAAACTATTGTGAGGAAACCGGCATAAAAATTCGAAGACATGTGACATCTACTAACCCGTGCTGGCCCTGCGTGGTAGATTGAAGATTGCAGCCCGAAACTGACTGAGTCTCGAAGACAGAACGCCTGTGTCCCAGCAGTGGCAACAGTATAGGCTTATTATAAAGATCTGTTTAACTTCAAACTAAAGCAACAAGCTCTTAGATAAATCTCAAAGTGCGTAACATTATCTGATACATAAGACTTCCTTCTACAGGTTGTAGAACAAAAGGCGAGAGATAAGATCTAGAGTTCAAAGGCGTGTGGCGCGTAGCTGCCGAACGCAACCGTGTGTAATACAGTCCACCGAAACGCTCCCAGCTCCCACGTACCGTCTACCGACCGGACGGACGGACGCCGGACGCTCGAGAAACAATAGCCGCCCGGACAAAACGAAACCGATCGATTTTAAAATCACAGCCGCAATCTTTGCGCGGTGTAATCTTGCAAATATTTATTATATGTCAAAACAATATGCCGAAATGGAACGCTTATTGCGGTTTTTACAAATGTGTCTGGTTTGCTGCGAGCGCTCGTTAGCGTGAGGTACGACGCATTGTGGGGGTACAATGGAGGGCGGGGCGCGCCCGCGGCGCCTGCGCAGCGCGGGAAATCGCTGCCCAAGTGTTCCACATTTAAATCAATGACAGACGCGGTGAACTATCCGCTCATGCAACAAGACACGCGTCTGCATCTTTCTCCTTCAAATATTAGTGCCTCTTTAAATAAAACGTCAATAAACGCGTTTTCAGTTATCCTTTAGTATCGCACTTTACCGAAGCATGAATGTGCTATCAAAACTGACTGTGACTAAAAATATTAAGAATTTTATTATTTATATTTATTAAAGGGTAATTTGGCCCGAAATTGGCCTTAAAGCTTTTAATGGTTTAATTTGGTTCACTTTTTACGATTCCAATACAAAAATATGAATTCAATAAGCCAAAATATTTTTATAAGCGCATCGCCGCCCGTGAAGCACTTCGTAACGACTTACAAAAAGTAATTAAAGTTAAATTCGCTGTTCAATCCAAATTCCCTAAACATATCGTTGATACGGATCGCAATTCATTATTTCAAATATATTTATTATGTATCCGCAGGTATATTTTATTTTAATTCACGTGTCCGTAAACTACACTGTTATTAAATACGAGTATCCTTTAGGACATACTTATGTTTCTCATTTTAGGAACAATCTTAAATTAAAATCAAAAGGAAAAGGGAACTTAATGAATTTCTTAATCCTTCGTCTGGGTCAATATATCACGAAACTCTTGTAATTACTTAATCTATAAAATAAATCAGCAAAAAAATTAAAAACAGCGAGCCTCAAGAAACCTTTCCGTTTAAGTACAATACCCGTCACTCATACACTCAGTCAAAGCATCCACTTATCCTACATTGTCTTCAGAGCTCCTGTAACCGGTTCCATATCTTATTAAGCCTTCTATAAATAAATAATATCATAACATCCCGAAAGTCCCGTTGTTTCCAATAGCGTTTATGGCGCGTGGCGGTCGCGAGCAAACGCGCGCTGCCACAGTTTTACGACAAAATAATATTCTTTAATTATAATGGAGCGTCGTGAAGTAAAAAGGCGGCGCACGCGACATCTGTATTAAATTTTAATGGAATAACAGTTGCACCTGCGTGCAATCGAGTTTGCGCGAGAGTCGATCACTACGCTCCAATCCCAAGAATCTGCTAAGTGTATCTAATTAAAAATTAATTACTTCAACCTTTCCAAAGACCGACGAGAAATCTTGTAGCGATTCTCGAGATTTAAAGAAGCTAAGCTTCAGTTTTTTATTTGAGCAACAATTTTCTGTGAAACAAGAAAGTGAATGGGCTCTTTCAATAATCATAATCATATATCTGCAACAAAACAATAGGAAGCCAGGGTGCATTTATTAATCATTCATAAGCCACATTAAGCTACTGAGCTTCGGCCAATTTTCGTCAATACAAGAATTTTGCACGTATTGAGCGGCAGCGGCGATGAATCCTTTAATTGAAATGCTAAACTTGGCATTTATCTACCGAAAATAATTCTGCAACAGCTTTACTAAATACTTTCACCCCGCGCCACTGGTATTTAGCTAATATACCGTAACGAACATGACTACATATCCAAACATTTACAACGGAACGAATCTTTGCAGGTGGCGTTATAATACTTATGACGTGCACCGAACTTAATAATTAATATCACTCATTAAACGCGTCAAATATTTTAAAAAAGTTTCCTTTTGTGTTAAAAGCACTTGTTCTTTTCAAGCTTACTTAGGTGTATATCTCCAAGGGAAAGAAATGCTCCTGCTATGTAACAGGTTTTTTGCACGTGCCTGAGAACTAGTTTTCCATTGAAAAGGAAAAACGGTCAAACATTTTCTTCAATAAACTAAAAATTAATTGTTTCATACAGCTAACTACAAACCATACAACTTGTATTTGACAAAGAGTTTAATCGAAAACACAAGCAACGATTTATAAATAACATGGTTACTCAGAAAACAGTTAATTAGTGCTAAGTGAAAGTACAACACAGTGAGCAAAACCTGCAGCTTTTCCTTAAGATTTCAGAAAAGAAATAATCACATTTTCTATAAAGCAAGTATAAGGGTTGAAGATCGTTTTTCAACAAGGGAAAATTGCACGCAAGAACTCACCACCAAGTAAATACAAAGGTCTCTTTATCCCTATTGCACGTCCGCTGTTTATATACCTAGAACCTGATTGCAAGGTAATACATAAAGATAACTTAGAAACGCAGGAGTCACAAACCACTTTGGGTACTTAACCTGTGTACTTAACTGTGCAATTAATAACACAGCTGAGGTAGGTACTGGTCATTATAACCGCCTCCGGTCCATTCTAGTTACCGTCACTTTGTATAAATTATATAAAAATAAGCACGACTAGAAAGGGATGGGTATATGGTGATTGGTGTAGATCAGAAAGTGATGGGCGAGGTGGCAAGGGCAGGTGTCACGGGACATCTGCTGGCCCACAGACAGGCACGTGGCTCAACCCTATAAACCGACCTCTACGACTTCCAGCCATAGGAAAAAGTTAAGAAATCCTGTAATAAATAAAACCCTTTAAATTTTAACGTAGTACTGCGGTTTTTCTAATTTGATTTAGAAATGTCGAAATAAAAAAATGCAGTTCTTTTATTCATTTAACCACCCTATAAAACTACCCTGCCAGGTTAATTCTTTTAAACAAAATGGTAGTCTGTTTTTCTTAGTGACACGCAAATAGGCATGTACATATCTAGGGAGAGAGAAAACGCATCGAGAAAATTTGAGGTCACGACTGTTTTCATTTTTTTTTCAGTATTTCTGAAATATTATTCGTTATAATACTAATCATAAAAATGACAGTAACTTGATCTACAAAATATAATTGAGTCGGTCATTGAATAAAGAAGACTTCCAACTAATTTCGGGTTTGGTGGAAAAGAGTTCAACGCGTTGACAGGATTCTGATTCAGATTCTGTATAGTTTTTTAGTCTCGAAAATAATCTTTAAAATAAAAATAAAGTTATAAATTATTATTAGGTGCTCACGCTAAGTACATCATGGCGTCGTTTTTTTCAAAATCAACTTTTTTTGCCAATTTTCTTTGTAGATATACCCGTGTGCACTGCAATATAACGTTTGTAGGTAAGTAGTTATATTGCATTTCCAGGAAAAATAAAAAGCCAAAATACATTTGATTTTCCACAAAATATTAGTTCCAACTTTCTGGGGAATATGTAGTAGGCTGTGTTAGGGTTATATCGCTATATTGTCAGTTTTAAAAACTTTTAGGAGGCGGGACAATATAAAGTCAGATTAATGGATTAGTCAAAATTGCATGACTCCTAAAAAAACATTTTGAAAGCTAAAGTTTAAAGTAACGTGTCATCAGTAATGCAAATAACTAGAGTTAGTTCAGACTTACATGGAACAAATTATTATTTACGGTAGCCCTAAGGTGATCAAACAAATTTTACGATTCCACCCATTTCTTGTTCAGTTTAACATTATATCCCATATAATTTAAAGAGACAAAATTTATTCCGTCATTACGGAGTTATAATCATCACTCAGATACACGATCAAGATGTTTGCAGAAAAACTTGGCCGTCTGCAAATAGTGATAATATGTTTCAAATAAGAAATAAATAGATGATAATTATTTGCTCTCAAAACGGTAAAGGAAAACATCACGAGGAAACCGGCATGTACTAGAACCAAAAAAAAAAATCAAAGACGTGACTCACCAACCCGCACTGGGCCCGCGTGGTGGATTATGGCTCACTTCCTCTCACAGAGAGGACGATATATTCCCAGTGATGGGACACAGGCGTGTCCCAGCACTAGGAATATATAAGGCCGATTATGCATATACTAATAATTTATTAATATTTCACTTGAGTACACTGTTAACTGCTCAAATCAAAAACCAAAAGACACGATGATTATGGAAACACTTCGTGCGGTCCGTCTACCAATACCCTGAAAAGAGAATCAAAAGAAATTTTATATAAACATAAATGAGTGCAACATAGCGCACATATTCTTTAATTATAGACATTAAAAGTACAGTAAACGGAATATGAAATCCCATCGTATGTGAACACATTAAAATAACTGGGACCGGCTGAAACTCGATCCAACTTTACTTTTTGTTACCGAATGGTAGTCGCGCCTGTCTTCGACAGAACTTAGATGTTATCAACGTAAAATAATATTATCCTGCCTTTTGTCATTATTCCTGTGCTCGTGATAAGGAAAATTGCATGATTGGGTCAAACACAAAAACGCGTGAAAAAGTGTTCAGGTTATATAAATTCCAGGTGTACATTATTAGAGCATGTTTGTGTTTTTATTACTTAAGATTAAGTTGTCGGCATACTATATTTGATCTTATTTTATTCATAAGAATAAATTTATAAATTTTCTGCTTTCGTTTATAGCAAAATGTCTCCTACTGTAGACTGTTCGGATGCTTAGCACCTCAATTTGATAGATGTTTAAAAATATTTCAGGAACAATAAATACATTCTTTTAATGTGAATGTACGTAAAAAATAAACAACTTTTCATATTAGCGTAGATAAAAAAATCAGCAATCCATATTTACGAATAAAAACATATAAACATATTGTTCTAATATTTGTAGTCTTCTACTGTAGACACGTAAAACTCACACAATTTTAAATATTTCCAACACACCTAATATATTTTTTGGGTTATGTTGGCATCACTGCTTCAAATGTCGCTCATTCGTTCGTAATTTTCTTAAATGGCGTCTGCGTCGGTGAAAAAATACTGCTAATAAAGGATACACAAGATTTTGGTCGTGTTTTGAAGATCTTTTATGTGTTACGTATATATTGGTAAGTAGATAATTAAAAATTATATAAATCGTAAGCGTTTATGTGCATTAGGGATAGGTTTGCAAAATCCAACATGCTTTCACTCTAACCTCAAAATATTTTAAGATATCTTTTTTATTTTACATTATGTCTTTCCTGTAGACATCTTTCCTGTAGACGCATGTGTATAAAATAAGTTTCACTCTGGCTGAAACATCTTTTTTTCTGTAATAGACATTCGTGTGACTGGAAGCATGGATCCTTAAAATGTATGGGAATGATGTAAATATTGTTACAGTTACGATGCCACGGGCAAGTACAAATAGGATTCAGCTTTCTGAGGAAGACAAAAAAAGGCGCAGGCGTCATCAAAAGAAGCTCGGGATACGTCTTGTACATGCCAAAATGGATGAAGCAGCATTAGAAGAAAGAAGAAGACAGGATAGGGAAAGATATCGACGAAAAAAAGAACAAGGCAAAATTAAAACTACATATTAAAGACTGCACCCCTAGAGAACAACGACAAATCAGAAAAATATGGAAGGAAAAGACCAAATTAAGACGTCAGAAGGAAAAAAATAGTAAAAATGCTTTGCATTTCGCTGAGCAGAATACTCCACCGTCGAGTCCTTCATGTTTGCGTATTAATGTTGGGAATGCTATTGTGAAACGCAACGCGTGAAAATTATTAAAAATCGAAAATAAGTACCTAAAAAAAAAACTTGTGATTTAAACTAAATTGGCAAAGTACCGTATGAGAGCTATTCGATCTTGTAATAGAGAAAACAAAGAAAATAAAGTTTCTCAAAGGAAGTTTAAGAAGGCGCAAGAAAGTATAATTTATTGGAATTTCTACAGGAAAGATGTCCGTTCTGTGGGCAATTTTTTATAATTTCTTATTTTCTAAAATAGTTGAATTTTCAAACTTTATTCTGTCATGTAACGAACGTGTTTTTATTTTGATCATTATAAATTAAGTTCTGTAAACAAATCATAAAACGTGATGACATACTAAGGTTTATGTTCTTATCTGTAGACAATTAGGTCTTTACTGTGGCCTTATAAAAATGAAAATTGTTATTTTTCGAAAGAATATGTAATACTGATCTATATCGATATTATTAAGAATTATAAGAGACTGTTACACGAATAAAGGTTGATTTTCAAACTCATATGTGAGGTTTTATTTTTTGGAAATGATGAATGACATATTTTGTGTTTGACCCGATTATACTTCATCGCATTGTAATGTGCATTGAACTTTATTCATTAGTCAATTTCTTTTATCAAAAATTACATCCCGTTTGGTATGAAGACAGCTTCTTCTTTCCCAGGTTTCATTCACCCCTAGATTTATAATATGTCTTCTCATTAGACTACTATACCGAGGCCTTTCAGTACTTATTAGGTTGTAGGTGGTTTTCAGTGTGTTGGTATATGGATATACCCTCTAACTTAGATAGAAATACGTATTGTCCTGTTCAGGAAAACTCCCCATGCTTTTCTAAATCGTAATTTGAACTTAGATTACACTTGACCTAAACTTACTCTTACAACTGGTAGCATGCAGCATCCCACTGCTGGACAAAGATCTTTCCCCATGACTTCCAGCTCTTTCGATCCAGAGCTAAAGTCGACCACTGGTCGTTTGTTCTGTCCAGCTCGTCCCACCATCTTCTAGGGATCTGCCGCGACGCCTTCTGGCTGTGTATGCTTCACGTAGCGGTTATTGTGGCCCATAGCTCATTGGGCATACGGCAGACTTGGCCACTCATTCTTACTTAGCTTAGTGGCTTTTTGAGCACCGTCAGTACTGTGTTTACCTAAATGTAATTTTTACTTACAAGACATTACTTGTTGATTGAGTTACCTACCAAAACCAATGATTCTTCATAACGTGCACGCAATAAAAATTGAACTAGAGATAGAATTGATTACACTCTATTATAAAGTGGTTATCAACAGTTAAAATCCAATTTAAATGCATGTAACCCTGCAAAGCATAAACAAGACTCCTTGAAAATGGATGGCTATGAAAAATTCATGTGATTTATTTGGAATAAGATTGTGCTAACCAAATGCATCACTGCGGCGTATAAGTAAGGAAGAATTTGTACAAAATACGCTATACGTCCGAATTAAGCGTATTTGTGGCTGTTTGTAGCTTAATATGGGATTGAATGTTAGGACTTAAGAGAAGGACTTATTCATACAAAAATGTTGCAGTAGCTTCTAGTCCTGCAGATATATTTGCCACAATAAACATATCCAGTTCAATTGAAGTCGGTATACAATGTGTAACGTTAAATGCGCAAAACCTGAAAATAGTTTGATCAGAATAACGAGCAGAATTAATTGAACCACTTGTTAATATAGAACACATTTTTCAAAACATCTTCATTAAAAACGTTGCCATGTCTATTTATTAATAGGTCAAGCAACCCAATGTCAGCGCGGCGCAGCGGCCCGGTGACGACTCCTCCCTCGATAAAGCGTCGTCCCAGACGCAAGAAACGATCAGAATGGCCAGTAAAACTAAAACAGCACATAAAACCTTTACAATTTTTTTAATGACTTATTTTCTCTCTAAAATAGGTCAATTGAATTAAAAATCAGTTGGGGTGTCTGAGGTTTTGCGCATTTAACGTTACACGTTGTATAAGATCGTAAAGTACGCTATGAAATCAGTTTTGCTCGAGCTTACATAGGCAATGGTACCGATTCCGTTGTTCACAAACTAAACTAAATTTAAGTTTAGTGCATCTTTTTCTTTCTATTTTATTAAGAAAAGGATAGAAGATAAATATTAGTTTAGTCCTGTCAAATTAAGTTAATACTCCAAAGACAAGTTTAGACGTGATTAAAAAATTGGCTACTAAAAATACGGCAATTTACGTCAGGCGCTGACTAATTATCTATATGACTAAATATAATAATCGGCGCCAATGATTTGATTGGGTTTTGATTAGCTCATTGTCACAATGATTAATGAATCAATAATAGTGCATAAAGCAATTTATTGCTTGTGTTTAGTAACCAAATCCACAAAAATTTTACTCGAAACGCATAAAAGCGAAGAAAAATAACTAGAAAGCTTTTTAACACAAAAACATCAGGCGTTACCAATTTACCCTACCCACATCCGCGTGAACGCCTTTTACTTTTACCTGAGCATCATGTATTCCAAAAATGATTGCTCCTTGTATTCTCTCAGTTAAAAAATAAACGTTACCATCTAGACACAGAAAGTAGTCGTAGTTTAATTAAGAAAACATTTGTAATTGCTTTAAAAAAGGAAACCAAAAATGAAAAATCCAAGCTATTGTTTGCACTATAGATATCCCACTGGACTAGGTCCATGTCCCAAATGATTACCTTCACAACTCTGATGTATTTTCGATGATTTCACGCGAAGTATTACTATAGTACGGACAGGAATTTATCGATATTTACACCCTCGTATTTAGATGGGTACTAAAAATCAACTATCGAGATCAAAATGCTGGACAACCACAATGGCTACGTCTATTTTTAGACAAGAGTTTTAATAGATTCTGATAGTACGGTGACCATGATGAGTATTAGAGAACAATTCTCAATTATTAAAGTACTTAGAAAATGCTATTTTAAAAATTGGTTCAAAAAACGAACAGTCCCTTTTTTCATGTCAACAGTTACAATAGGTACCTTATAATAAATGCTATAATGAGCCATGAGGATAAAACCGATTTCTCAGTATTACTGTACTTTAGTTTACTTGACGGCACGGTTGGCGCAGTGGTTAAGCGATTGACTTCTGCGCTGCATGTCGCGGGTTCGATTCCCGCACGGAACAAATATTTGTATGACCTACAAGTAATTGTTCCGAGTCTGACTGTTTGTGAATGTGAGTTTAAATGTTTGTAAACGCACCCACAATACAGGAGCAATTCTTAGTGAGGGGCAATGTTTAAAAAAAAATATTTAAAAAATCACAGTTCAAAGACAATTTGCTAGAGTCGTTCTGAATTTTTTTTTTTTTTTTTTTGTATTGGTTTTGCTGTTAGTACCATTTGCGTTTAGGACTTTTCAATACGGAGGGAAAATGGACAACACCACCACCAAATCACCAAATCTTTTTTAGTAATAACAATGCCCATCATTTATCAATAAACTAAGTATATAGCTCCGTATATAAGCCTCATCTAAGAACTAATTACTAAACCTCAAAATATAAATTGGTTAAGGTTCATAAACAACAAAAACATGTTTTTTTGCAAAATATTCGGTTTGTGGTGCTTATAAACGTAACTACGAAAGATCAGAACAAAAAATATATGAAGATTGTACCTACTTTACGGATTAACATATTAGATTAATCATCAGGTGAGTAGGTATAATTTATAAAAGAATTTTGACAGATTGTAATAGCTTGATGTGCTGGCGTCTGTACATACAGATTAAAAAATATATAATTTATAATTTCACATTCACAAACAGCCAGATTCGAAACAATTACTTGTAGGTCACACAAATAATATGAGCAAACATTACAAAAAAGAACAGTAGCAAGAGGCAGGAAGATCAAAACCAACTGAAACCTAAAAAATCCCCAACATAATCAAAAACATCGTCACCACATTTCTAGGCACGCGACACCAGAGTCCAAGACTGGAAACATTGACGAGTTTCCTAAATAGGAGTCCACCACACACAAGAATGCTGAACTGAATATAAAAGGAACCGCAAAAACGTTGCGACATTAGCGTGATACTATGACTTGACAATTAATATGGGCCCATTAACTAACACTTGAACTCGAACTTAGAATACAGAACTTGAACTAGGTACGTTGGTATGCTAAACACGTTTATAGCAAACTGTTATTACTGTAGTATTTGCATATTGGAGTTTTTTTTTGTGGGTTATGAATGTAATTGCCTTTAAAATTATACCGTAGTTGGGAACTCTGTTTGCTGTTGGAAATTACTAGCAGTGATATGCAAATCGCAGAGTTATCTTTTCATTTGGAAAAGTTAAGTTGACGACGTTGACAATTACGTTTTTGGAACTTAAGCGGTTTGCTTAAGCAGGAAAGTTATCTGACATTGGATAGGTATAGGGTTTTGGACATCTTGTACCTTGCGTGTATACATATTTTCAGGAACAAAATGCATTGATAGATATACAACGTGTAACGTTAAATGTGCAAAACCTGAAAATAGTTTGATCAGAATAACGAGCAGAATTAATTGAACCACTTTTTAATATATGTCACATTTTTCAAAAAATCTTCATTAAAAACGTTGCCGTGTCTATTTGCAAGCCAATGTCAGCGCGGCGCAGCGGCCCGGTGGCGACTCCTCCCTCGGTAAAGCGTCGTCGCAGACGCAAGAAACGATCAGAATGGCCAGTAAAACTAAAACAGTACATAAAACCTTTACAATTTTTTTAATGACTCATTTTTCTCTGAAATAGGTCAATTGAATTAAAAATCAGTTGGGGTGTCTGAGGTTTTGTGCATTTAACGTTACACGTTGTATAAATGATTTAATTTTAGTGAACAATTAAATGATAAACACTAAGTAAGTACACACAGCACATCAAACTACCCGAAACTGTCAATTTTTCCCAATCAACTTTGAACCTAATTCTTTAGAATCTATTAAAGAATTTTGACAGATTGTAGTAGCTTGATGTGCTGGCGTCTGTACACACAGATTAAAAAATACGTATGTGCAATTTATCGAGGTATTGCCTACATATTTACAATAGATATAAAGAAAGAAAGAACCACTCTGACATACCTACTCAATGAAGACAATTTAAATAAAGAACAAATAAAGTGCGATGTGGGTTGCTCTAAATGGGAGACCAGCTCAGCTTGACTGTGTCAGGCAAAGATACCTGCCGTACGATTCTATAACCATCTCACCGTGAAAGCTTGGGTGAAGTGAGCGTGGAGTGAGCTGTCATTCGCTAGGCATTAACACTATTAAGTGCTCATCTCACTTATGATTTCACGGTGAGATTTTTACAGAATCGACCGGATGACACTAATATTCGGCTAGATCCCTACATTTGTGTGCAGTGAAATACGGACGTCCAGCAGACGAGCTAATTACATGAATTATTGGTGGAAGAAGAGCAGAGTGATATAATGTAGGTAAGTAAGTATACCCGCAATTTAAGTTATGTATTCTATAGTAATGTTTATTGTATATTGTATTGGGACGTTTTTAAATGTTCGAAGATATACTGATTGTGCATGCTGGTGGCATGGCTGGCTACCTGTTTTCGATTATCAAAGTTTACCTCATTATATCAGTTATTTACTTCATATTTCTTGATTAACATCAACATAAATGTTACAATGTTCAGAATATAAACAAAAACAGCTCTGGAGAGCCACGAACAAAACAAGCCAACATGTTACTCGAGCATTACTACAACATACTTGCCGTAGATTCAGACGTACTTGCACTTGTAAAGGTC
>OX451392.1:8321543-8416056 GCA_949629135.1 Eremobia ochroleuca
AATGGTTATCGGCGATCGAGATAAGCGTCTTCCGTTGATCCGTCAGATTATAGTTTTTATACGGTCGCAATCACGTATTTTAATTGCTAATCGAATTTTAGTGTTTGCATCGATGACAACGCCAATTTTTTCTTATACTATTTATTTAGCTATGTTATGTAGATATTCAGCTAAATTTGGGCGAAATACAGACGAATCGAATTTGACAAAGCTAGTCATCAGAGAGCTCACGAAAGGACATAAATTAGTCTAGACGGTGAAAAGGAAGAGGTATATATATTATCCCACCAAAAACATTTAATGAAAAGTAGGTTGGCAAGACTTAAATAACGCTTTCAGTGTAAAAAAAGTAATCAGATCTAATGTAGACCCCAGCGACGTGACAATAGGGGGGACCAAATGCCACGGGCTCCCAGCCGGAGGGGGCCCGGGAGGGCCATGAGCACAGGAGGATCTTAACATAAATATAGAAATACAAACTTTTTTCGACCACTGGACCATCGAAGCAGTTAGGTATTAAATTACGAAATCTACCCGGACGAATTCGCGGGTGAAGTGACAGTAAAAAAAAAACTATAACGTTGGTTGAGCTTCTTTATATTGAGGGAGGACCCTATCCCATGAATTTGCCACGGGCCTCAAAGGGTACAGTTACGCCACCGGTAGACCGAGGCCCCTAGCTCTACAAACCTTACATCTTGGTGGCCGTGGTGGTAAGTTTTGAATAGCACACAAATTACACATATCATAATCATGTCATTTTTGCCAGTTATTATTCTGAGTGCTTCTATATAAATTTCTTGTTACTTTTCTCATTTTCTGTTGCTTAATTCATCACATTAAGTGAGCACTATTTAGGAATAGCCTCAGAAATTGCTAATAATGCTGTATCATGGTACTTAATTTGCTTCTACCTTCAAGTACAATATTAATTTTAAAATTTAAATTCTAAACGTTTTAACCGTCATAATCATCGATTTTTTAGTTTTCTTTTTGCTCGAGATTGCCTTATATGTAAACTCCGTTCTGGTCAGTACCACCACGTCAATGCTACTACAATCAGATAGGTATCTCTTTCTCGTTGTCGTCGGTGGTACCCCAGCACGGGAGTTATTAGGCCGAGTACTAATCAGCTGGAACGGTAATCTCCAGGTTTCACTTTTACGCTGCGCAACCGGGGTGCTGAGCAAGTCGGACAGCCGCGCCTTGTCATCTGTCAGTGACGTCACAGTACAGCACAGCACTGAACTTCGGCGAACTTCCATCTCCGGCCATCGGTGGGTTTCACCTGCAACTACAGGGGAGTACCTATCCCTGCAGGAGTGACAACAGACGTCCGTAACCCTCGACCTACAAATCTTTGTGTGCCTCCGGCTTTACCAACTTGGTTGTAATTAATATACTTTTAAGGTACACACCCGTTTTTTATTCAATCGCCGTCTATCAGGTGGGATCCGAACGGGTGGAGG
This sequence comes from Eremobia ochroleuca, assembly GCA_949629135.1. Lineage (NCBI taxonomy): Eukaryota > Metazoa > Arthropoda > Insecta > Lepidoptera > Noctuidae > Eremobia > Eremobia ochroleuca. The sequence continues at coordinate 8,323,013 of OX451392.1, forward strand.
CTACACTGGCTGGTGTTGGTGGCCGTGTCGCGGCCGTCGCAGACGCACTCCTATGGGCATATGGTAAGAAATTAAGTCTCTGGTCATTAATGTTATGCCATGCAATATCTAGTTCAATGATATGGCCAAGCCAAACAAAGATGAAATGTTTGTATAGTTAGGAGCTTGGCTCTACGTTAGATCTGACAACTTTTTAACAGTGAAAGCTTTATATAAGTCTTCGCAACCTACTTTACATGCAAAGTTTTTGGTGGGATTTCATTTCTTATTGTAGTGTGATATTATATTGATATTACACATTCATGTATATAATCATAACTATTACTTCCAGCAGAGTCGGGTAAAAAGGTATTTCTTACACGCCAACAGTTGCTTTGTTCATAGCTAACGAAAAAGTTTCTTCGTCGTTTATTTATATTATGCTAATCTAGCTTTCATAACCAATGGAAGTAGGTATCATCCGTAAGAAATACAGACTTGCACCTCTTTTTAAGGGGGAGAGAAAGTTACAAATTTCTTAATTTTTGTGGTTTGTATTCAAATCCTAGCCTGCACACCAAATTTCAGCGTTCTGTGAGTGAGTGAGTCAGTCAGTCAGTAACGAAATCAACGTATTTTAGGTATTAATAAAATCTAAAGTATATAAACTAGACAAATTAAACTTTGTGTGTGTTTTTATAAGTCTGCTAACTACAACTTATTCTGAGAATTTGAGCTCTCTAGCATTATCCAGGTCGAAGCTATGAGGGTTTGAAAATACGAAGAAACACTTCGAGAAAAGGTTGCTTGTTCCTGGCTCGTCTTGACTTGGGCACCGCCGTATATTATGTCTAACAAAAAAATATGTGTCAAAGAGTTCCATTCATAAATGTTTATTATTATTGTCTCTCCCATCAAATAAATATTTACACTTATCTCCATTAGCTTCCTCAAGCTCATTGCCAACTCCGTGATTATTTCAAGGAAAACATTTATTTTCATTAAGTTTTTCTATCATCGACTGACGGCCCTAATTTCTAAGGTTTGATTAAATCGAATGGGCACAAAACAGAAGTATTCGTTGATTAGAAAGCAGATGGTCGGCGTAATGAGCGTCATTTTAAACGCAGACATTTATATAAATTCCTACTTGTTTACGTTAACGTTGTGGGGCTCGTGGCTAAATATTAACAGCCGCACGGATCGATCGAAGGTTAAGCTACGCTTGCCGTGGTTGGTCCGTGGATGGGTGACCATCTTCACATACCAAGACCCCTCCGTGTCTCGGAAAGCACGCTAAGCACGCTAAGGTCCCGGCTGTCATTCATGGGTGACCATTCATAACATATCGAAACCCCTCTGTGCCTCGCCGTTGGACCCGGCTATCATTCGTAGATCTTTGCCAGAAGCCCGAAAGTCTGAAAACCAGTATTACCAAGGCCCGTGTTACCCAGTAACTGGGTTGTGGAGGTCAGATAGGCAGTCGCTTAATGTAAAATACTGATATTTAGCTGCATCCGGTTAGACGAGAAACCGACCCCAATATAGTTGGGAAAAGGCTTGGCATATCGATCGCTTACCTGTTTACGTTGGAAAGCATACAAAAACACCAATAAAAAGACATAACACTTATGTTACTTTCTATAAAAAAAATTATATCAAAACAAAGGTCAGATTGAAATTAATTTTCTCTATTCGGTAGACCTAAAATGTTAGATAGTTTGTCATCATGTGTCATCTATTGTTCACTACCAGGCAAAAGCTTTTACCATAGAATTCTACTTATTTGATAGATCGTCGGTTCATCTATACGGAGAGCGTACGAGGCTACGCTATGGTCTCACATTCAAAAACGATCTTCCAAAGACAGGTTTGCTGATGCACACAAGTTACGTATATACTGAATTATGGTCTAGTTTTTAATGCTTACATCCGATCGCATGAACTAATATGTCATGCATCGATCGAGTTAAATGACTTTCGATTAACGATGCATATTGCATACGTGCATAAATGCATATCAACCATGTATTATCGTGATGAATTACAAAATAAATAATTGTGTAAATTATCATTAAACTATTCAGTTACTTAACGCTAAGTAGGTAAAGTACTCGTACTCGTAGTAGGTACCTATATATGAAATCAAAGCTGCAATCGTCACTTTAGGTCGAAATCGCCGTCTTCCGCGTGAACAAAGTTAATCGTTCCTGTAATAAGCATTAGATTACCGTCCGACCAATTCCACTGACCAATTTCAATTTCTCTGAAAACCACCACAGCCACATAGATTTCCTGCATTCAAATACACGTTTGCGAATGTAAAACATGCATAATGCATGTAATTTGCCCAATTGGCGTTATATATCACGCTGAACCAATTAACTAGATTATTCAATTTCTGTTGGAGCTATATTAATGTCTGATATCAAAACAGGCTTATTAGAAAGGCATTTAGATACTTTCATTCATACCTATCGTCAATGAAAAGTCTATAATGGTTCAAGAAGATTACAAAAATATAATAATAATAATCCAAAACTTTCACACAACGCCATCTAGTCCCAAACTAAGCAGAGCTTGTGCTATGAGTACTAGACAACTGATAAACATACATATATATTTCTAAATACATACATATTATAGACAAATTACACCCAGATAAAGAACAAATGATCGTGCTCATCACACAAACATTTGTCCTGGGTGGGAATCGAACCCACGACCTTGCGTGTCAGGACCACTGACCACTAGACCAACAGGCCTGCCATATATGAATGCACCACAAGTTATATTTATAAATGGTAGACTATGTACTGACTGCGCCAATGTTGTAAATATCAGCTGTTAATTAAACTAATCGTGTTTATTTATTTAAACTTTTCGCACAAAAGATACAAAGGCGAACTTAATACGTTACGTGAAGTGATTAGATGGCAGGTGCTTTGGTTGAGAGGACAGTGATAAAAATAAAAATAAAACTAGAAAAATACATAAATAGGTTATAAACACATACATACGATTTACTATAATATATATTTATAATATATAAATATATACAAATTCAAAGAAGAGAGGTGTTGAGATGACTCTACGCTATTTATTTTGTTTAATAGGTCTTTACCTATGAAATTGCCGTTTTGTATGAAAAAATGTAAACGAATTTTTTTCATGTATTTTTTATTTGTATTAATCGAAGTAATCACCCATGCAATCAATGCATCTTTGCCAACGCAGTGGCAGTTTATTGATGCCCTTCTTAAAGAAATCAGCTGGACGGGAGGCAACAAATTCTTGTATTGAATTTTTTTCCCGCCAAGAAGTTATCCAAATTCTGGAAAAAGTAGTAGTCTGTAGGCGCAAGGTCTGGTGAGTAGGGCGGATGACGGAGAGCTTCCAACCCCAGTTCTTGCAACTTGGAGACCGTCTGCTGTGCAGTATGAGGTCGCGCGTTGTCGTGCAGGAGCAGCGGAGACGAGCGATTGACCAATGCTGGTTGGAGATGTGCCAGCTTCTCCATCATTGTGTTCAGTTCTTCACAGTATACATCTGCAGTAATGCTCACCCCGTTTGGTAAGAAGCTGTGATGAATCACACCGGCGCCAGACCACCAAACAGTGACCATCACTTTTCTAAGGGTAAGTTTTCGTTTAGGGCATTGTTTAGGTGATGAAACAGGATCCAACCAACTTGCTGAGCGCTTGCGGTTATCAAACAGAATCCATTTTTCACCGCAGGTAACAATACGGTTCAAAATTCCTTCATTTGTGTGTCTGTTGAGCAGTGCAAGGCACGTCTCGACGCGTACTTCGCGCTGGCGATCATTGAGTTCGTGGGGCACCAATTTGTCAAGCTTTTTTACCTTGCCAATTTGACGCAAATGGACCAATATTGTTTTGACGCGAACGTCGAAAGCTGCTGCTAATTCAGCCGTAGATTGTGTATCATCATTTTCCACAATCGCCTTTAATTCGTAACTGTCGACTAAAGTCTTCGGACGACCGCGAGGTTCATTTTTCAGGTCGAAATTTCCAGAACGGAAGCGAGCAAACCAATAACAGGTGGTGCGTTGGTTTGCAGTGTTAGCTCCGTAAACGTCGTTGATGTTGCGTGCCGCTTGTGCCGCGTTGCTGCCACGACGGTACTCATATTCCATAATTACTCGAATTTTTAACGTATCCATGATGACGAAAAAGATTGAAATGCGATGAAAATGTAACACTAATCAATCAACAAATGACTACTTTTGGAAACAAAATTCCATGTTTTTAAAATAAAATTAATTTGAAATTAGAATTCTTAGCCAAACAAAAATTGTTTTGATTTGAAATGGCCAGTACTGCAGAACGGCAATTTCATAGGTAAAGACCTAATATTATAAATAACTCTGCAATTTCCACTTAAATGCATACCGAGTAGTGGCCGTCCTGATATCAAGAGGAAGCGCATCCCAAAGAAGAATTTCATAGTTTAACTGACATTTGGCATGCATTCCGCTGAATGGCTCCTAAGCCTACAACATTGCACATAACTGGTACGATCACAGTGATCCATCATGTTTAACTTTGCAACGTTTAAAACAGCAAAACTAGTGAACGTTCACCCACTTTCATTATGTTTTAGTTTCGGTTCAATTAATGCATTGGAAAATTGCCTACTACTACTTTGCATATTCTTAGAGGGTTCCGTTCCTACAACTCTAAAGAACGCTACAAGAGCGGCTGAAGGTTAAAGTAACGATGGCTGGACTGTGTGAATGATGACATGGTTAGAAAGGGGATGACTACCGAGATGACGACTATGAAAAATGCATGTCGCGCCGACCCCAAATACATTGGGTTAAGTGCAGGAGAATGATGAATTCTAAAGAACGAACATAACAAGACACCAAACCATTGGGAACAATGCATCCAATAGGCAACGAACCACGAAGATAAAAATATAACTACCTACCGTAGTTTACATAAATACCTTGTGCTTTGTGAAATTTGGCGCATCTGAACTATGACTATTGATACAATCAGACCATATTTTGACTTCTTGTCAACAACATTATCGATAGCTTTTATCTGACCAACTCTTTCATAACAGTCACAGACATCCATACCCAAGACGATTCGTTTTAATTTCTTGAACCTTCAATTAAGAAGCCTACATAGAAAATTAAAGAAACTACAATTTCTCTTGTATTCTCACCTTGACGGTACCCTAACAACTGCAACGCACTATCAGTTAGGATACAACCACGCCTTTTTTAAGGTGTGTAACGAAACTCGCTCGCGATAACATGCAGCTATTTGTATTACGGCATTTCGTGATCACACAATACAATGCGTAACATCTCATTACCACTATCAGTTACTGACGATAATTATCAACCGCTATTTCGCTTTCGATTTCACAGTTGTTGATGCTGAGTCATTTTCCGAATAGCTCCGAGACCAACCGAGAACATTCGAATAGGAACAAATATTTGTTATGGAATTCGGAAGTCGTTCATTGAAAGCTTATAATAGTAGATAAAGACTTGTTTGACTGACTGTTGTTTGACTTGTTTGTTGTTGATTAGTCTTTGGCAATTCAATGTAGCCATTTGTAGCAGACGGCGCGGCGGTGTCTATTTGCAAAGACCATAATATGTTAGATTCTGTACATTTATTTGATGTCCGAAAAGATTTAGATACATATCAGAATCATTACTTCATGTATAATTTTGTACCCAAGTTTAGAGAATTGAAACATTAACTGCATTTTCCTCTATGTTGAGAAACATATAAAACAGTAAAAAAAAGCCACAAGGAAATAAAGAATATTTTCCTCTTACAATAAAAGCAAAACAAAAATGAGCTTGGACTCAACATTTTATTTCGTTTTTTTGCCATAAAGTGCACTTTTTGTTTACCTGTCGGTTAGCGAATTGCAATATTAACTGCATTTTCCTGTATGTGTTGAAAAACATAATAAAACAGTGTAAAAATCCAAAAGAAAACAAAAATATATTTTCCTCTAGTAAATCATAAAATAATAATAATCACATTGCAAAAAAAAAAAAACAAAAAACCGAACCTAAAGCGCACTTTTTCTTTATCAAATAGGTATATTCAAAATTATTGAAATACAATATCACTGATTTATCCACAAATTAAGTATATTATATCTGATTTCGTAACAAACATTACGAATGCGTACAGGGTGGAGCCGAAGAACTATTAATTTCTTTCAATTGTTACATTTCCCAAACCCGTTTTTTACATTAATTCTTGCTAATTTCATGTTCGAAACGATTTAATTTTTTCTAAATCATAATTATCTTTTTTACCTCATACTGTCCCAAGATGAAATATGCCATCTTGGAATTGGCGATGTAATATTGTTAACTATTACAGTGGACACACATAAAATCGCATTTCCACCATTCTTATCAATACATAATTAATATACAGGGTGTTCGGCGGAGGGTGCTCGTACCATCGAACCATTTAGGAAATACATATTTAGTTTGAAGACCCTAAACGTTCAATTTGTTTCTCTATATCATGTGTTTTGTAGTTTTTCAAGAATTTTCAAAACGTTTGCTTTTAGGGCCTGTAAAATTTCATTTATATGTTTCTGAAGTATTTTTGTTTTTTTTTTGTGAATGGTGCATTCTTAGGCTAGCAAAAAGGGGGATCTAGAAGTTCAAATGCTTTTAAAAAGTTTAGTAGTTATTGGTCATTATAACTGTATCAACAAAGCTCTAAGAATTTGTAAAAAATAATAATTTAAGGGAAAAAGTGAAATGAAAGCAAACTTTATTATTAGTTTTCGTTTTTAACAGTTAAAAATATTGATCAAATATGCCTACTCTATTTCAAATACAAGCGCGACACCTTCGTCATATTTTTATGTAGTATAATTGATCATAATTATTTAACCGTAAAAAAGTTCACCGACTTTCTCAGGGTTAAAACGTTTGGAAATGACCTTGCCCACGCTCCTATTCGATTTGATCCATACTACTTTCAGGGGCATCCTTTATAAACCAGCCTCTGCCCTATGAATTGATCAAACATAATTATGCAACAATTAAATAGTTATTCACAGGTTGTTTGAAATCAGGCTGCTAGTTAATTAACTACTTAATAAAATTACTCAATCTTCTATGTAACCCTCGTAATACACATTCATTAACTTAGCATAACATTAGGCATGTACTGGGTATCATTGCGTGGCGCCCTTTGCATAATTCGTGCATAAATCTCACGGCTATTAGAGTAAGTTATAATAACGTGGTTAGTCGCTCATGAATTAATTTTGTTAAAAAAAAAAAATCTGTTTAAATAGGCCTAAGGTCTTCATTTGATCCAGTATCTAACCAAGCCCCCTACACCTGTCGCTATAACCTATATAGGGTGACTGGTAATTAGTGACCGATACTTAAACACATGATTCTACTCATCATTACAAACAACTTTTACTATCGGACCAAATCCGAAATCGCGAAAAAAAAATCAGCTGTTCCCTACATTTATGTTCGTACGAGTCGTTAAAATGTAGGAACAGCTGATTTTTTTTTCGTCATTTCACTTTTTGTCCCATTATAAAACTTGTTTGTTGTCATGAGTAGAATCATGTGTTTAAGTATCGGTCACTAATTACCAGTCACCCTATACATCACGTGGAAACGAACCTATATTGAGAGAGCTGTGACATTTTCCTCAGTAAGCAGCAAAGGGCTAATACAGATACAAAAACAAAACCAAGTGCATGTCGGACCACGCAAAATGAAGGGCGCCGTAGATGGAATGAATTTATACCAAGAACAATCTTAACATTGTAGTAGAAAATCATGTTCTCCCATACATTGCAACTGCAAGTTTAAGTTGGTCGACTATTACTCGTAAGCTTGTAAACCCTACTTAGCTGTGATAGCTTTCCTTTTAATTTCATTATATATACTACTGCCGTGAATGTTTCCACATATCCAAAAGCAACTATGTACTTAGCTTGCAAGGGGGGGGAAGACACTTGACTCTAACAAAAATTGGCACCTTAAAGCTTAATATTTCACAAACTGATCCCTAAATCGAGAAATAGTTTTTACGGACCCGCAATATTTTTGAAAGACCTATCCAACGATACCCCATACCATGGATTAGACGAGAAAAAAAACATCCCCACTTTACGTGTAGAGGAGGTACCATATTTTTTTTTTCAATACTTTATTTTACCACTTTATCTATGTAGATACATATATCTATGCCAAATTATAGCTTTCTAATCTGCGGACGGACCGACGGACGCACGGATAGACTGACATGGCGAAACTATAAGGGTTCGTTTTTGACTACGGAACACTAAATACTGTGAGAATTCCTAAAACTAGCCTGGATTTTTCTTCAATGCGCGAAAGCAAGCGAGGGTACACTTAATTGCAAGCGCATTTGAGCACCTTTTTGCACGCGCGGTTGACTCGATGTTCAGTGCAATGCAAAAGCAGAAGCGGTTTTGGCCTATAAAAACAATCATATGATACGAGTATCATCTAAATCATCGTTTTTATTATTCTATCTTAATAGCATTTAACCACAAAAACAAATAATTGGATAACATTATTTTATACGAATAAGCATTGAAAACAATTCAAACACTTAAGTTTTTAGGTGTTTGCGAATTATAAATTTATAACTCACGACGAAAAAAAAAAGTAAAAGGTCACGAGGTGCGTGACCTTTTTCTCACTGTGCAGCGCGTGCGCACGCGGTTTTCCCCGTTCATAACTCGTCCTTTGCAACCGGCTGCCTAGATAACCTCTAATATTGGAGTTCATCAGTTCATCAGTTATCAAGCAATTAACTAAACCGTCTTGATACTTAAAAAAATACGCTAATAAATACAGGTCAAAGTGGTTTTGCTAATGATTGAACAAAAAAATAACTAGGTCGGTGCGAACGTTTCGTGGACATAATGATTTTAAACTGTACAGGAGGCTGGGTAATTGGATAGTCTGGCATACTTTAACATTATTCGCTTTCTACAGATTTTTGGGCGTGTTTGACTTGCGTCACTAAGTTAGAATTACATATATTTGTTATACAAGCGGGAAGCGGCTGCTGACGTGCGCCTTTTTGTCAATACTAAATCTCTCAGTATTTTATCATAATTTAAATAAATGAAATTAAATCACTTTTAAATGCAAATATGTATTGCTTTTAAAGTAGTCAGTTTGCGTCGGCATTAGAAGTATTCTTTTAAGTTAACTATTGTATTCATTTAACTATCCATTATTTTTATGCAGGTTTTGACACATCTCGGGACCCTTAAGTCCCGGAGCTTTGGAAGCCGTACAAGGGGCCAAAGCTAACACACAGAGGCCTTAGACAGTTTGAAATGATAAGGAGGCACCAACCGACGATTATCCCTCCATGCAATATTTTTTTTTTTTTTAATATGATTTAGTGTTTTTTTTTTTATATCTTTTGATTTAATTTTGAATTCTGTGACCGTGACAATTTGGATCTTTTTATCTTTTAATATTCGTTTATTTTAATTGCATTGACATTGTATTTTAATTTTAATTTTTATTTGTGACCTTTTTAATTTATATTCATTAATTTATTTTGTAGCAGTGATATTGTGATATTTTATGTTTTATGTAATATGGGTCTTGCCTGAATTAAATGATGATTATTATTATTATTATTATACACTGTGCAAGTGCACCCAAGGACAACCCCCGGTTGGTGCAGACTATGGCATTACATGGAATACCTGCCGCATGGAATACCATGCCGTCCCATACGTTTAGGTCGAGTAGGTATTGAAGTTTTCTAAGGAACAGTTGATAAATTGTTCGCGAATACGATATTGGTCCCATGGAGAAAGTTGTTCAGTTTGATGGTTGGTTTGGTGGTTTGGTTACATCCTTAGATTTGGCTGGTCTTTGAAAAATAACCCTGGATGTATAACATTGATCAGGCAGGAGAATTAGTCCCTCCATAATTCAATGTAACCAAACCTTTATAACCACGCAAACCCATAGCCCAATATGCTTCGTTTTTTTTTTTTTAAGAAGAAACACCTGTACCTTCAATATAACTTTATAAATCCACCAATTGATATTGAAATAAGTGCATATATGAAACAAAACACCTTATATTAGGCCACCACGTCCGTTTCAGAAGCTGCAATTGTCATAAAAATGCCTAAGATGTGACTTAATGATAGGCACAAGCATCCTCCTGTGCGTTAATCACGATAATCAAACTTAAATGATTTCGGATGATATCACGAACCTTACCTACTAACGATATAAATCATCGTTCAGACAAATACTAGCTAAAAAAAGACGGGTTGCACTTCGGGAGTGCCGGCAGACATGAAAACTTGAATATTAACGTTGTGTGCATTTTTGATATTTTGGAATGGTTAGGGAATCATTTTGCACGAATTGCTTTAATTATCAGTATAAAAGTACTATCAATTATGTGGTAGAATACAATATTTATTTATTGCGCTATCGTACACAAACATGACAACCGCGCCGTAGAAAGAGAGGGGGATACTTCCTCTCCTACGCCGCGCCGGCTGTCTATTCTCCATCCGTCTTACGAATTTTCGATCAGGTCTCGTGTCCTGACGCGAGTTTAACATTTTTTACCCATTACAAAAAAGTGTACAACGTCGCTAAAGAAGTTTTCACTTCAAAAATAATAGTTCGCGTTTAATTCGTCAAGCACGCTTTACTTCAATTATGAGTTATTAAAAGTAATAAAATGTTAATGATATTTGTATTAGTCTCATGCCTCGAGCATTTTGGACTAACATAATGCTAGTGCTCACGAACCCATTAACTGAAAATAAAGTCGTGATAACGAGCGGATCTATAAATCATTTTAAAATCAACGTTGCGTCAAAACCCGTCCACTTTAATACTGAAGTTGTACAGCGCAACAGACAAACTGTACGGAACTGTGAGAACAGCTGTTTTTATGTTTATGATCTGTTTACAACAGGTAAATTTTACAAATGTACACATCGTTAAACTATAGTCAATTACCAATGTAGAAACTCGATTATCTGGCGCTCAGTTATACGGATTCGCGATTATCCGGACTATCAACCACGACCAATAAGTGCATACATTGTATGTTGAAAAATGTATCTCTTAAAATTTCTTAATAAATATTCATTTTCGTTGATATGTATTTGTTGTTTTTAATAAACACATAACATTATGTATGTACTGCTTACCGCACCGCCGTTATGCATGCACCGCTTTTCTTCATACATTCAATTATCCGGATTTTCGATTATCCGAATCCCTAACGACAACAATTAGTCCGGTTAATCGAGTATCCACTGTAGCACTTTCTGAACATCAATGAAAACTCTCTAAAAACGCCCGCCCATCGAACTGAGATAAAATGTATACATAGGTAAGTATAGGTATCTACAAACTTTTCAACATCATGATTTCGTCTGTCTCTAAATTGGCAGTGTAATTAAGTATTTAAATAAATAAAAAAGCCGGCCAAGTGCGATTCGGATTCGCGGAAGAAGGGTTCCGTACCATTATCTATAAAACGGCAAAAAAATCACGTTTGTTGTATGGGAGCCCCCTTAAATATTTATTTTATTTTATTTTTAGTATTTGTTGTTATAGCGGCAACAGAAATACATCATCTGTGAAAATTTCAACTGTCTAACTATCACGGTTCATGAGATACAGCCTGGTGACAGACGGATGGACAGCGGAGTCTTAGTAATAGGGTCCCGTTTTACCCTTTGGGTACAGAACCCTTAAAATGAATGTACTAATTAATAGGACTTAAGATATGTCAAGGGGATCAGGAGTTGGCTTCTTTCAGTTTTCTAATAATGGTGTTCTGTATTTAAAAATCATTCTGTTAAATGTAGTTTCTATTGCAATATTCTATGAAAGTGCCTACAGCAGTAATTAGGTGGCCGTCATTCTACAGTTGTGGGTGTGTGATCGATTTTGAAATAGGCTGCTATTTGGAGCCAGACAAACGACGATGTGTCAGACAAGTCCAAAAATAGAAAGGGCCATGCAATTACAACATTGAGTGAGTGACTCAATTTTCCGATTGCCGAATTGTCCATATACATATAAATGATGCTGTCACAAACCCGCCTTCCTCATATTATGTGATCTAGGCCGCATTGACGTAGACTCCGATGGTAGACCAAAGATGGTGTAGTGTGATAACGGCGAATTACAAAATCACAAAGTCGTTAACTCGCTCTATAGCTTAACATCCATGGATTACGATATAATACAAACACCTAATTATCATGAATACGCTTTCCATGTTCCAATAGTATAATAAGTTTCTCTTAAAAAAATATGGCGCAACAATATTGTTATGTCATGGTTACCTTGATACAATTAAGAAGTCGTTTTCCTACGAGGTCGTGTGTACCATTCCTTACAAGACCTTCTATGTAGGAAACACTTATTAGGTTGATTTCCATGAAAGGTGATCAATGATGCAATGGCTAGATAATGATTGATTTATGGGTGTGGTGGCACCTTGGCTTGCCCACGTCGATGTACGTACTTTTGTAACGCTTTTTAGGGTACATACAGACGAGCTGCACTTGGCTCAAGATTTCGACATGGGTGACAGCTTCTGGCGGCTGACACCTTTGCGCGATGTTGGTGTCAGTCGATGTCATTTGTAAAATCCACTTGGACAGCGTGCGTCATAGGAGTAGTAACGTGACCTTACATCGAGGCTTGCTTGCATTAGTCTAAATTCATTAGATGATAATCATCTGTATAATGCTGACAAGCAAATTACGATCACCAACCTATTTGACAAGCTTCGCAAGTTATGGGATTTTTTCGTACAACTGTCACTAATTACAGTCGAAGAAAAAGCCCATTTTCATCTGTTGCATAGGCCTAATACTAGTCTAAAAGTTTCTGTTAAATTCAAAATAAATAAAATTAATTGTACTCTTGAGGTCTGAACCGATTCAATTAGTGTTTATTTACTCGCACTAATAATTTCTTCGGTCAAATTGTCTAATTATGGTAATTTATATTCTTATTGCATTAAAAATAGATATTACCTTCATACATAACATGCGTGATTTGTATCAAAAAGTTTTATTTCTTCCTCGACCTACTAATATAATGTTTGACGTCATAAGCGTGATACCAATCTCTTAAAGAGAAATGAGTTATAGTTCGGCACTTAATAAACTTATAAATATTATTGCGTAACCATTAGGGCATAATCTGAATTAGTACCATTCGAAAACAGTTTGTAAGTGATTAAATCACTGTAAAATGACAAGTAGCTAACCTACGTTCATATGTATGTAGACACTTGTAATAAATAGGCCGAAAAAATAATCTAATTCCGCCCACCCGCGGCTCGCCCCTGGCTACAATTGACGTCAGTAAATCTTACAAGATAAGAACAATAAAATAATAAGTACGCATAATTGCAACATACTCGTAGCTGCCGTCGCGGGCCGAACCTGCATGAGACTGACACAGGCGCTTGCGAAGACTGACACAAGCAAAGAGAGGGCAACACCCAGGGCTGGATGAAGTTGGGCTGTCAATAATGCTGATACATCATTATGTAAACACTGAAACTTACACAATTTTAAAAAACGTACAAGAAAGTGGGCATTTACATATCATGATCATTATCAGCTATGTTTTAGTCCCATAAAACATCTAAATTGCACTCTGCAGTTAACATAACTGCCACCAAAAACTAGCTTTACGAGTACCATTATGTTGCGCTGACTATTTTTTTGTCGAAAACATTAACAACACCTTTCACAATGTCTGCTATAAAATGAAATGCACCTAAGTAATTAATTTACTGAAAGATTATGACATTCTAACAATTGTGTTACTAAAACTAATGTCATATATAGTATTAGTTTCACATTGAAGGCCGTTATTTCGCAGCCCCGTAACTGCTAACATTTAATTAAAATGATCGTATCACCAGTAAACAGACTGCACAAAATAGTGCCTTTGTCTAGTTATATATGTATATGTGTGACAAAACCTGTCTGTTTTATGGATAAACTTCGATGTGTTGAGATCGGAAATTCACTTTATCACTGAAACAAACCGAGCAATTCCTATGCAGCCATTTCTTTGTAGTGATTTGTACCTATAAGAAAGCCAGGAACGCATTGCACACGCAGCAGAAATAGGTAGTTTTACATAAAAAGTGTAAATATAAACTTCAGGATATGTAAATATCTAACCGATGAAACTTAATAAATGAATCAAACACTTGACTTAAGGCAATCATGAAGTTAAATTAACTCAATTTCGGACGCTTCACTTGTTCACGGATCATTTTTGTTCTATCCACGTTCACGCGACATTGACAAAATTATATAGGAATGAACGTTCATCTGCTCCTTTCTTTTAATTTTTAGATCATTCTATAGCGAGTGAAAGATGGCCGAGTGCCGAAATCGAACATCATTGGATCGCTTAACTAATGAATTAATTTTTCACTTTTGAATCATTTTGTGTTCAGACGTTTTACTTCAAGTGGAATATCCCGAATGAAAGGCAAGAGTGATAAGACCAACGAACTTTTTATCTTTGTATATAGTTCTATTCCCTACCTTCAGATTAATAAGCAGGTAATATTGTTCAAGTCTAGATCGTGGTCCTTCTGTTCCTGACCAAAGGAAAAATGCATCCATCTCTTGAATTCCATATTACTCACCAGAATTCAATTCCTGATCGGTAGCCAAAACTATCTGCATATACTTCGATGGCACTTCAGCAAATTATAATAAATAGCCTTACTGTTATCCGGTACCGTCTAGTTGCTTATAATTATAAGTTGGTGCAACGCAACATGATTGAACAACGAACCTTTTCTAAAAGTAACAGTTCCGCCCGCAGTCGCGGATTCAAACCCAGGCAGGCAATTTGTTTAGAGTAAATAATTTCATGACCACTGCTCTCAAAACGGTGAAGGAAAACATCGTGAGGAAACCGGCATGTCCTATAATCATAAACTCTAACCCGCACTGGGCCCGCGTAGTAGATTACAGCTCACTCCCTCTCACAGAGAGGATATCTGTGTCCCAGCAGTGCGAAAATTGTAGGCTGATTATGGGAAGCTGACTTTAGGTAATTAAATGTCAATGATATGAAAGGTTATTTCAATTATACTGCAATTCAACTTGGAAAATCTGACCGCAAAGAAGCCAAAAACGTACTCAGTGTTTTTTTTTATAAAAAGTTTAGTTACAACAGTATCCTCATGAATAAAATCATGTAATTTTTGGTTACACAGATTTTGAAATATTGCTATTGCTTTTTATTGACGTCAATGTAAAATTAATATTCAGAATAGTAAAATCTAGCTCTTTATTATACTAATGATATACAAGATACTCAACACCCTCTAAATATCATGAACACCAAGGTGTTTCCAAACTGCATATGCCTATACTGGAAAATGTCAATCCAATTTCGAAAATAATATAGTTAATGGCACCTTCGACTATGGGGAACTTTTTCAGAATATAAATTTATTTTATTAGGTAGTACGAACCCTTCGTATGCCTGGAACGTAGATCCACGTGAGACACAATGGCTCTTTAATTGTGTTTGTAATTACGGTATTCACCCGGTTAATAAACTTTCCTGTATGTGACAAATATACGTAATAAATATACATAATAAATATACATAATAAATCTGCATAATCAGCCTATAATGTTCCCACTGCTGGGACACAGGTCTCCTCTCGGTGAGAGGGAGTGGGCCGTAATTCACCACGCATGCCCAATGGGGGTTGATAGATGTCGCGTGTCTTCGAATTTTAGGTTTCCTCACGAAGTTTTCTTTCAACGTTTTGAGAGCAGTGATGATGAAATAATTTACAGAAAGTAAAGCGCCTGTCTGGGTTTAAACCTACGAGCAACTCGTAAGTGGGTGCGGCCGTTACCTCTTTGCCACAACTGCTCTCATGCATATTTAGTATTTGCTAAAGTTTATTACAGAAAATTTGGTTATCAGATTTTAAAAAAAAGTGCTAATATTATAGATTTTATAGACTATTATTTATACGTTTAGAATGGGCGATACCTTCAAAACAAGTTGCGAAATAGATTTCAAACACGCACGCGCTACGTATCGTTGTTGACCTAGGTCGCGATATTTGTACATAACTCAAATTACAAAGCGCTGACGTTACAATGTGGATAGATAACAATTTCCGTTTCAAACTGAAGGCCACATTTTTGAAAGATAACAAAGAAAGCATTAGAATCCATGTCTATTTTTAATCTTAAGTCTATTTATAGGTACATTTTGCATAATATTAGCTACGGGCAGCGATTTCATTCGCATAATTATTATAAACCTCCACCCATACCAAAGCTGCTCATGGCTGATTAGATTAAAGAAAAATCCGCTCTTTGTGCTTGTCCCTTCTTTATATTCGGAACGGAGGATTACCGATCTTAGCATAAATGTCCTATTTCCAATTGAAGCTGTGCATTGTCTTTCAGTCATGAAGATTTAGAACAATCATTACTACCTCTAAACCTATACTAAAATGGAAGTTGATGACAAATGCAGAATTCCAACATACTCTTGTGCCTAATTTCCATGAAAAAATCCATTTTATTGAAAACACCTGAAACAGGAAATGAAGAATGACATAACTACAATTCGTTTTTTAGTCACAGAGACTAATCTGATTGGTGTAATTTCAAACTTCTATACTACAAAAATCCAAACACAAAAGAATTAAATGACAGATTAGTGTCTCTGGGATTAAAAAACACTCTATACAAAGCTTCTTAGCGTATCGATGGCAAATAAGAAATTTATTGTGAAAAGTCAAATATTATGTCTAACCCAAAATTCAGCCACGTGAATTAGCTAATAAAAAAACTATTTTTAGGTATATTTTAAGGTATACTGATAATTTAATTAAGGGTTGATTTTTCAATCGTCACATAACTTTTATCAAAGGAATAAATATAACAGTTTTTGTATAGAAAATATGCCTACCCGACACATTTATGATTTAGATTAAAGTAAACTGCTGCTTCATACAAATAAGAAGACAATACAAAAACTTACAGTAAACCAAGCAATGAGGCGCCACAAAATGACCATTTGAGCGTACATAGACAAAATTGCAGTGTTTTATGAGGCGTTTATCAAAATTGAGACCACAATGTAGGTACAGGTCACGAGGTGTTGATGCAGTGCGCTCGAGCAACTCAAATATGCAGCGCAAGCGCATGCCATGCACTTCTTAAACCAATAGAACTGGCACAGTAAAGGATTAAAAGCTTAGGTTTTTTTTAGGATTCTGTATTGTTTTTTTTTTAAGTGAAACGTCTTAGCCGGCGATTCGATAATTGGACGAGAATTGAGAGTGAAAGAGAAGAAAGATAAAACTCTCTTTGTCTCTCAAACAAAATCTTTCGTATTCTTTACTTTTTTAGAACCTTTTTTTTTTATTTAAATCGTGAGAGTATCTCCGTAACTAATCATTCAGTAAATTATTATATAAGTAAATAATTAGTGCTCATTAAATTGCGCATACATTTTCATGAGTTTTCAAGCGTCTAGTTACGACAAAATTATTAGACTCGTATCGTGTTTGCTAAGTGAAACAGATTAATAGATACATGTTTTAATGCAAGATAACTCAAAATAATTTAAAAAGAGTAAATTGAACTATAAAATTAAATTAAATATTTTAGATACCTGGCAAAAAAATTTATTCATTAAGTAATTTCCGTACTATCACAAATATGAGGCATTGTTCCCACTTATCATCATAGGTTTGACTCGTTTACTATATTTTCTATTACGGCTTAAATTAACTAACTAAGTTACATATATTATGACCCTATTTCAACGTAAAATAGAATAGGGCACCATTTAAAATCAATTTTATTAACTTTCTTTTCAATCGATAAGTATTCTTTACCAAAAAATAACGTGTGTTTGTTATTTAACGTCACCGTTTAGATTTCCAGAAAATATTCCCTTCTGTATTTAATTAATGACTTTGTGCATAATACTGCAATGTTCACTATGCAAATGGCAAAATAAAAACATGACGAAATTTAATATTAATAATATCTCTTCAATTAGAATATTACATCAGAGTTATGTTGCATATTTAATGAAATACGAAATTGTGATGCAAAACCTTTTCAATAAAATTCTTGGCGACTTTCTTTACACCGTTTACTCACATTATGTACTTGAAAACCGGAAAAACGGTACTTGAAAGGAAAAGTATGATGTTTAGCTAGATCGTTTATCATAAAATTTTGTTAGTTTGAAGGTAAATGTTTATCTATTTTAAGATTATCGTTCGTAGGTCTACGGTGACTTGCTTGCCGATGGTAGGACGTGGTCGGAGCGGAGGCTATGTGTTATAAAGTAGGGGTGGATCTTACCGTTTCAGTTCACTACCAACTGTCGCGATCATTGGCCACTTTCGGACCACCAGTAGGTTTTTTTTTTATAGAATATATTTTCTTGTCTATGACAACACGTGCTTGAGTTACTTTGAAAATTCTGTAAAGTGAATCTGTTGCTTGGATTGACGAAGATTTTTTTTTTAAGTTTACTGTGTTTACAATATGTGTGTGAGGGTGCTTTTTTATTTTTAGTGTATATATAATATTATATTTATAGTCTGGTTTGAAAACGCGTAAGCAACTCATGGATGGATTGTTTGTGAAAACTTAAGACTGAAAAAAATTGGCATGTCTTAATTTCTACAATACAATTAGTTGGGTATTCACAAAAAGAAAACATAAATGATGCTATGATCAGTTCAACAAACAAACAAAAAAAGCACACGAAGGAACAAAAAAATATTACAAAGACCTCTATTTGGGTAAAGGTGAAAGAGAATCGATTAAAAAAGGACGAAATTAGCATCGCAAATACACGTTAATATAAATTATATCAGTGTTTTCTGAAAACTGCAGTATTGCAGTTTTCAGAAAACACAGACAACATCAACAACATAAGTAATAATAATAATAATATCGAAAAATAGCTTCAAGCTACTTTAAAAATCGGTCTTTAAAAAATATCTGTCTCAAAAATAAGAGTGAATGAGAGTGAAACTTTTCAAAACTTTAATGACGTAATCGTATGCGTTAAATAGATCGAGATAATGAAGTCAAATATTAATATCAATGAAGTGCTTAAACAAATGCAACAAAGCGAGGTTGCCACAATATTAAATTACTTGTTCTAACCATTCATTTTTTATTATGCCGTCATTGCAAAACAGCAAACACACAAACATCAAAATCTTTTTTAATCCGCAATCTCATTAAGAGCATTGCCCCATAAATTGCATTGAGATAAAAAATTGCATGCACTTAAACAAATGCTCCAAGCAATGAATTACACATGAAACTCAAATATAAATAAACTAGTTAGATAATCCACGTATTCAAGGGGAAATACCATGTTCAATTGTGGCATTAAAGTTCATTATATATCTAATGCGGTAACTGAAAATTGCAACACATGAATTTAATGTGCACAAATACAAAAGCACCGAGTTAATGACTGTGCTATATAACTTAGGTATTTATTTATTTTTATTTTATTTATATTTTATTCATTTTGGGACAAAAATTTACATTTACAAATAGTAGCTGTATCACAGTCGAAAAAACGTATAACCCGCGCTTCACGTCCACGAAGCGACATCTGAGTATGATAACGAACGCATGTTAAATGAGAGGAAAAAAGTACGTAGGTATAAACAATCTAAAATTTAAAATTGGGATGACGAATCTCGTGAGGGATGCGGGATGGGACGTTCGTCATCATCGTAATTCTCCCTCCATTATACCAATTTATTTGGTATCGGCGCAACATGTCTTTTTATCCCATACTTCTCTATTTGTCACCATCTCAGTAGTCACGACTTTTCTAGCCATATCATCTTTCACACAGTGTAACCATCGTTAATTTTGGTAGGGAGGTTCATCTTCATAAAAAATGTGCGTCCTAATTCCTACGTCTCAAGTCTAAAATCCCGGATCACGTGCAAAATTCGCGTCATTCTATTTGAAGTCTAAAATATGCGTAACATAAACATTAAAATCAAAAATATTAAAGCGTAAACTTTTTATTTATGCAAAATGTAGTGTCATAAAAACATCAAGAATAAATAATGGTCAACAAGATAAATTTAGAAGCCTACAAAACTCTGACAGCTGATTTAATAAAACTACTAAACAGATAAGATAACTAATCATTTTTCTATGCAAATATTTTTCATCATCTTAGTCTGTCTCATAATAAGCGTTAATGAATGTGCACGCACCTGCGGTGAGATGATTTTCTAGAAATCCGGTTGATGCGCTTCTTAATAACTTCCACAGTAAACGGCCTACAGAGAAAGTTGTAATATTACATATAAAACTACACATTAAACAGTCGTCTCTATGACCTTCTTTACCAAAAATTGTCGTTCCCACATCACACGTATTGGCATGAACATTGCACAACATCCTGGATCAAACCTATAAATCTAAATCTAAAGGTAACATTATACCTATAAAGACATGTTATTACAACGAAAAGTGTTGTTAAGGTCATACGTTAGTTGTGTTAGGTAATATTCTGGACCGGTTTCTTTAAACAAAACGGATCTTGCCAATAGACAGGATATATGCAAAATTGCCGAAAATTGATTTACGAATAATGTGAGGGAGTTGATTGGTTCTCACAGAATGTAATAGATTATACCGACCTTATTTTTCCATAGCGGACTAAATTTTTTATACTTACAGATGATTTAAGGTAAAATTAATAACTATAAACATTACATAACATCTATTAATCGGGTAATTAATCATCTGGTAATTATTTCTCTTGTATTTCTCTTCTTTCATCAACATCTTATCGTTTACTTTCTGATTTTACGGGCGACCAGAATTACGAAATGTTAACTAACAACAGCACTTAAAGCTTAACACTCAGTGTTACTGTCTAACTACAGTTATTTAAATAATAGACCTTCGCACGCATTCCACTTACATCAAATACAAAGTAGAGATTTCCTTAAAGGAAATAAAGGAAGTATTACCAAAGGAAGGCACTCCGTTGAGTACTTAAATTATACCATTAAAATTATATGCAAATGACAGCCTACTGGGTTTTTTTTTCTTTTTTTTTTCATTATAAAAAATCACAATTCGGGATACTTTATTCTCATTATAATATTAATAGAACTATTAATATTATAATGAGATTATAATTTTAATAGAACTTAAGGTGACTATAAAATTAAGAAATCGTCCAATAACGTCTTTCTTTCTTATTCACAAGTTATAAGTTAAGGGGAAAACAATTGATGTACGTGTTCTTTATATAATTCAGCACTTCCACTACAGTTTAAGTTCACTTACAATCACAATGCAGTCTAATGCGAATAAGGGTTACAATAATTACTCTTGACCTTGAACCAGATTTTTGTTTTGTAAGACTACATTAAATACAACATAACATTTTAATCGTAAGCATATTTCATACTGCAACGGGCCGCAGCGCAAAGCATTTTCATGCAAAAAAAAATGCAGTGCGGCACGCCTGTAGTGTGCGTTGGTTCATAAAAAATGCACTAAAGTGATGAAGGAAGATCTTTGCAATGTGTTGCGTTGCGGAGCGGCCCGCCCCAATCTGGCCTAGCCTTCAGTATGCCATTCTATTAAAATAATGAATCTATAAACTGGATGGAATAGGAGGGGGCATTGGACCAGGCAGTGGGACAGCTTGAACTGATATATAATAATAAGCGATCATCTAAGCCTAACACAGTCCACTGCTGGACATAGACTACACCTGGTTCTCCGCCTTCCGCATTTAGTCCAACACAAGGTTTTTGAACATCATCAAACACTTGAAAACCATCCCACACAACATTCGATCACAGTCTCCACTAAACCCTTTCCCATTTCAGATAGAAGTACAAAATGGCTACGAAGTTATTGGTTCTATTAGCCGTGGTGTCATCTGCGACAGCCGCAGTGAAGCTCCAAGAGATGTACTCTTGGAACGTGATGGACTGGAGCTACCCTGACCCCTACTCGAGGCAGCAGGCAATCCAGTCCGGGGCTCTCATGCAGGAGAACGCCCTACCTGTTGGCATTGAAAGGTGGAGGAACAAGCTTTTTGTTAGCGTTCCTAGGTGGAAGGCGGGTAAGTTATCGTAACATTTGTAAAGCTGAACATATAATTAATGAACTGGCTAGGCGATATTATCTATAAAATGAAAGCCTAAGTCTTAACATGATGAAATTATCTTTTGTGAACAGGAAGCTAAAGATAAACAGAACTTCACTCGTATGATTTGCTAACAAAAACCTCTTGAAATGACAAGGAGCTTTGTGGCTACGCAACAGTACACGTTTGCTTCGCCATGGTTGTCAGAGCTCCGATTACAAAGATATCATTTAAATTTCCCTTTCCATAACCAATTTTCGCTATGTCGGTTAGAAACTGTAATTTTTTCCTGGTGGCCGCAGGCATTAGTGCTGAGTGTAAAGTCCTGGGTTCGATCCCCAGGATGGCAAAACATTTTTTTTTTTATATTTTCCACTAGTTTCTTTTCAGTAGTAGGGTGGGCCTTTCACATGGAACTAATTTGTCTTTTTCCACTCACATACCTAATGCTTCACGGCAAGTTTAAACTATAATAATAATTTAATTTTTTTTTTCTTTATTGCCATAAAAACAGGTTACAGAAAATTTTTAGACCCTGGCTCCAGAGCTAGGTTAGAGTACCTATATTTCAGGAGCAAAAAAAAATTGTCTGGTTTTCCAGTATTGAAACTTTAGGGGTACTACCTCTGCTTACCCTTTCGGGGAATTCAGACGTCATGTTGTGTTATGTCGGTCAGTACCTATTGATCAGACGTAAGTAACGTAATAATATAATTGTGAAAATAGGAACTTCCGTCATTGCATTTTCCTTTGCGTGTGGGAGACATTTTATGTCATGGAAATAATATTAGGTTTGTATGGCATACTGTTGAGAAAACCTGCCCATTACCTTACTGGGTGAACAAACTAACTCAACCATATATAGTTATTTCCATCAGTATTTTAATTAACATGTATTTCGAAGCTGTGTTCTCAAATAAAGCTTGCAAGATTAGAGTTATGGCGCCGTGTTGTAATTTATGTCAGTTTACCTCATCTTTTGCCTAGTTTATTTTGGTTTATTAGTTGTTCCCTTTTTGTCGGTAATCTGCGTTATAAATATGTACGTATAGGTATTACTCATTTACAAAACTGCCTTGCGATTCTGTAACCATCTCACCGTGAAAGCTTGGGTGAAGTGAGCGTGGAGTGAGCTGTCATTCGATAGGGATTAATACTATTAAGTGCTCACTTCACTTATGATTTCACGGTGAGATTTTTACAGAATCGACCCGCTGTTATCATAATTTGCCACTCACTAACACCACAATTTGACGGAATGGTTTTTAAAGGAAACATTTAATTACTCAAGGTCTCTGCAGTTATAATTAAGTAATTTAGCCATTGCAAAACTTGTTTATTTACTAACCCATTTCTTTGGACAGGTATACCCGCTACACTGAATTACATTCCTTTGGATGGTGCGTACGATCCTTCACCGAAGCTGAACGCCTACCCAAGTTTCGCAGGCAACGAGTTGGGTAACTGCCAGAGTGGTCTCAACACCGTATATAGGATTAAGGCAGACAAATGTGACCGTCTTTGGGTCTTAGACACTGGTACTTTCGGAATCGGTAAGTTAAAAACACTCATTAAATAATTAAGTCTAATAAATTAAGTAGGAATAAAAAAATAATTTCGGTAGTTCCTCTGTTTTAGCGAGTTTCACTTTTGTGGTAGGCGTTAACTGTAATTACTTTACAATAAAAACGATATCAATTAAGTGTTGTTAGTATTTAAATACAGCAATATGGGCTAATTACTAAAAGTATAGTATTTAACACTTTGCGGGACACTCAACGCCCCTCGACATAATAACAATAAAACTTCTATTGTGTCTCGTTCAGTGTCCTTCAATGTTTTAAAAACATAATTTGAATGTTTTCAGGTTCCAACGTGACCAACGTCTGCCCTTACTCACTGAATGTATACGATTTAAACACCGATCAACGCATCCGAAGATACGTGTTCCGTCCTGAAGACATTGTCGCTTCCACTTTCATTGCCAACATCGCCCTCGACGAAGGAAGAACTTGTGACGACACTTTCGCGTATTTCTCCGACGAACTCGGCTACGGCCTCATCGCATACTCGTGGCAACAAAATAGATCATGGAGATTTAGCCACGGATTTTTCATGCCCGACCCACTTACTGGAGACTTCAACATCGGCGGCCTGAACTTCCAGTGGAGTGCTGAGGGAATTTTCGGAATCACAACCTCTCCTATTGGTCCCGATGGATTCAGAACGCTCTACTTCAGTCCTTTGGCAAGTAACACTCAGTTCGCTGTTTCAACGCGCATATTACGCGATGAATCTAAAGTGACAGGATCCTACCGCGACTTCCAAGTTGTAGGTGTCCGAGGTGCTAACGGTCACACCACATCCAAAGTAATGGATGAATACACTGGAGTAGAACTATTTAACTTAGTAGACCAAAACGCTATTGGATGCTGGAGAAGCGACCTACCATACAAGACACAGAACATTGGAGTGGTAGACAAAGATGATGCAGGTCTGATATTCCCTAGTGACGTCAAAATTGACGCTCAAAGAAATGTATGGGTAATGTCTGACCGGATGCCTGTGTTCCTGGAATCGACCTTAGACTACAGTGACATCAATTTCAGAATTTACACTGCTCCTTTTGATGTTTTGGTACAAGAGACTGTATGCCAGCCTCCTCCTCAGCCGCAATACCTTCAGCCCGCTAACCAGGTTCAACAAAACAACCTCCGTCAGCAGCAACCTTACACGTTCTACGACACAGGTTTGGGTGTGACCACCAATCCTCTTACTGGAACTATTTCCCTATTTTCTCCGGTCTCATCTCCCCGTCCAGAAGTAATTCAGGACACTTTTGGACCTGGACTAGTTAGGAACTCTATTCCAACTGTAGAGAGTTACGTCAACTTTCCTAAACAAACTGCTGTTCCTTACATAACTGGTCGATCGAAACAAAGTAATTCGAATAGGAACCCACCTCCTGCCTGGTGGCATGAGAAACGTAACTACGAAGTATACGAACACTAGGAACGTCGATAAGAATATATTTTATTCTTAATTTTTTTTTTAATTATAATACAAAGTTGCTTATTAGTTTTAAGTTCTAAACAATATTTGCATTCCATCTGTTTACTTATTTTTATTACTAAGTAGATATGTAATTGTATTTTAACATACATTTTCATATTTGCAGTTATACATGTTGTAGAACATTAACTATTATTTATTAATAGTTAAATGTCTCTGCAGCAATTCATTTGCGAACATAGAAAACTAAACTGTTAGACGAAAAATTCTGGAAAACCTTCATTGTTGCTGGCATTTTGTAACTATTGAACTCAACTGCTGTAATTATATTAGGTTATAACTCGTATCCAGAAATGATTGTAACAGACAGGCTGGCCGGGACATCGCCACCCAAACTGTAACCATGAATTCAGCACATGATTGTAGCGTAGAATTTTTTCTTCGGCTATAAAAAAACAGTTGTTTCATAAAAAAGTGAAACAGCATTTTTTTTATCCGACTTTAAAAATAGGAGGTGGTTCTCAATTCAGTTGATTTTTTTTATGTATATTGCCTCAGAACTCCGTTATTTATAAGCCCATTTGCAAAATTATTTTTTTGATGGATAAGGCATGCCTCAGGGGTGGTCCCGTATTAATTTTATTAACTTTGCTTTGTTAGTTTTTGATTTAGCTTCACTAATACGATTTTATTCCACTTAGTTTATATTGGTGATGTTTTAATAACTTCCTGTCACTGATATTTACATAGTGTTACATGAATTTGTGTGGGGTACAACTAAAAACTTTTTACAAAAAAAAAAAAAAAACGAAAGACTTCCAAACAAACACTCATCATCTGCCTAGCCTTTTCCCAACTATGTTGGGGTCGGCTGCCAGTCTAACCGAATGCAGATGAATACCAGTATTCTACAAAAAAAAGACACTACAAAGTCAAAAATAACTTTAATTTCGGAAGTCGGTGTCAAATAACGACTTTGAGTTCCGAAATTAAAGTTATTTTTCACTTTGTAGTGATTTTTTCTTGGAAGTCGGTTGTTTTTTTTTTCTAAAAAATATTGTTATTTTAATAACCGAATAAAAATTTCAGAAGGTTTAGAGTCATGTACTGAATCCATGATGACAGGTTGCGTGTCATTATCCCCGCCACCCTGTATTCTTCTGCGTTTAGAGTCGTAAAATAAATAACTGTACTAGTAACATAAGGTACGTTACAAATCTTTTTTCACTGTGAGAAAACGAAAGATTTTCTGTTATTTTAATTTATTGCGAAATAAACGATTTATATAAAATGTTTGTTAATTTCATCTAGACCCTATTAAAAATTGTATTTAGACGACAGTCCATGGCATTATAAGATTTAAAAAAAACCGTATTGCTTTATTAGCAATGTATGTATGTATGTATGTCTTCATTTCTAATTGGCAATGTTGTTTGTCAAGCAACAAAACTCACTGACTTAGTAGACGTAAAAATAACTGCAGTTCACTTAAGTAGTTGGAGATATGGGTAATCTGAACTCCAGCATTGGCATTATCGTTTTTTTTACGTCTTTTGACATTTCTCGGGATCCTGACCCCCGTGGTCTTTGGAAGGCGTATAAAGGGGCCAAAGCTAACTCACAGGGGCCCGTTAGACATTTTTAATGAAATGTGGCACCAGCCAACGATTATCCCTGTTCACATTATGCAAGTGCACCCAAGGACAACCCCCGGTTGGTGTAGGACTATTGCAGGATAAGGAAAAAAAGATATTGGATTATGGGTTTGGGTGACTAAAGTGAACTGGTTATTTAGGACTACGGAAAAACTATAGTCCCTGCCTGACTTGACATACAACGTGTGACGTTAAATGCGCAAAACCTGAAAATAGTTTGATCAGAATGACGAGCAGAATCAATTGAACCACTTTTTAATATAGGTCACATTTTTCAAAAAATCTTCATTAAAAACGTTGCCGTGTCTATTTATGAATAGGTCAAGCCATCACAGGCGCAAACCCGCCAAAATAGGTAAACAAACAAATTGTTGTCGACCAATTTAAATTTTCTCATACGCGTGGGGATAATAATAGCTTTTATTTCAATGCAAATACGAATCTTCCATACAGTACCATGAAAAAGTCAATTTGAAGTAAACAATAATGTTACCTATCTTTTTTCAACTTAAACGTAACCTAAGGGTTAGAAAGAGAAATGACGATCTGCACGAAGGCGGCACTTAAACGGGAATTAAAATAAAATAATACCTAAGACACTCCGTTTTATTTTATTTATTCGGGAAAATAAACAGTTATACATTAAAATCTTATACTAAGTTAGAAATACGATAGAATCATAAATGTATAACCTACGACATTTTCCAAAATATACTAAAATTGACATAAAACAGTGTGCTATTCTAAGCTGTTAAAACATAAAAGTCGTTAGTAATTAACTTAAACATCGATAGGTGTGCAAGCAACAGAAAAAGAGAGAGGGAGAGAGAATGATGAGAAGAAGCCGATGTCTTCATAGATCTTATTGTAATGATTGGGAAGGCGGCGTAAGGGTGCTCGCAAGCCTGCATTTGTTTTGCGCAATTAACGTTACACGTTGTATATAAAATGGCAGGGTGTGACTTGCACACTCAATAATGGGCCCCCGAAAACGGTCGTTAGCACATAATGTCGTAGCGACAAGGGGGCTACATGTCCTGAGTTGCTTATGTGGAGTGGAGAGGTATTCCATGGCTATCACGACAATCCCGGCAGTATGGTCAAGATCCCCACCAGCATCTTACTGCACCTGCAGCATCTTACTGTTCTCCTTCCTCCGAGCACTTTTGCTCTTGCAAATCTTCACTCAGGTAAGAAAGAGGAAAGAGGTGGGTGCTCTGTTCCTCGTTATTTTTCATTCCAGCCGGCCAATAAAGGCAAGTCAGAAGTGAGGAACAAGTCTTCTCCCGGGAGATAGGGTCCCTGGGGTCACTACTGCCCATCAGCTCGCCCCATACTGCCCTGCGGGATACTGTATCTCTCTTGGTCGGGCTCCTCACCCTAGACCTGTTCCTGCAAAGTAATCTCTTCCGGCACAGGCCTAGAGTTCGGAGCACGCAAGCCCCACCACGACGTCAACATACAGATACGGCGGTGGGGGCATTATTATTATTATTTGCGGGCCCTGTTAGAATACCAGCGCTGCGACATTTATATCATATCATGCTGAGATAGGGGCCTTTTGGCCTCGTACAGGACCTTGTGTTTTTTTTTAGTACTATTTGTGTTTATTATTATTATTATCCATTTATTTCGGACGGAATCGGTTATTTCGGATTTATGTGTGTTAGTAACAATTTTCTTACGATCTATATGAGTAGGTAGTTACATATATAATAAAAAAAATCTCTTCTACAATCTTCCCGTAACTATTCGTGTTTAATTTAGTTTTTGATATTTCTGTACAATTCACAATAAATACTTTTTCTTTCGTTCTTTTCAGCATCTTGTGATATGTGAATCTGAGAATGATCTGACTGAATGATTTGACATACACATTTCATGATTCACACCCGCTGGTGACGTCGATACCCCACCTAATCACAGTAATCACTTTTATCTTAATAGTCTTTGAGTTGTTTTTCTATCAAGCAGTAAGCTAGCCCGGTTATCATTTGATCCATGCTCTCAACAACTGTACGAATAAGCCTTCGCCCTAATAACAACACTCGCATTTATCTGTGAATATAATAAAATTCTTACATGCTCGTGTCCTTCTACGATAACGGAACTAACTTACTTCAGAGATATACCAGCAAAAGCCTATTCATATAATAATTTAACGTTTACCGCATCGTACGTACGTAAAACAATTTAAATCTGACTGATGAAGTACTCTTATCAGTCTATCTAGTCTCAGTCAAACACTGAGCAGGAAAGATATTCATTGTGTACACAAATTAAGCCATTTATTGTTCCATGAAACTATTCTCTTGGATCTCGTACGCTTGCTTCTTAAAGAATCTCCTGAAACAACGTCTTGTTTCTAAACAGGAAAACTGGATAATCTGCGAACAATTGAGCATTTTCAATTTTTTTGTGGATACTATTTTCGGCCGTGCGTAAATTACTAGTTAATAGTGCCATGCCTCAGTGCTGTAGTTATTAAAATGTGCTTAACTTATTTGTCCAACATGCTCGCTCGACTTTGAACGAGCCTCGTAGTTTTAGACATTCTTGTATAAAACTCGATTCACAATGAACGTCGATAAAGCTGAAGAGAATCGGGATTACAATCCCTATGAACATCGACAAGTTAAAAAACCGACATCGTAAGTTATTTTACTATTTATTTGGCGTGTTTGTTTAGATGTGCGATTTATTATTACATAACAGTTCTTATTGAAAAGTCAATGTTAATTTAGGGAGTAAACGTGAGCAGTTTTCTTGTATTTGTTCAGTCATTTTTTTCTACTATGTGGTCTCCTGCAAAAAAAGCATCTCTCTTATTTACGTGGGAGTCCTGACAGGTGCGTTAAGGGGATGGTTGTTATGTCGCCTAATAAGTGTTAACAACAAACTGCGATCACCAATCCAACTGTCACGTATGGTGATAGTGATAATGCTCCTTGGTCGTCAGCGCGGTCATTCGATGGTCAGCACAGGAAAATGGAGGATGATCGATTTGTTGTGTCTGAGATTAAATCTCTTTGCTTAAAAATGTTTGAAAATATTCACTAACTGGAAATATCAGAAGGTATTTGTCTGTATGCTTGCGTACAGTTGCGCCAACAGTAATAAAACTTTATTTACATAGTTGTTCCACAAAACAAGCAAATTCTGGATAACGCAAGTGACAAAGAAAATTACTTGAGTATATGATATCATATATGTAATAATTACAATCTGTTAGTTTCAATGAACTCTACTAAAACCCGTGTTCTTTATTTCCAGAGACATAAGATCAGCTGCGAACTTAATCAAGGCCTCCTTAGGCTCTGGTTTGTTGGCCGGACCATTGGCGTTCTCTAATGCAGGATGGGGTGTCGGGCTGTTCGGCACATTGCTCGTCGGCATTATATGTGGGCACTGCATACATATATTAGTGAGTATATTAACTTATATTACTACTAGCTCTCGTCTTAAATCGCCAACCCGTTTTGAGCAAGCGTGGTGATCAATGCTCATGCCTTTTCTGTATGAGAAGAGTCCTTTGCCATACAGTACAATGTTAATGGGCTGGTACAATCATTTTTTCACTACGTTGTTAACCGAGACTTTGCCTGCGTGTCTTTTGTAATTCGTCATTTTAAAGAATTTAAAGAAAGCTAACAGACTAATAACAATATTGAATTTCATGCATAAGTAGTGACATTTGCTAATTACAAGCTTCCACATATTTATGTCTAGTTAGTTACGCGTTTTTAGTTTATTTGCGTTGACCAGTTACAGCGATTTCAATAGAAATATCCAGGATGAAAGTAGCCTATGTCCTTCTCCAGGTCCCAGACTACCTTTCTGTCAAACTTTATAACGGTTATTCATCATCATCATCATTTCAGCCCTAAGACGTCCACTGCTGGACACAAGCTTCTCCCAAGCACCGCCACTTTGACCGGTTCTCTGTTTCTCGCATCCAGCGAATTCCTGCAGCCTCCACTAGTTATTGACCACATTGCCCTTTCAACGCTTTGTCTTCGCGTACGCGGTTGCTACTCCAGAACCTTTCGGCCCCATCGGCCTTCTGTTCTGTGAGTAATGTACCCTGCCTACTGCTACTTAAGCATGGCAATTTATTTATTTATTTAGGTCTACCAACAATTGTTTACACTAATTTACAAACAAGGATAAAACGTGCGTTTAAACTCTACACAGTGCAACAATTACTTAAAGGTAAACACCACATGGACAAAAAAGAAATAATAAAAAGTAATTTCGTAGGCTACATAATGCACAAGTAAACTAAGTTAGATATAATATATCTATGTATAAATAACATAACTAAATGCAAAATATTAAAAGCATAGTTTCTTTAAAAAAAGTTACGTACATAGTCCAAAAACTTTTACTTTTTCAATTCTTTGGGCAATGTCGGTTACCTTGGTTCTCGTACGAATCTCTTCGTTTCTGATTCAATCACATAGGGAAACCAAGCAAAGCTCTCTCCCTTTGAATGACCCTTTGGATGACTTTCAGCATTCTAATGAGGCCCATTTCACACCATAGCGGTCAGTTTAGTACGGCTCAGTGTGGGTTTAGAAGCGAAAACGTTTAAGTAACAGACAGACAAACAGAGTTACTTTCACATTTATAATTATATTAGTATGGATTGAGCTCTTGACTAATTAACAGTGGCGCAGTATTATCGACCTGCAAGGCTGCAGTGAAGGTTCTACATAGAGTGAGTTTTCAACCAAGATAAAAGAAGTTTAAGGTTTTGATGTCGCAAAACCATATATAATATTTACCATCTTATGTACCCTAGTCTTAAGCAATGTCAAAGGTTTTTGTATCAATAAAGATTTTATTATTATTATTATTATTATTATTTTATTTAAAGGAGCATTTAAGGACTTATGGAAGGATTTTTTTTTTCTTATCGCAACTAGTATTGAAATGCCACCGACGACGCCATGGAAGTGACGAAGTATTGAGAAAACAAGGTCTAAAATGCAATCGTGCCAGCGACACGAAGAAAAAACTTCCTGGTGTAACAAGAACATCAATGTGACTCGCCTTTATAAATAACAAGTCCAATATATTGGCAACAGTAGATAATATACGGTAGTTTTGCTGTTGTTCAAAAGCCTTCTATAAAAACAACAATAAATAAGAGTCTATCATTAACTCATTAATCACCAAAGACCTTAAGACTAAATGATCATTACCTTCTATTAGTCGTGAGCTATTAATTACTGAGTCAATTATAACGTTTAGAGATCAGAATACAAATGTATAAATACAAATATTTTATTGGAACAATTTTTTGTGTACGTTAATACCGTCCGGCCCCGCGGCCACCCCAGGAGCGAAAGATAACTTTGTTCTGAGTTCCATAACATTGGTTATGCTTATACAGTGTGTCCGGACATGGACTAGCGATATTCTAAATACTTAAATATAAGCTATTTTAAAGTACTATTACACTATAGGCTTGGGTCCAATACACTTCCCCGCTATGTGGCAGCCATTTTGTTTTTTTTGTTGAAATATGCTCTATGCGAGTACAAAAAAAATCATATATCTCAAAGTTTTAGTCATACTGAGATAAAAATAGGCTTATTCGGAAGGCAATAATATTGTCTACCGTCTGCATTACAAAGCAATGTGTTCACAATTCCATAACTTTTGAAAAAAAATGTGAAAGTCGAAAAAAAAATCAAAAAATTATGCAATTCAACCAATAATGGTTAATTACTACAAAAACAACCCCGAGAACTTTTTTATTTTTTATACTAGATCGACAGTTTTTGAGCTACGCTACAATGCAACATAAAATTCACAACTGTATGTTTAATACTTTAAGAGTTATTGTTGTTTGAACATAGCGTATGCGCAAGCACAAAACGTCTTTGTTAACCGCCAGAGTGTCATTTATGGCATTCACTGTATTCCATCTGAGAGCAGGCGAGAAATACTGTTCGTTACTACCGTGAGTAAGCGAGATAGAACGTATTAGTCCACTACCTGAAACAAAATCAGTTTTAAGGACAAATTATTAGTTGGGTTAGTTTAGTTGTCCCTCGCCCTGCGTTGTGATCGCTATCGCTACTTTCACTTACCGTCCGTGCTGTTTACGTGCTGCGTTAGTGTTTTGTATTTAAAAGTGTGATAAAGTATGGCACAGCGTCAATATTCATCGCAACATATTGCTGACATACACTTTGTGTATGGCTTTTGCAATGGAAGTGCAAATTTGGCTGTACAAGAATATCGACGAAGGTACCCTAACAGGCCTACACCGAGTCGCCAAACTTTTATCGACGTGCATTCAAGATTAGCGGAAAGAGGTATTCAAAGAGCTGTTAATGAACGCAATCGCTTGGTATCGCCCGAAGATGAAGAAGAAGTGCTTAGACTAATAACCAATGATCCTAGACTAAGCGTTAGACGGATTTCAGTGCAACTTCGAATGTCTAAGTGGCATGTATGGAGAATTTTGAAAAGAGAAGGGTTACACCCTTATCATTTTCGACGGGTTCAAGACGTGATCGAACCAGATTTTGCTGCGAGATCTGTGTTTTGTTCGTGGATAAATAGAAATTTGAGACAGAACCGTAATTTTTTACAAAGAATACTGTGGACTGATGAAGCCAAATTTACAAGAGCTGGGATTACAAACCACAGAAACGACCATCTCTGGTGCTCCGCAAATCCAAGGGCGGTGCGCCCAAGCTCATTTCAACATGAATTCTCAGTAAATGTGTGGGCCGGCATAATCAACGATAGGCTGATAGGGCCATTGGAATTGCCACCTACATTAAACGGCGCTAGATTTTTAGAATTCTTACAGACACAGTTTGCGGACAGCCTCATGGACCTACCTCTATCATACCGTCGGCGTATGTGGTTCCAGCTCGATGGTGCACCCGCGCATTTTTCTCGAGCAGTGAGAGAATATTTAAATAATAATCTACAGCCGTGGATCGGTCGTGGTGGTGTAGTAGCGTGGCCGCCTCGCTCACCCGATTTGACACCCTTGGATTATTTTTTGTGGGGTCATATGAAAAAAAAAGTATACGCTACAGTTCCAAATACCAGGGAAGAACTCGTCGCAAAAATTATGGCAGCCGCCGAAGAAATTAGATCCGATTTGGATTTAATTAGGCGCTCATCAACCCAGGTGGCACAGAGAGCCGTAGTGTGTCTACAAGCTGGAGGTGGCCACTTTGAGCAACTGCTTTAGATATTTTAATCTTCATTTAATATTGGAAAAAACATTAAATAAAATTCAATATGAATGTTATGTTTTTTTAATGATTTCCTGTTTAGGGTTCCGACAAAGGCCTTTTGTGCTTGCGCATACGCTATGTTCATACAACAATAACTCTTAAAGTATTAGACATACAGTTGTGAATTTTATGTTGTATTGTAGCTTAGCTCAAAAACTGTCGATCTAGTATAAAAAATAAAAAAGCTCTCGGGGTTGTTTTTGTAGTAATTAACAATTATTGGTTGAATTGCATAATTTTTTGTTTTTTTTTTTGACTTTCACATTTTTTTTCAAAAGTTATGGAATTGTGAACATATTGCTTTGTAGTGCAGACGGTAGACAATATTATTGCCTTTCGAATAAGCCTATTTTTATCTCAGTATGACTAAAACTTTGAGATATATGATTTTTTTTGTACTCGCATAGAGCATACTTCAACAAAAAAAACAAAATGGCTGCCACATAGCGGGGAAGTATATTGGACCTAAGCCTATAGTGTAATTGTACTTTAAAATAGCTTATATTTAAGTATTTAGAATATCGCTAGTCCATGTCCGGACACACTGTATAGTATAAGTAGTTGTGTGTGTCTGAGTAAGGGAGGGTGTGGAGGTACATTCGTCTGTGTGTGTGTGTGTGTGTGTGTGTTTGTGTGTGTGTGTGTGTGTGTGTGTGTGTGTGTGTGTGTGTGTGTGTGTGTGTGTGTGTGTGTGTGTGTGTGTGTGTGTGTGTGTGGTAAGGGTGCATGTGATCTTTAAATAGTTACAAAGTTCTGGCCTCTTGAATATTACTCTACATTTACATCAAATGTTCACTTGACAACCACCGATCTTTATCTTTGTAAGTTTAGAAAGTGAGAGACATATTACTTTTTTCTTTATTGCCTTAATCTGGTAAATATTAACCAAACAGTAATTTTCCATGTTTTGTATGAAGAATTCCGGTGATGTGCGAAAACAAGAGTTTTCTCAAATATTTTCTCTTTTCAGCTTTTGTGCGGAACACTCATGTAGGTAAATATTTAATATTTAATGTTCTTATCTATTATGTTACAGGTGAAGACATCTCAACAATGTTGTGTGTTAGAAAAAAAGCCGTCTTTAGGATATGCCGAGACGTGCAAATCTGCTTTTATGAATGGACCCAAGGCCATGAGGAAATTTGCTCCTTTTGCAAGGTAATATTGATTTAATATCAAAACAGTTCTGCTTACTGCGTCGGGAAATACAGACGCCATTGTTAACTGTAAATACATTAATTCGTAAAACGATATCTCAATGGATCTTAACGGAATAGGGAATATTACGCAAAGCTCGGCGCAGATGGCGCCACTAGCACATGAAATAAACAAACATTGACATAACATGTCGTATTTTACTTTTAATAACAATTAATAACATTTATTACAACGTTCTCGGCTTCTTTTGGCCTTTATATCTTCCGTTTTTACCATAAAAAATTGAAGGCACTACTCCTTTTTTCAGAATGCGCCTGATGTTATTTAGCCCTAAAAATAGTAACGAAATTTTAGGTTATGTTCAGAATGGAATCATATTTGTGAGTCTTACGTAATTATAGTGAATGTTATTTTATTATTACATCGATCTTACCTGAAAGTTTTCCAATTTCAATATAATCTTCGGATTCAAAGTGTGCGAAACACATTTTAGAGTCTTTTTTTGCTCGAAAGTCTTTACGCCGTGTTGCTGCTTCCCATAGTATTCGCAGCTTTTTGTCCTTTGGAAAGGACAAGTTCGCTATATTATTACACCCGAACACGCAGCATTGATGCATTAGTGAATAATAATACACTTTACACTATTTAAAACTCAATGATGGTCGATTTTAACAATTTTTATTACACTTCGAGCTACTTGACACAAATGTTTGTTTACTGTTTGTGCTAGTGCTGCCCTCTGGCGCCGAAACTTTGCCGTATTATCTCCTATTATTTAAACTCTAGTCAGTTTTCTGGCCAAATGAATTTTCAGGCCATCAAAAGTTATGTAAATAATACCGTGGCACAGACTCATTTAAAAGAAAATTAAAGTTTTCAAATTATGTAGCATACGCCCCTTTACTGTCGCGCAGCACAATTTTGAACAGGTTCCGAGCAGGAGTTCCGTTTCTATTTACGACTGTACAAAGATATTGGCAAGATACAGGCAAATACCTAGTTTGAGTGGTCACTGTCCGATCTGTTCTTATACAATATGATTATTTATATAAATAAATAATAAAATAATAATAAAGATCTTTTGGCGCGTTGCCAAAATCGGAACTAACGCCCTCGTCTTGTTTCTTCAATACAATTTATGCAAATTCAACGCAATGTTTAGTTACACTGTCAATGTTATTCAGGCGCCAACATGCTTGTAGCCAAATAGACCGGTCACAGATATTTTACCTCTGATTTTGCATCACTGTCCAAATCACAGTGATACTTATTCACATTCCAATAAGTTTGCTATTGGGTTGCTGCCACTGACAAGTCTGTCAAAATCATTGTGGTCTTTATGATCGTTACAATAAAGTTGCTGTTAGGTTGCTACTGTCAGAGGTAAAGTAACTGAACGGACTTTACTTATAATCAAAAGTCGACTTTAAACATAGACAATAGAGGATGAACTGCGCGATCCACTCAGAAAATTGTCCACTTTGTTAGAAAGGGACCGTGCGATGATACTCCCCTGGTCTGTCTCTCTCTGTAGGTTTGTAGTTATGATCCGCACCTGCAGAGTTGTTACGTGGACCAATCAGAATTTTAGAAAGAGATAACAACAGGGGAGTATCCGATAGCCGTCTCTCTCACACGTTTTCTGACCACATTTTAGTTACTGCTTGGATAGGGATTGCACAGTCCATCCTCTATGTCTATGACTTTAAACAAGAATTGACGAAGATGTGTTGTAATGATTCATACGAAGTACTCGTATTATTCCTTTATCTATGCTAGAGCTTTCTTCCTGTTATTGTTTACCTTGGTGATTACTACAATAGTCATTCAAACATGTTTATTCTTATGTACAGACGCCAGCACATCAAGCTACTACAATCTGTCAAATTTGTTTAATAGATTTTCAGGTTTATTGCAAAAGCATAAGGTTCAAAGTTGATTGGGAAAATTTGACAGTTTTGGTTAGCTTGATGTGCTGGTGTCTGTACTAAGCCGCCTCAAGTAGGGGTTATACTCTTGTCCCTATAGTGATTTTCCTTACATTATTTGTTATAAACACAATGTTTTTTGTTATTTAGATTATTATTTATTTTCAGTATATTTGCTGAATTCGCTCTACTATTTACTTATGCGGGAGTATGCTGCATCTACACAGTTTTAATATCGGATTCAGTAAAACAGGTTGGTACGATAATTACACAGAGCACGGAATCGTCGCGCAGCTTCTTCAAACGGCACTATTAATAAAATTCCTGGCGCAGAAAGTGCGCTGAGCGCACAAATTCTGTCACAAACCGCCATTCAAAGCTCTGTCAGTTTTGATACGTCGTGTACGACACACGACGTATCAAATCAGTGTAATGGTAAAGGCTCCCACTTCCGAGTTTTTGGTCGTGGGTTCGAACCGAGGCAGGCGCTTTACGTTATGTAAATAATTTCATGACTACTGCTCTCAAAACGGTGAGGAAACAGACATGTCATAGAACCAAATGTAAGTAACCAAAAGTATTTTCTAACTGAACAGACAGCTGTGCTGTTGGGGAGTTTGTTGCCCCACTTCTTCTCCCCAGCGAAAGCACTAGGAAGTGATAAAGGGCGGTCGTTTTGGGGGACTGTCTTTTGTAATATTGACGTTCGAAAAGTGCTGATTCTCAGCCTAGTTTGAATAAATGACTTTTGTTTTTGATTGATTTTTTTAAAAATTGAAGACATGTGACATCTACCAACGCGTACTAGGCCCGCTTGGTATATTACAGTCCACTCCTTCTCGCAGAGGACCCTTGTGTCCCACTAGTGGGAACATTAAAGACTGATTAGGCTATGTGTCGTAATGCGAATAAGCGGTGACACGCTCGGTTTGTATGGAAAGTGTTAACAATACCGCATCTAGCAGTGGCCGTCGAGGTGTCTCCTTGCTCTGTCCTTAATTATAAGATTTTCCTCAAAATCAATCAATCAACTCAGCCTATCGCAGTCCACTGCTGGACATAGGCCTCTCCCAGGCTGCGCCACAACACCCTGTCCTCCGCCTTCCGCATCCAGTCTACCCCAGTCACCTTCTTTAGGTCGTCCGTCCATCTAGCTGGGGGGCGTCCCACAATACACTTGCCGATACGCGGTCTCCACTCCAGAACTCGTCTGCTCCACCGGCCATCGGCCCTTCGACAGACATGGCCAGCCCATTGCCACTTCAGTTTGCTTAAGATTTTCCTAAAATACGAATATTATATAACTACTTACCTTGTATGAGAATATATTTAACAGTAAGCCGAGCAAACAGATTAGGCAAATCATAACGCAAAGCTATGTTTGAGTGCAAGTAAATCACATTATCACGTCATTATTCACTGGATAAGCTTTCTTGATAACATTAACGCCAAGTAGTAAATTCCACTCAAGTCATACGTTATTGCGTAAATGAGACGCAAATAATTTTAAAAAAAAATTAAAAAAGTCTTTTATTAAAGAGATTAAAGGCACTCATGGAAGTGAAAACATCAGCTATGAGGAATCTAATCTACATACATCTGTACATAAACTCACGCCTTCTTCCCATGGGGGTAGGCAAAAACTACAGAAGCCACCTGTTACGATTCTTACGTACTCCTTTTGCCTCGTTTTGCGTTCATACATCTGGACATACACGCATGCCTTGCAAATAATACCTTTCTAAAGAACATCACCAATAAGTTCACTATAATTATGTCCTCCTAGGGCGTGGACACCCTGGAGTTCTGGCCTTTCCACTCACATCTGCTTAATCTAATATAGATTCCACCATGATCTGGTGCGTTCGAGGCAATGCCATGTTTTATTAACTTTAAGGGAGTAAAAGAAGTCTTCACTAACATCATAATCTGACTCCCTGTAATTACTGTCGAACCCTTTGGGGAAAAAAGAAGTTATCACAATACGTATTGAACACACTGGAGTCATTTGTGAAAACTATAAAAATAGTTAACCTAGATTATACATAACTACCTGGATTAAGCAAATTATGTTTTAGCTTCATCTCGACATACATCAAAAGATTTATTTATTTATTTTTCCAAATTACATCTATCCTTACAGGGAAACCTATTACAATATACAAAACTAAAGTAACTAATATCTTACGCCTATACCTAGACATAGACCGAATAATATAATATACACACATAATTATACCATTCAACTGAACACATACAAATAATTTAGTCTAATTCCTTGAATTGTTGCGTAGCCCTCTTCCTCTCTCCTAATCTTGCTGTGCCCGACAGGGTCCATATTGATACTATTACTGTATGTCACCTTTGTAATAACTACATATGGAATGCAATAAAGTATTGAGTATTGAGTATAATGAACAGCCGTGCGATTCTGTAACCATCTCACCGTGAAAGCTTGGGTGAAGTGAGCGTGGAGTGAGCTGTCATTCGCTACGGATTAACACTATTAAGTGCTCACTTCACTTATGATTTCACGTTGAGATTTTTACAGAATCGACCGGCATATCTAAATTCTTATCCTAACTTATTACTAATTCATTACTATAATTAAATTTTTTTAACTTATTACAAACAATGCATTCTTTGTGAACTCACTCAGAGAACAACAGAAATGGTCCGTGTCACTAGCTATGAGATAAAAGTCAATTACTTATTGTACTGCCTCGTTGGTCTAGAAGTAACAAGCGCTAATGCTGAGCATGTGGTCCTGGGTTCGATTCCTAGGTCGAGCAAAGTGTTTTTGTGTATTTCTATCAGGATTTCCCAGATCCCCCCACCCTCTCCCTAAACCTTGGGACTTAAACAGAACTGGTAAATGGTGGGTGTACTTATAGGTACACCTCTGCCGCACCCTAAATTAGGGGACTACGGGCGTGATTTTCTCACGAAGCGACGCACGTCTTTGCTTTGGTTACTAAGGGCTGTATGGTCGTTGTTACTAAGTGTACAAACACGATGTGAATATGTGCGTGAAGAAGAGTAGCGTCAGTGGTCAGCACATAACACACACACACACACACACACACACACACACACACACACACACATGCAAACACACACACACTTCCGACTTCGCCATTGTCTGGGACGGTACCGAGAGCGCAGGAGCTCTCGATGTGTGTGTAAGCACAGGCGCTTACCTGCTTACACACATATTCACAGCGTTTTTGTACACTTGGTAACCATAAGTAAAGCGCACGTCGCTTCGTGAATTAAAAAGAATACTATATTTTATGTTAATTATTTTATTTGTAAATCAAGAGTAAGTATACAGCACGATGATGAAATTCTGACTATTGAGTACATATTGTCATTATGTTATACATATCTTCTTTTTTTTCAGTTGGTTGATCGTTTCGCTCCGTCAACTATTCTTCCAGTGGAATACTACTGTCTCATCATTCTGGTGCCAATCATACTGCTATGTCAGATCAGATATCTGAAGTTTTTGGCAATATTCTCCGGGATCGCCAACATTTTGTTATTCACTGTCTATATCGTTTGCTTGTACTATATATTTGGAGGTGATATATCCTTTGAAGGCAAACATGCTGCTGGGAACCCAGCGAGATATCCGGCTTTTCTATCGTAAGTAACTTACGTAATAATGTTTTAAATATTTCATAAAATATTAACAATATGAGTAACAGCTGCTTACTGCTAATTACCGACGTTTCTTTTTTTTTCAATTCGTTTTTACATGTTACTTATACACAAATAATTTTGGCATTCAATTAGGTAATGACTCCTGGCATGACACAATTTTAATTTAAACACTCGCCAACTTTTGGGGATGGATCCAAAAAATAATGTTTAAAAATAATAAACAAGGGAATCCTTTTTAAAACTTAGGTATAAACTTAGGAGATGGGAAATGGATCCAAAAACTATATCGATTTTAATAATTCAGGAATCAATTATTAATTTTTCATCTTTATTTTTTCAGACTACTATGTGGTTTACAGTGTCAGTAACAAAATAGCTTAGCCGATATTAGTACTTAATAACTATAACAGATCGGATCCTATTTGTAAGCGCCCACGGTAGCGGGCTGTCTTCCCAGGCGGCTAATAACAAATCAATAACTAATCTTTCAGGACAGTAATCTTTGCAATGGAAGGCGTTGGAGTAGTGATGCCAATAGAGAACACTATGAAGAAACCGCAGAACTTCCTGGGCTGTCCGAGTGTGCTCGTGGTGGCCATGTCAGCCATCGTCTTCCTCTACGGCACCCTGGGAATGTTTGGATATCTAAGATATGGTGACGTGTTGAGAGGATCCATCACGCTTAATTTACCTACTGATGAATGGTTAGTGGATGTTTTAAATCTTAAACTAGATGCAAAATGACATAGGCTGACTAAAACCTTAGGCATTCTTTACTACTCAACCATAGGGCGGTGAAGAAAGTAACATGGTGCTTATTTGCAATATGCGTGCCCCATAGTAGAAATTTCTCCTATATACTCGTACGTTTACAAAAAAAAATCACACCACAGGCATGCCTATACATACAGCCACACCTTGGAACAATTGTTTTTTTTTTTTTTTTTGAGGATATCGATCCCGCGACTCGTCGAGCAGTCAGTTGCTCCGCTACCATGCCAGTCATGCTGGTGTATTTTGTATTTACAGCCATTTTCTGTTCGGGTCCAGCGATAATATGTTACCAGTGTCGTCGGATATATGTTTTCCGATGGATGCTTTCGAATGAAATTTAATTTTTATCATAGAAAATAAACAACAGGTTATTAAATTAAATTTAATTCGAAAACATCCATCGGTTTCTTACTAAACTTCAACTGTATCTATCCGACGACCTGGTTACTTAACTCTTTTGGTGACTGTACTTTAAAAAAATAGTTTATACAACACATAATTAAAATCTGAGACCTAAAGTAGAGATGTCATGTGCATTCGCCACTTTGTCACGACTAGTTAATTAGATTGTCAATTATTTACAATCTATTTAACTATATAAATAGAACCGCAGATCATACATACCTACTTAGTGTGCAATGACTTGGCGTAGATTTGACGTAAGATTGCTTGAACTATACAGACAGTGCAAAGTCTAGCTTAAATTAACTTGCTTGATGCGGAGCTCTAAAAAAATCTAGCTTCTAAGTTAGTACTTTTGTGCCAACCTGATATTGAGCTAACTTAGAAGCTAGATTTTTTTAGAGCTCCAAGGGACCATAGGCCTATGTATTTGATATTAATTTCAGCTTGATAACTCCACGTGTTACTGAGAAAAAGGGTCTTGACAGACTGACAGACAGACAGACAACCAAGTGATCCTATAAGCGTTCCGTTTTTTCTTTTTGAGGTACGGAACCCTACAAAAACCAATAATTAGTTTAAATTAAACTGATTTTATTTTTACCCGATATAAATTAAAGTTGGGAAGGTAAAAATGGGTATAAATGGGTATTTACCCAAAGTCTGGGATTTTACCGGGTATATGCCCATCTCTAGTTAGAACTGTGATCAACCGCGTGCGAGCCGGGAGAGCGAAGCGAGGCGAGCACTACTTCCAAAGGCCAGTCGGTTAACTAAACGGCTAATTTAACCAGTTGGCTGCGATATTTATACATAGGTCTACATTAGGTCACAGTGTTGTAATAATAGTCGTCAAAAACATTAAATTGGTTATTTTTTGTCACAAATTCCGAGTTCGCTGCATTCATCCTTATGTAATCTTGACTCATCTTCTGATTCTCCTAGTCTGAGTCCAAGTAGTAAATTATAGTTTACCAGTAATTGACGCTCAATACGCCGTAATCTTGAATTCTTGACGGCCTTGACTAAATGATGCGAGAAGTACGAGCGTCGTTGATAAACAGTAGGTTTATGGTTTTAATCCACTTTCAAATGGTTTTTATGTGAATTCGAATATGCTATTGGGTAATTGTCTAGTTACCTGTTTAGATAATTTTGCCAAAATAATAGTATCGACAACAGGGTGACGGTGAATTTTTATACATTTAGTATTTGAATTACTCATACCAGTTTCCAATTGTAATTTTAAAATTCATAGATTTAAAGTTTTACCTTTCCTTATCCTTAGCATAAAATATGTCACAGCACCTGTTAAGCCGCATAATTACCATAAAATAGA
Organism: Eremobia ochroleuca; assembly: GCA_949629135.1. NCBI lineage: Eukaryota > Metazoa > Arthropoda > Insecta > Lepidoptera > Noctuidae > Eremobia > Eremobia ochroleuca. The sequence goes on from OX451392.1 coordinate 8,366,443, forward strand.
CGGAAATCAACTTTATAAAAAATATGGAAATCAAAATTTGATATGAGCAATATACTTTTTGCTTACCAAGGTATGACAACTTGAAAACCCAGAAAATTAAATTCGCGCCTTTCTAGGTACTATCTATTGGGTGTACCGGAAAGTTCTGTCGGTTTTTGTAAATAAAACTCGTGGTTAGTTCTTAAAGCTAATTACTTAAATCCCCTTTTCTGAATTTCTCAAACCATCTTTGACATGTACGTCGCAATATTATTCAATACCTACTTTTACAGAGAAAAATTCGAAAAATTTCTATGTACTACCAAAACCGACAGAACTTTCCGGTACACCCAATATTTGCATCTTTTTTGCAAATGTGACTTTAAAAGCCAGTTATTATTATGTAAGTTTCTTTGTTCTTTTATTTCCAGGCCAGCAATACTTGCGAAGGTATCCATAGCGTTATCAATATTCCTGACATACCCACTTCAATTCTACGTGGTCATCGACATCTTCACGAGATACACGCAGCATCACATCAAGGAGAACTATCATCAGATCACTCAAGTTATAGCGAGGACTGTTGGAGTATGCGCATGTGGTGGGTCTTGTTTCTCCATCCACAGCATGACGTCGCCTACTGATCTATCCAGAAAATGTCACTCTTAAAGTAAGCTTGAAGTAAGCCGTCATTCTATCGAATACTAGTGTTTGACAGCTCTCTTCAAGTTCACTTGAAAAGGGTGAGATTAGAACGACTAGTCTTGACTCTGCTTGTGCCCAAGTTTTCATTGAAACTAAATTTCGCATTATCAAGCTGTAAATCGCTTTCCTTGATAAACTTTCTGCTTGTTTTAATCTGAAAGCAAGTGACAACTTTATACTAGCCAACAATAACTACTCTTTCCTTCCTTCGAGAGGAGGCCTGTCCAGCAACGAGAACGTTTCATGCTATTTATAGATCAATAACTCACTTATTTTTGGAATTCTCTCGTTGTGGTTCATCTCAATAAATACACCTCAAAATATTTTGTCAAATAGAACACTTAGCAAACTACTTTACTTCAGCGTAAATATCTATCGAAGCAAGTAATAAGTACACATCTACTACGATAGTTAGATTAGTCTGTTGACAACCATACTCGTATTACAAGCAAGCATTATGCATAATTTCGAAATCCAAAAATAGAGCACATATTTCAAAATGAATTAAATAAACTATATCGAGGCTACTTGCGGTTTTCTAATTAATCATAATTAGGCCATCGCTGTCTAATTTAGGAAAATACCACATCTTCTAGCTTATGTCGTAAAATGCGACTTATTGATTAGGTTGGTAGCTAATTGAGGAGTAATCACTAATGCGATTGACAACCATGGTAATTGGTCCAGTTGAAAACCAGCGTCAGGCACCCGTTGTCTGGCATTTTTGCTGAACTGGGCCTTTTTGGCGCAGCCGTGAGGCACACCTTCCAGTTTAATTTCTTACATCGGACTTTACACTTTGTTATTTGATTTTTATTTGTTTTTTATCTGATGTGTCTCAGGTGTACTGTGTGTCTTACAGTCTGTGCTAAATAAATGTATTTTCTTTCTTTGTTTCTTTAATTAAAGAAATGTTACCACCGTTCATTGCAGCGGTAGGTCTCACGTGACCACGTAAAGGCGTGTACAGACGCATGTAATGTGTAATGTAATGTATCGTCTAAAGCCAGATCCAGACGAATGTAACGTGTAATGTAATGTATCGTGAAATGTAACGCGAATTCTGCGTGTGGGCGGGACTATGAGCATTACATGTATCGTAGTCTTGTCCACATGCAAAATTCGCGTTACATTACACATTACATACGTGTAGAGGACGAGCATTACATATATCGCTCGTGCTGATCCATCACCTAGTTTTTAGCACGAACACAAAGGCTTTCGCAGTCGAACACATAGGTACAGGATTCGCGTTGAGTTTGTATGCCGTCCACATTAATCGCATTACATTCATCGATACATTCCATTACATATAACACGCGTCTGTACACGCCTTTATGATGATTCCAAAATTCGTACCACGCTTAACATTCATTGCGCTTTAAAAAACGAAAGTAGTTATAAAATTGAGAAATTGAAATGATAACTCATAAATACTCATAATGCATAAAACAGAAATTGTTTGGTTTAAGACTAAGCCTCTTGGAAACTTTGTATTGCATTCGATATCAATATCAAAAGTGCCGTATTCCGTATCTCATAACAATTCTCTTCATTGAATATCATAATTTGATGCCCATTGGTTTCGTTATCGCGTTGAGTACCTATGTGCTACTATACTTGAATGTGATTTGCTTATACCTATCAGAAACAAAGGATTATTGATGCAATATGTTGTAGCTACTGTTGTTATAATTATTATAGTTGTAATCTCAGCAACTGTTCTCCAGTAAAAGTGTTTTTCTACCGAAGGATATTATATTTCTTACACTTTTTTTTTTTCAGTGGGAATAGGAATGGCTCTTCCATTACTAGAGCAAATTCTCAACATAGTCGGAGCGTTGTTCTACTCAATCCTTGGCCTCATAATCCCCAGTGTAATAGAAACTGTCTTCCGATGGGAGAACCTTGGCAAGTGGAACTGGATCCTTTGGAAGAACACATTCATCGGCTTGTTCGGCCTTCTTAGTTTGGTCTCAGGATGTACCGTCACGATAATGGACATAGTTGAGATTCTACACAGAAAAACTGAGTAACGAGAGCAATTCTTATGTATTCAACACTAGCATTAAAATGTAATTTATAAGAAACTGTCTTGTTACTTATGTAAACAAAAAAAAAAAAACAAAAAAACGTTACTTCTCAAGGCTAACATGTAGAATAACAAATTAATGCGTTTGATGATTTTGTCATTATTAAGATTGAAGCCAGCTTAACGACAAATTATTAGAAAAGTGATATTTTCACATGATTTTTCGGAAAATTTCAAAAGACTTTTATTTTGTTATTTTTACCACAAAGTGTTTTGTTATGACAAGTTATGTCTTCACCTACCGTCACATCTATAATGCTGTCGAGTTAAATTTAATTGAATTGATTAGAATTGTTCAATTTGTGTATAATTAGAAAACATTTTTTGTGACTTTAGGTTCTATAAAACTTAACATGAGTCCGGAATACGGCTGTTAATAAATATGAAACACATTACTATGTCCAATAGTAAAAAATACAGCATAGGTAATATATTTCCAACAATGCGGCTGCGGTTATAACTGCTGTCGCTGATCCGTATTCCGAGCATGATGATATAGCATTCCGTTTTCAGAAATAAATACAATTTAGTTTATACAGGGTCAAATTAAAATAGCTAGCGAAACTCCGCAAATATGTGGGTTATCGATATCTATACATAATAAAACAAAAAAAAAAACTTTTTTTTTTTTTTTTATTATTTCTCAACTCATACTTCAAGGAGGTTAAATGTATTTTTGTTTTATCGTGTTTAAATAGCGACACCCATACCGTCTGTGATGTTCCGCTAGCTAATTTATAATTAAAACCCTGTATAAGGAAGGGCGAGCTGTAAGGGAGCTCTAGGGGAGCCTATGCTGGAAAACAAGACAATCTTCACGCACCGGTGTCAGATAATTCATCTTAAATATAACAAATACGATAAATAAAAAATAAAAAAATATATTAATAAATAATATTAATAAATTAATTAATATAAATATTTATTACATACAAATGTATCTCAAATCATGTGCGTTGATGTGACTTTGATCAAAACAAAAAGGAAATAAAAATCTGAAGAAATTTAATATAGTGCAGTGGATAGTGCGACACATGATTACTCTCAGTAAGTACAAAAAAATTAACACAAATATTATCACACATTCAGTAGCGCCTTTGTTGTTTTTGATAATTTAAAAAATGCGTCTTCTTCAATAAATGCTGCGTGTCGTGGGTTCGATTCCCGCACGGAACAAATATTTGTATGACCTACAAGTAGTTGTTCCGGGTCTGGCTGTTTGTGTATGTGACTTTAAATGTTTGTAAACGCACCCACAATACAGGAGAAATTCCTAGTGTGGGGCAACGTTTTCTTTAAAAAAAAAAATTGAATGTAAGATTGTTACATTAAGGCTATTATTATTATAAGGAAGGATCAATTTCCACTAGCAGTTGATAAGACAGGCTGCTTTACAATATATCTGAAAGACAGGATGTTCTTGGAAAACTGGGCTAACAAACTCTCCTTTATCAATAACTCCTATTATCAACCAACGAACACTGATGTGACACGTGCTTGCGAGACGTAAAAGACACCTATAAATTGATATCATTTAATAAAATTGAATTGTATACGTACCTAGGGGGCAGTTCATTTATTACGTAAGACGATTTGAGGATTTTTTTAAAGAAAGAAAAAAAGAAAGAAAAGAAAATCAAAAACGACTTTTTGCTTACTTTTGAGATCTTACGTAAGAACAATCTAGACCCCTCCCACTCCCACGTAAGAAAAAAAAGACTAGTTTGAACGCCCTCCTCCTCAAATCGTCTCACGTATTAAATGAACAGCCCCTAAATACCTGTTTGTTAACTATGGAAAAAACCTGTCAAGAGCGAGTCGGACTCACGCACCGTAGGTTCCGTACCATTATACAGGGTTATTTGTAAAATACCAACAACCTCTTAAGAGGTTATTGTACTCATCATTATGAACAACTTTTACTATGGGACCAAACCTGAAATCGCGAAAAAAAAATCAGCTGTTCCCTACATTCTGACGACTCGTACGAACATAAATGTAGGGAACAGCTGATTTTTTTTTCGCGATTTCAGGTTTGGTCCCATTGTAAAATTGTTCATAATGATGAGTACAATGAACTATTAAGAGGTTGTTGGTGTTTTACAAATAACAATGTATATCAAATTTTCATTTTTGAAGTAAAACTTCTTTACGCACGCTTGACTTGGGGATAGGTACTCCCCAAGTCAAGCGTGCGTAAAGAAGTTGGGGAACGCGTGATGAAAGCGTTAGGGCGAGGCCACAACACTGCGTTGCGGCGTCGCATCGTAAAAATCTACGACGCCGCACAACGCATCGTGGAAATTTCCGATGCGCTGACGCAACGTACAAATCTGCAATGCGACGACGCGCTACCTCGTAGTTAGTGTCCACATTGAATGAGGTGCGCACGTTTCATGATGGCGGATTACGATATCGATTACCTGATATCCTTAGTTCAGGAACGTCCCGTCCTTCGGGACAAAAGTATATCAGACTACAATAACATTTTTTTTTTAGAAACTGAACTGACGGTTAGCGTCTTGTCGTACGATGTCGTATGCGATGAAATTTTTGCGTTGCGTCATCGCATTGTATTGCTGTGCGACGTCGTTTTTGCGATACGACGCCGCAACGCAGTGTTGTGGCCTCGCCCTTACGAAAAGTGTGATCAGGCGAGGCGAACGGGGGTTGAGTGGGGGATATAAGCAAGAGAGAGCAGTGTGCGCGCACATTTTCTTTCTCTTTTCCTCTCATAGCCAAATACGTTCCGTATATCTAAAGACAGGGCAGGCCTATTGTCTGTATCACAGTGTAGGAGCAAGAGAGAGCAGTGGGCGCGCACATTTTCTTTCTCTCTTCCTCTCATAGCCAGTAAATGAAATATGTATATGTCGTAGGGATATGATAAAAACAGGGATTTGCCCAAATCCCTTAGGGATTTGGGCAAATCCCTGTTTTTATCATATCCCTGCGACTTACATATCTCAGTCAGTAGTTCGTTTGCGAGTTTACTAGCGTTACGCGAACGGTGATTCTTTTTTTATTTTTCGTAATTTTATTTCGTTTTGAACAATTTTATGAATCAATATTTTGTTCAATACATTAAATATTCTACGAGTATGTTTGAAGTGAATAAAATTGTAAAATCATTTTAAAGCTCATGTTTTGTGAATTTTCGGGTGAATAATAACAAATTATGGAAGGAAGTGAGTAAAAAATAATAAAAAAAGAAGTTTTACTTCAGTCGTGTGGTCATAAGCATACTCGTTTTTTTTTTGTTTTTTTCTGAAAAAGTGTGCTGTTTAGAGAGATTTATTTATTTTATGGAAGGCTTACAGCTACTAGGAAACTATAGTAGCAGGAAGCCAATTACAAGTCTTCACGTATAGAAATAGACTGGAAAATAATTGAGCATACAACAGCAATACGTAATTGAGGTTATTTTGACTAAAACATCTGAAACATCTGAGGGGCAATTCCCGCAACCCCAAAAACGCTCGCACTCCCATCCCAGCCTCAATCTGTCAAAAATTGTATAGCGTATAGATCGTTTTATTTTTCCTGTAATCTTTACATAAACTTCTATTACATAGAATAATTTAAAATTTTTCTCTATGCAAACTTCGTGGAAAAGGGGGGAACGGTATTTTTTTTTTACATTTTTCCTCAAGGCTACATAGTTTTCGACTTTGAATATGATACCCCACATGCCCTAGTAGCCCCACTTCGAATTTCGAAGACCCCTTTCAGTCCCTGTTGCAAAAAATAAATATATTTTTATTTCTTTCTTATTTACAAAATAGTTGATCAAACGTCTGATAAAGATTAGGACTTTGATGGTCCAGTAATAGATAACGCAAGTGAAACATCTAAAGCTAAGTAGGTATAACACCTATCCAATGACAACATTCTTATATTATTGTTGTAGTGTAGTTTTTGGCAATGATATCCGGTATCCGACTTGTAGAGTTCGAGGATGTCGCTCATTTAGTAATAGAAAACGCACGTGAAGCGTCAGCAGCAGGATAAGTAACAACGCATAATAATCAACATATACCTAATAAGTAGTATAGTATTACCTAAGTGTAAATACCTACCTTACATTCTGTAGCGTAAATATGAGGTTTACAGAGAAATAACTTCTCACGACGAAGACTCGCGTTACTACGATGTAGGCGCAAATGATATCGTTATTTCATACAAAGGGTTAATATTTGCAGAGAACGATGACCTATGAAAAACCTACTGTGAATTACGTCATACAAGAAATCTTTGAAAGATCTCTAAAAATAACGTTGGGAGAGCCAAACAATTCAATGCTTTCAACACTAAATGATGACGAGAAAGAAAATCTAAAATTATATAAATTAGAAGTCATAAGTATAATATCAATATTGACAATCCTAAAGCATTGTTGTCTTGAATTACTGTGCCTAGATTGCGTTCAGTACCGGTCACGTGTGTCCTATAAGAACGACGATAGAGTATCAGTCGGCATTAGTATGTGAGCTGTTTACTGTGACCGCGTCTCCGCAATTCTCGTGCATTCGCAAATAAATAATAATCTAAAAACATACAAAACCAATGGAATTCAATACGTCCAGCGAATTTAATCAAATGAAATTCATGAAATTCTTTACGGTTTTGATAAGCAAACAGAACAATTAGTGCGTGAGAATGTTTATGTTGATAAAAAAATATATAAATAACAGAAAAAGTAGTTTCGTAAAGTGTATTTTTATTGTTTGTTAGTACCAGCACTTGAAGAACGGGTGACGTTTTATTATAACTTTTTTGCTATTAAAACTGTCGCTAAATTATTCAAATATGCATCAGCAACTTTTATCTCGTTAATGACAAACATTATTATACCTCTCAAGAATTTATCTTTCGTAAAAGATAAGGGGTAACAATTGCAGAGCAATTGCGAGATGAGCCATCGTCAATATAACTAAGAAAAACTGTGCAACCTTCTGATACCGCACAATAATTATTTTGCAAAATACTTCAGTGATATCATGAACACAACTTGTGAAGTAAAGTGCCACTGTTAATAATCACTTTTGAAATAGGAATTCTAGTGCTAGTGACGTTATATACTATACTTTTAACAACCGGAAAATTAAAAACAACGATCGCAATCAAAGACTATTAATTTGCTTTAAGTGTGGACTTTTATTTAAGAAATGGGTGAAAAAGAAAAGAACAAACATGTTGAAGATTACAACCCTTTCGAACATCGGGAAGTCGTTAAACCAAATTCGTAAGTAATATTTAAATTTTACTGGTTTATAACAAATTCTTTATTGGCATAAAAAAATGTGTGAAAACAAAGTGAAACCCTGAGCTAGGTACAAACACTTGTGTTGCAGGAGCCAGTGTATTCTCCCAATCTGTTTCTGGTTCTGGTTTTTATGCAATATAATCGTTTATATTTGTTCTGCGAGCAATGTGCCCTACCCACTGCCACTTCCGTTTGGCAATTTAATTCAAAACCAGTCGAAGTGGTGGTGCTTGGGGGAGGCCTTGTCCAGCAGTGTACATCTTCCAGCAGAAACTATGATGAATGATGATATTTACATCATGACAAAAAAAAATAGCAAAATAGTAGGACCTAGTAACAGTTCTCTGGTTACAAATTCAAATCAAAAAGATGCGTGTGCTAAATAAGACACGATATCGATAGTGAAGGTTAGCATCACGCAATTTTAATACGTCTTTGATTAATGATAGTAGCCTTCAATTGTGGCAAAGACAAAGTTAGCGTTGAAATTATTAGGTTGTCTCATAAATTATTGCCAGTTAAAAGACAAATTATTATTAATATTTTTTTATTAATAAAAATACATTTAATCAATTATATAGTCTCCCTCGTTCTCAACAACAGTCAGCCATCTACTGGGCAAAATTTGAATACCCTTCTCCCAAAATGAGGCAGGCTGGGACTCGAAAAAATTTTCAAGTTCAATTTTAATACTTCCAGAATTTTCGAATTTTTTCCTAGTAAATGAAATTTAAGAGCTCGAAATAAATGAAAGTCTGAAGGCGCAAGATCCGGGCTATACGGTGGATGTGGAACAGTCAGCCATCCTAGCTCCTCCAGCTGTTTATGTGTTAACTTGGCGCAATGAGGTCGTGCGTTGTCATGCAAAAGTTGGACTCCAAGTCGTTTTGGCCGCTTAATTTTTAACATGTCTGCTAGTTTGCGAAGCTGCTGCGTATACAGATTGGCGTTAATAGTCTGATGAGATTCGAGGACTTCCCAGAAAATCATTCCTTGCCAATCCCATAAAACAGACAACATAAACTTACGACCGTGTTCATTAAGTTTAGGCTGGGCTGGTGGGTTTTCCCTGCGAGGAATCCAATAGGCATGACGCGTGTTAGTTTCATAATGTATCCAGCTCTCGTCACATGTAATAATGTCCTTGAGAAAGTCTCGTCTGTGCGGACGAAGTAACAAACTTTGACAAATGGCCACACGAACGGCCCGGTCATGACCCGTTAACGCATGAGGTGTCCAACGTGACATCACTTTGCGATATCCCATCGATTTGAGATAACGATCTATAGTCGTGTTGGATTGTCCAAGCGCCTTCTCTAAATCGCGCGTACTATAGTCTGGATGTAGCTCAAGTTCGTGACGCAAAGCATCTTCATCGAAGCTGGTGGGTCGGCCTGGGCGAGGTTGATAATCGCAGCTTATATCACCGGTGTCAAAACGCTTGTACCAGAAACGAACAATCCGATCGCTAGTAGTACCCGGTCCAAATGCAGTGTTAATCTTTTTAGCCGTTTCTGTTGAAGAGACTTTAAGTCGATGCTCATATAGCATAACAGCTCGCAGTTGACGCTGATCCATTTTCACTAAAGACTAATTATTGCGTTGCGTCCGCGCCTATTTATACCCTCACCATAAAAGATACTCATCCTTACTAGAAAGATCTAGAACTTTCTTGAATTCACTTTAGTTTAAATACGAGAAAATTCGAGAAAAATAAAATATGGCAAGAACTTATGGGACAACCTAATACATCCACATACGATTTTGAACACTGTCTTCAACATCAGTACCTAACGCATCAGCAATAGTGTTGATGATCCAGGTATCCGTGGGCATCAGCAATCACTTTCCACAGAAAGATGTTTGAAAATTGAAAATAAAAAAACGAGTCATTCGCTTCCGATAATTTCTTGAAACCAGTCATTTTTTTACACACGTTGCGAATTTACAAACACAGTGTACCAACTATGTAAAGTCAGGGAAATTTATTGGTAAGCAAATTGATTACGAACTGAAATGGTCCGTATATTCAAATCACAACTGTCATTCTTTGACAGTTACATGAAATGGCTATTACACGGCAAACTGGCGTAGAGTGACAGTTTGCTTGACAGTTGTTTTCCCTGACTGTACACTCCCAGTCCGATATATTGACGAAATGGGTGTTGTGTGTGACGTAACTTGGAAGCAGCCTGTATCCAGTTGTGGTCTGCCGCTCAGTTGATTAATTGATTCGTTTATGTTTATTGTTTATTCGTTTTTTTCCAGAGACCTCAGATCCTTAGCAAACCTAATAAAATCTTCGCTAGGATCGGGCCTGCTTGCTATGCCCCTAGCATTCTCAAATGCTGGATGGGGAGTTGGCATAGCCGGAACTGTTATCGTAGCATTTATATGCGGACATTGTGTTCATATATTTGTAAGTACAATTCAAATATTTTATCATCTTTTTTATGTAACTTTTGATAAAAACTGTCTAGGCTCTGCTGCTACCATTTCAAGGTTGAGAATCAAATTTCGACACTCGTGATAAAAATTTTCTTTCCCCGCATCACACCACCTTTTTGGGTTCTGTAACTAGATATAGGTACCTACTGTAAGTTCTTAAGATGGTATTACAAATGGTAACCAGGGATATACTCTGCTGGGTAATTGCGTAACACGCAATCAGTAGCACTGGCTTTCATTTTGACAGTTCAACAGCATTCATTGCGTTATTTACGTCGTTGAGCAGACACATTTTTCGAACATATGAAGCAATGGATTCACAATATCCTTCAAAATGATTCCGAATGTGATTGTGTGTTTCGTAATTAGTGCTGATTTACTGATCAATGAGATTCTTGCCACGTTTATGTAACGAAACGAGTGTTGTGTATCAGGTAGAAAACAATGTTTACTTTTCTACTATTGACAATGTTTGTAGGTAATGTTGGTATGTAGGTACTTAAAGACGAAGGTCATTTGTAGCTACTCGTACGACCCTTAGGTAAGTATGATTGCGCATTACCACTCAGCGCCGTTTCCTAAAGGTATCTACAACTCTACATAGATATAAAACAGATTGAGCTTTCTTAGATAATTCATCATCATCTGCCTAGCCTTTTCCCAACTATGTTGGGGTCAGCTTCCAGTCTAACCGGATGCAGCTGAATACCACTATTTTACATGGAACGATTGCCTATCTGACCTCCACAACCCAGTTACTGGGTAATAATTAGATAATTTCCTTCTTAGATAATTATAAAATTAAAAAAAAAAAACATGTATCAGTATTGTGACTACAAACAATGAAAGATAAATGTCGTATTCGGGAAAAGGGATTAAGTGGTCTCTAAGATATAAATCACACACATAGAGACAACAATCAGTTTTAGTAGTTTCTCCTCATGGTTTCTCCTGCAGTGAAGAAAAAAATTTTATGTTCTTTTCGGTGAACATAATCTTATACTGAACTAGCGACACTCCCCTGCTTAGCATGGTTTTTACGACTTGACAAACAACAAGATTCCTCTATTATATGTAAGTTTATTATTAATGTATTACACACATAAACCTTTCTTAGAGAATTTATTCCGACTATAGACAAGATATAGATTTCAAACAGCTCTTAAATCATGTTTTTCTTTACAGGTAGAAACGTCTCGAGGATGCTGTCGCGCGGAACGAAAACCATTGCTAAGTTATTCAGAAACCTGTGGAGCAGCTTTTGCAAATGGTCCAAAATGTGTCCGGCAATTTGCTAATTTTGCGCAGTAAATATTTGTTCTTATGTTACTGTCTGCATTGCTTGTTCAACGCTACAAGGATCTATAAGCGCGTGGCCAAAATCGGAACAAACGCCGACATCTTGTTTTTTAAATACGATTTCTGTGACAATTTCGCAAATGTTTACCAACAACACCACTCTGTCAATGTCATTCAGGCGCCAAAAGATCCTTGTTGCACTTTATTTATTTTGAATACCGTACTTTCTTTCGTTGCCATCAACTGCAACAAATCGTGCCAGCCAGCCTGATGCTTCCTTAGTCCTCTCATTTACATTTTAATAATGAATAATGAGTTTCACTTTTTCATTCCCCGTTTTCTTCCGGTTACCCTTTTGCATTGAAAAAGCAAATACTTTTAGTAAGCAAGTGCTTAGAATCACACTTACCTAAGTTAGGTAGGTACCTACTTACGGTAGTTACCGTGCATGCATCACTATGCAACATTTACTACAAAATAAATAAATTAGTATGATTTTCATGTAAGGTTTTGCTTATCAATGTTTGCAACCAAAATAAAATTATTAATATTCTTACTTGATTCAAGGTATATTGGTAGCTAGGCGTGTTTGTTTCACTTTGAAGAATATTCCGTAACGTTATTCAATTTTAATAAAAATTCAATAAAAGTATTTTTCCTTCTTTTCAGTTTATTTGCGGAGTTTTCCTTATGCTTTACGTACCTCGGCGTCTGTTGTATATTTACTGTGCTAATTGCAACTTCAATTAAGCAGGTAAGGTTACAGTTAACATCAGCATGCACTTGTTTATTTACTTAGATATATGTATTCATAGTTATCCTTCGTTTCTACAAAGTGGCAATGCCAATAATTGTAATGTGACTAAACACATTGCCTTGTGTAAGTCCTTCTTCAGAGAAACGCATTCTTACAATAATAAATAATATGATCGGTGATTAGTCCATCTAATGATAATGCGTGTCTTGACAATACCAACAAAAACTAACAAAAGACCTTTTGCGTGTAATTTATAAATAACTAGCTGCACCTCGCGGTTTCACCCGCGTAAATTTCGATTCCGTGAGAATATCGGGATAAAAATTAAGAGCTTTAAGTAACAGCTATGTACCTACTGTCTATCAAGCTTCATCGCAATAGGTTCATTAGTTTTCGCGTGAAGAAGTAACAAACATTATACAGCGTGTAACGGAAGGGGTGTATCAACCCTGAAGGAGGTGAATGTGCTCATGAAACTCAACAACTTTCCCCAAAGAACATAGGTCGAAATATGAAAAAAAAATTTGGCCCTCCCTTACAAAACTGACTACCAGCTGATTGATTTACTATGGCAGGGCCAATTTTTTTTTTCATATTTCGACCTATGTTCTTTGGGGAAAGTTGTTGAGTTTCATGAGCACATTCACCTCCTTCAGGGTTGATACCCCCTTTCCGTTACACGCTGTATATTACCCGCTGCGCTGCGTGGGGCCACACCGGCTACTTTTGTTTAAATTCGTAATATCTTTTTAATGGAATGACCGATTTCAATAATTCAATGTAATTTACAGGTATTAAAACAGTCTTGAAAACAAAATTATTTATTTGGATAAGGATTAATACAAAGTATGTATGGATCACATGGTCTGATTTTGGTCGGAATTTCTATCAACATTCAAAATCTAAAAAAGTAGTTATAGTGACATAACTACAATAGTTGGACTTATGGTACTACGAAGTTTTCTGTAGATATTAATATGTTCTTTAATATTGTAGAACATTTTTTTGTTCTATATGGTTATTGGGTTTTTCTATCTGGAATTTCTCAGTAGCAGTACGGAGTCTGGATTTGTGCCCAGTTGATGGCAATGGGCTCGCCCCTATTACATGGGACTTAATATAACTGGTGAAATGTGGGTGAAGGTACACCTCTGCCTAACCCTTAACCCATCGGGGATTCTAGCCGTGATGATATGTTATGATAGAACTCAACATCACGAGCAACTACGATCATTCAATGTGCTTGTTTCACTGGTATTATGGTCCCGTTTAAGAGTAGTTAGCAGTAGTGTCCTGAGACCTAACCAAACAAGGGATCTTCAAATCACATTGTTTCTAAGATCGGAAACATCGCCGATCACCTTGGTATTGCTGAAGTCACTTTCTTCTTATATTACCAACCTTCGACGTAGAACGATATCAAGTAGCAGGTGTAAATCCTAAATAATTTACCATAAACCTTCATTAAAACCTCCTATGTTATTTATTTCAGCTACTCGACACATACATAGAGGCGCCGCCTATGCCGGTGGAGCATTACTGCCTTATCTTGCTCGCGCCACTTTGCCTGCTGTGCCAGATCAGGCACTTGAAGCTTCTTGCACCATTCTCCTTGCTGGCCAATGTACTGCTCTTCGCCACCTTCGCGATATGCCTCTACTACATATTCAGAGAACCGTTGACGATCGCCGACAAAAAAATCGTTGGAGATATGTCGCGCCTCCCTGCGTTTTTGTCGTAAGTCAAAATTATGAATTGACTAGTCTTTTGTTTTTCTATTGCACTGTTCTTTTGTTGGTTTTTGTTCTGAAATTACCGTATGTACCATAAAGTTAATAAATCCCTGTTTATTCGCTGAAACAATGGCTGGAATTCCTTGTCCGTACAGCAAAAAATATATATAAAAATATATAGCTTAAATGCTATATATATTTTTTTATAGAAGATGCTTAATACAAATCATGGGTGATCTTGACATAGATGTAAGAAAAACTGTATTTAACGTTAGTCGTTATATTTTTGAATAAATTTTATTATTTATTATTATTATTAATACTTAACTAAGATTTTTTTTATTTATCAATAAAGATAGATAAAGAGAGAGAACTTTAATACAATAACAAAATAATCTATAACAATAATACTGTTAAATTATTGATTAATAAACGAATAAAGCAAGTTTATTTATCTATCGCGATTTCGATGGGTCCTACGTATAAGGGCCAATGCAGCATTTTGAGCATTTTCACTTTTTTGTATTAAATGCTTCCTTTTACTGTATTTGATAATGTGCACTAAAAAAAATACACATTTATAGTTGAAAATACTATTTTTTGCTAAAGTAAACATCAGTTGAAGCATCTAAAAAATATATCAAATTAAAACTTTGAGAGCCTCTATTGAAAAGTTGTCAATTTGCACATTGGCCCTTATACATAGGACCCATCGATTTATTGTAATTGACGTGTACTCAGTTTGTTGGCAGCATCCACATCAGTCTTGTTTAGGTTAGGTTAGGTTAGGTTTTTGGCTTAAATGTATGCCTTGTGCCACGAATACACATGCTAGTGGCACGTATTATTAACCTAACTAAGATTATATTTTGATTTTAAGATGATTCACCTATACAGATGACTCTAATGCTAAAGTTCTCAAATGAAAAAACAATGACAACAATTTTCATCGATCACTCAAAACACGATTACTTTTATCATTCACAGAACTGTAATCTTCGCAATGGAAGGCATAGGAGTGGTGATGCCAGTAGAGAACACGATGAAGAAACCCCAACACTTCCTCGGGTGCCCAAGCGTGATGGTGATCGCTATGTCATTGGTGATGATGTTCTACACTATTCTGGGTGTGTTTGGCTATCTACGATACGGCGATGTACTTAGAGGAACTATCACGTTGAATCTGCCCATGAATGACTGGTAATTTATATGCTTATATTTTTATCCTGTTAGAATGTAAAGTAGTTAGTGGCTATGACATAATCTAACGTTATTATGTTAATATTATGTAGGTAAGTTAATTCTATAGTCTAGTACCTACTCGTGGCACAATTTTACTGTTACAATATGGGTCATGCGGTGCTAACCTGTAAGAAATTGTTATACTAACCCTAGATTGTAGTACATTGTAGTTTTAAGTTCTATCAGTATAAACAATTGTTGGTTGGCCATTAAAGTTAAATAAATAAACAAATAAATAGGATTGATTCATTAAAATTACTTTCAGTCGTCGATGAGCAATCATATCTGAAAATTATATCTGAAAATCATATCTGAAAAAACAGCAGCAGTGAGACAGTGAAAATTTACTTCATTTTCAATTTACGCTATGCTATAGTTTGGAATTCCTCAGGGCTGCATACTTAGCCCGAACTCCCACTCCACTCTTAACCAATAAGAATACACGGTAATGTATTTTAACTCTTAACTTGAATCGTAACTTGAACAGACACTGATATGTCTAAAGTAGCTGAAATTGAACGCTTAAAATATTAATCTAGATGAGTTTCTTCTTATTCGTTTTAACAACATTGCTATTTCAATTGTTTCAGGCCAGCAATTTGTGCGAAGATATTCATATCAATAACTATCTTCCTTACGTATCCTCTTCATTTCTTCGTTGTGATTGATATATTCACAAGATACGTGGAACCCCGCGTCAACAAAAAATATCATAACGTCATGCAAATCTGTACCAGGATTCTTGTCGTGTGTTTCTGTGGTAAGTGGTATCATATTATTAATAACATTAAAAACGCTCATTGATAATACTCTTGGCACTTTGTACTGGGTGTTGGTTATCTCTATTCTACCAAGAATAGACAAAGTTCTGTCTATCCAACTTGACATCTCTTCTGGCCGAGCCTGGGGTGACCCGTAGACTCGCTTTTCTATGAAGACAAAGACATTTATTCTGTCCATAGCAACGGGGAACAACTTTTAAAATCAATATTAATAAATCCATTGTGATGTAGTCTATTTGACACTTATTGAAAATGAATGTATCAAAAAATAAATATATACCCCCAAGAAGAGAAAAATTGGTCGACATTACAATAGAAACATTTCTTCTCTTCATCGCCATGCCTAAGAAGGTAAAAATCTTTCTACTATCTGTTATTTTACCTATTCTTCAGTCGACAAACCCCGTTTCTATGGTGGTTATGTTACGCGTGCTGGACGAATAACCACTAATTGCTTTAAGGGCAAAAAAAAGGAAGGCTTTGCAAAGAAACAAAAAGATTTATGCAGGCGAAGGTTAAGTCTAAGAGAAAAAGAAGAGTAATTTTATTTTCCCTACATGAGTAGGAAACTAACTTATAAAAACTTGGAAATAACTTATATTGTAATTTTGTCCACGAGGACAAGATTAAAGTATTAACTTTTAATAAAAAACCGCAAATCAGTCATATCAGGTGAACAAACATTTGTTGAGACAAAATTAGACAATGTACATATATAAATCTTAATTGTTACTAATCTTTTCCTAAATAAACTGTCTTCAGTAAACAGGCCAAGTACATGTTAGTCGGACAAAATATTTAACGTAAAGTGAAATGTTTAAACATAACCTTGTCATAATTTGTTTTAAACATACTTTAATAGCCTTTGTTTAGTGTTAATGACTAATTCTACTTAACAACTGGGTTGAATGGCCCATTTTTTTTTATTCTTTAATTTTATTAGAGGCTTTTATCCACAATGGCATGTCAGCCTCATGATAACTAGTTAATGTCGAAACCAATCAGCCATCAGTAGATTTGCATTCTCAAGTGAAGGCTGCGCTAAAACATTAACTTATGGACCAATATCATATTCGTTTACTTTTATTCTACTCAACAGTGTCTCCCTTTCCTTCTTTGTCTTGGTACACTCCATATGAAGATGTGCAACATGTTTTGATGGAGTGTGTGCGGAATGGAGCTTTGAGTTATAATTTACTTGGCCCTATAGATATGTATGATATTGGAGACTATAATGCTATCCTGGCATGTCCTTTATCGGTACAAGCTAGGATATTGTGCAAACTGGCATTCTTTGTTTTAAAATAAGAATTATCTGTTTTTAGGTTTAGTTGATTGTGCTGATGTTACAGGGCGACGTGATCGCTCAGCGATAAAGACCTTAAAATAAAGAAAGAAAAAAAAACTGATCACTGAACTAAACCTGATTTTGAACATCTTCAACCGCTCCGCATGTTTCACAGTTGGGAGAGCTCACTTTATTCATCAAATAATCAAACTTGCGGGATGGGTAGTGAGTGACCAGAGTGTAACCTGTGAAGCAGAACAATGAGATACGTACTCATTTCCTTCATAGCAAACCACGGTATTCGAGGAGGCTGATATTGTATAGTGTTATACCAGATACCCTATTCCCTACTTCGTTCATCAAAGTACTCCTTAAACCTATCATAGCAAATTGTTTTGCAATAACATAATTGTTCTAAATAATTAGGTACCTACTATACAAAATTCTTGACCTTGAATGACCGCTAATGACTGGGACAAATTGTTTTCACAGTAATCGTCATTCTCCTGTCCTTTCCGCAATTTATTTTAAAAATTAAATTATATTAATTTTTTTTTTTTTTGGAAATTATTTTACACGATATGAAAAGTTTAAATGAAATCGTAATCCATACATTTTTACGTTGCCTGAAAAGCATCAAAAAGTAGCACGAACAGGATTTGAATTTGACAATGATATATAATAGCAGTAGCATTATTCAATCTTATCTGAAGCCCCCCACAATCTGAACCAACGAACTGGTGAAGTCGAGGAAATTAACTGGATGCAGGTGCAGGACCGGTAGTTGCGGCGATGCATGGCATGCTTCCAGCAGTTGATATCATAATGTCAGCTTAAAAATGTGATGAAAGCGATGTAAATAATACTATTAAGATTAAACAGAATTACTTTATTTAAGTTAAAATAGAATTGTTGTTTCAGGTGGAATTGGTATCGCTCTACCGTATTTGGAGCAGATCATCAATCTCGTTGGCGCTTTTTTCTACTCCATTCTCGGCCTCATCATACCAGGGATTGTAGAAACTGTTTTTCGCTGGGAAGACCTCGGCAAATATAACTGGATCCTGTACAAGAACATCTTAATAGTTTTCTGCGGAATGTTCAGTTTAGTTTCAGGATGCTCCGTCACTGTCTCTGACACTATACAAATGATTAATAATAAAACGGAGTAAATCCATAAAAACTTTTTGAGCCAGTATTTTTTTTATTAAATAATATGTGGGACATGATATCTGTGATTAGTATAAGAGTAAATAAGTAAAATAGTAAATAAGTGAAATAAATATTTATTAGTACCGCATATGTATAATTTCGTTTATTTGTTAGAAGTCATCTATACGAGGAGGGTCATATTGGTATGTAGGTTCAAAGCCGCGTACAAATGTGGCTTCTTCAAAACTCTAATTTGACCAAAGTCTTTTGGTGTGTTGGTGATATCTTCCGATATCACCAACACACAGTGATCGTATAATATTTTGACAAGTTTCCTTAAAAATATTGTTAATACCCCTCAAGTGATTTTCTACGCAATATCTCTCTAGTCTAGCCACAGTCGTCATAAATCGGAAGAATGTGTTCGGCACGACAGTTATTTCTGCGTGACCTTATTTATAAATATCTTTGTATTTTAGAACATCCACGTAAAATTCGCAAAAAACCGGTGTAATGCCTTTACCACAATATATTAGTCTTTTCCCAACTGGTCTGAAAAAGGCTTTCAGTCTGATGCATTGGCGACACTTACCCAGCCAGCCAGTGAGTGTTGATAATACCTATAGGATTGATTTCCAGACAGTCGAACATCTAACCAACTGAAACAACTGTTACTGTCATCGATATAGGACCACCTGCACCTCGGTAAATAGTTCAACGTGCTCTCAGAAGAATCGATATCGACACAAAGAACAATAACTACCAGGTAGGTAGGTACTCAGACTGACCCAGGCAAGTGCAGAGAGTGATCTATCCACTTCGTTACGAAACTATGAGAAAAATATAATCAGTTAGCTTATTCCTAAGCAAATATCTTAAGCCAATAGATGGCGCAACTGCACGTCTAAATATACCATTCCAATCCCACGCGAGTTCAACTGCAGCCAAAATCTAGTTAGCAAAATATTTATGGACGCTGTGTACTCTCGGTTTGTTGATGTTATTTTTCGTCACATCATGATCGTAGTCTATAATTTTCATTTGAAACACCATAAAAACCACGGCTTTATTGGTTCGATTAAATATGATAACATTGACTCCACGCCGAATCTAAATCTGTCTGGTGGACCCGGACAAATTGACATTGATTGCCATAGTCATTGACTTATTGACCTTATATTTGGCACAATATCTTTATATTGTCTACATTTCGTTTGAGAAGTAATTCGGTCAAAGTATGTAGTACCTATGTGTCACATACGAAATAAGTATGCTTGCTCTTTCTGTACTATCAAAATCAAAATCAAAATATTTTATATCACATAAACCTACAAAACAAAATGAGAGGTATATAATTTTTTTCCCACCATGACTTGTAAATTACTTAATTTTCATCCAACGTTATTTTAATGCAATTTTTTGATCCCTTTTAGATAGATTATCCAAATGCTTGAGAGCAGTGGTAGGCAGGCGTTTTACTTTATGTAAATAATAGGTATTTACCTATTAATTTTTGAATTGCCGTTTTGTATGAAAAAAATTTAACGAATTTTTTTCATGTATTTTTTATTTGTATTAAATGATAAATGATTTATTTTCTGTAAGTAGGTTTATACAAACACTTTTACATGTCAATCATATTTTTTTAAACTAGATGAGGTCGGCGTTTCCTATCTGACTACTCTGAGAAGAAAGGCCGAAACAAACTCAGAGGTCACAGTCTCTTTTAAAGTCCAGACATAATCTTGGTCAGATAATGTGAAGACCATGTAGATTGGTGTCTGAAATGGTCTTTTGAGTAAAAAACTACACAGATTGAGCGGACCTGTGCAGTCAGTGCACGCATTTGTCAAAAATCATGCAGCTCAACTCAGATCTTGAGGAGCCTTACGATTCGACGAGCAATACCAAGTACAGGACATTTGTGTAGACCGCATACACTACTCAAACTGTCAGGCCATGATTAAAACGGAAACAATGACCCACATAGTCCTCACATTCACAATAATTAAAATCATATAAGACTTTAAACAGTAAATGTTCATGTCATTCTGTATACAAATAGATATTTAGAATGAAAAAAAAAAAACAAAAGTGTAAATCAGCAAAATAAAAAATAAACAACATTCACTGTCTAGACCTATTGGAGCAGCTCAATCCCAAGCTTTTTTGTCCTCAATATTGTCTTTTACAGTATAATAGGCTTTCTGGCATAGTTTTAGCTTTATAAAAAATTTGAATTTATTAATGCTTAGTTTTTGAATGTGGCTAGGAAGTTTATTATAAAAACGTATACATTGGCATCTAAACGAGCCACCTATTTTCTTGAGCCTTGTTGTAGGAACAACATATTTGTGTTTGTTCTTAGTATTTATATTATGGATATCACTGTACTTTTTAAACAGATTAATATTTATATGTGCATACAAAAGATTATCATAAATGTACTGAGAAGGCACAGTCATTATAATAATCTCTTTAAATTTGTCTCTGAGGGAGTGTCTGGGACTTAATTTATAAATGGAACGAATTGCCCTTTTTTGTAAAATAAAAATTGAATATGGGCGGCATTTCCCCACAACAGAATACCGTATGACATCACACTATGAAAATAACTAAGGTAAACTAAACGGGCTGTCTCTAAATCAGTTAAGTCACGAATTTTCCTAACGGCATATGCTGCAGAGCTAAGCTTTTATGACAATATATCTATATGGGGGCCCCATTGAAGCTTGGTATCCAAAGTTATGCCTAAGAATACTGTGGTATTTTCGGGTTTTAACTCTTCACCCTTTATGAGAACACTAGTTTCTACTTGTCTAACATTTGGTATCGTAAACTTAATACATTTCGTTTTTTTCCGTTAAGAAGTAGGTTATTAACATTAAACCAGTTAACTACTTTTGCGAGGGCACTATTTATATTGTCAGTAACCAGCTGCTGACGTTTGACTTTAAATAAAAGTGAAGTGTCATCTGCAAACAACACTATATCATGTTCATCCCTTATGAGGTAAGGCAAGTCATTTATATAAATAAGAAATAAAAATGGGCCAATAATTGAGCCCGGGGGGACCCCCATTTTTACTACAGATCCGGGTGACCTTTTTTGACATCAACTCTGTGAATCCTATCACTTAAGTAAGAAGTAAGAAGATCCAGAGAGGCGTTCCGAATTCCGTAGTAATGAAGTTTCCTGATTAAGGTTTCATGAAGAACACAATCGAATGCCTTGGACAAATTGCAAAAGATGCCCAAAGCATCGCATTTGTCCTCCCATGCATTATAAATATGTCCTAAAAGTTCAACTCCGGCATCAGTAGTTGAAAGACCCCTTGTAAAACCGAACTGTTTGTTATGCAGTAATTTATTTTTGTTAAAAAATCTTTGCATTTGGTTTAAAATAAGTTTTTCAAAAATTTTACTAAAGGTAGGTAGTACTGAAATAAGTCTATAATTAGTAGGGTCTGATGTACTACCCGATTTAAACAATGGTATGATTTTACTATGTTTCATAAGATCAGGAAACTCACCACGATCAATACAATTATTAAATATAACAGCTAAAGTAGGTGCTACAATGTTTATAATTGACTTAGCAACATCCACAGAATTACCCCATAGATCTGCAGTCTTTTTAACATTTAACATGTGAAAAGTTTTAATTACATCTGTACAGGTGACATATTGGAAGTGAAATTCAGAATCACAAACTGGAACGTTTTCTTTAAGTAAAGACTCTGCAGCAGTGGGTGATGAGCTTAGAGATTTAGTAGTTGACACGGGAATCTCTGAAAAGAAATTTTCAAAGGCCGCGGCGACTTGAGAATCTGATCTAATTACATTGTCATCAATAGCAAGGCTGTAGTCACTACTTCGGTTGCATGACCTTCCTGTTTCGCTATTAATGACATTCCAAGTCATTTTAATAATGTTACTACTATTTTTAATTTTTGAACTCAAATAACGTGACTTGGCTATACTACAGACTGTTTTAAATATTTTAGAATAATTTTTAACATATAAATTATATTCAGCAGTGTTTATACAAATCCGTTCATCATATAATTCATAAAGTTTTTTCCTACATTTATGTAAACCAATGGTGGCCCAGTCACTGAAGGAAGCGTTACTATTGACTGATAATGTCTTTGGAATTAATGTTTTATCAAATTGTGTGCAATACATATTGAAAAAATCATTATATTGTTTGTTAGGGTCATCATTAGTCGAAGGAATCACCCATGCAATCAATGCATCTTTGCCAACGCAGTGGCAGTTTATTGATGCCCTTCTTAAAGAAATCAGCTGGACGGGAGCCAACAAATTCTTCAAAGGCATTTTGTACTGCCTCTCGGGTATTGGATTTTTTTCCCGCCAAGAAGTTATCCAAATTCTGGAAAAAGTAGTAGTCTGTAGGCGCAAGGTCTGGTGAGTAGGGCGGAAGACGGAGAGCTTCCAACCCCAGTTCTTGCAACTTGGAGACCGTCTGCTGTGCAGTATGAGGTCGCGCGTTGTCGTGCAGGAGCAGCGGAGACGAGCGATTGACCAATGCTGGTTGGAGATGTGCCAGCTTCTCCATCATTGTGTTCAGTTCTTCACAGTACACATCTGCAGTAATGCTCACCCCGTTTGGTAAGAAGCTGTGATGAATCACACCGGCGCTAGACCACCAAACAGTGACCATCACTTTTCTAGGGGTAAGTTTTCGTTTAGGGCATTGTTTAGGTGCTGAACCAGGATCCAAACAACTTGCTGAGCGCTTGCGGTTATCAAACAGAATCCATTTTTCATTGCAGGTAACAATGCGGTTCAAAATTCCTTCATTTGTGTGTCTGTTGAGCAGTGCAAGGCACGTCTCGACGCGTACCTCGCGCTGGCGATCATTGAGTTCGTGGGGCACCCATTTGTCAAGCTTTTTTACCTTGCTAATTTGACGCAAATGGACCAATATTGTTTTTACGCTAACGTCGAAAGCTGCTGCTAATTCAGCCGTAGATTGTGTATCGTCAGCTTCCACAATCGCCTTTAATTCGTCACTGTCGACCAAAGTCTTCGGACGACCGCGAGGTTCATTTTTCAGGTCGAAATTTCCAGAACGGAAGCGAGCAAACCAATAACAGGTGGTGCGTTGGTTTGTATTGTTAGCTCCGTAAACGTCGTTGATGTTGCATGCCGCTTGTGCCGCGTTGCTGCCACGACGGTACTCATATTCCATAATTACTCGAATTTTTAACGTATCCATGATGACGAAAAAAATTGAAATGCGATGAAAATGTAACACTAATCAATAAACAAATGACTACTTTTGGAAACAAAATTCCATGTTTTTAAAATAAAATTAATTTGAAATTAGAATTCTTAGCCAAACAAAAGTTATTTTGATTTGAAATGGCCAGTACTGCAGAACGGCAATTTCATAGGTAAAGACCTAATATCTATTAAGTAAATAATAAAGTAATAAACTTCTTCATTGTTAGCAGATTTCTTGACATAATTTCACAAAGGCCGTAATGAGTCTGTATCTGGAATGGTTCACTTCTTATCTTCGGGGACGTCAGCAGTCCGTCCGCCTTGATGATAGCTCGTCGAGTTGGCGTGACCTGTATGCTGGTGTGCCGCAAGGCGGTATTCTTTCTCCATTGTTATTCTCCATCTTCATCAATTTTATAACTCAATGTCTTCGGTGTTCGTATCATCTGTATGCTGATGATCTTCAGTTGTATTCAGCTGAGCGGGTAGAAGGTTTATCGGACGCTATAGCAGATGTAAACCGAGACTTAGATGCTATCAAGAAGTGGTCTGATAGTTTCGGGGTGTCAGTAAACCCCTCAAAGTGTCAGGCCATTGTAATTGGAAGCTCACGCATGATGGGTAGAGTGTCGCTTAGCTCTCTTCCTCCCCTTATTTTCAATGGTACCGTCATACCCATCACCCCTACTGTGAAAGATCTCGGTTTGCATCTTGACTCGACACTTAGCTGGCAACGCAAGGTCGCTAGTGTTTGTCAAAGGGTCAATGGTACTCTGCGGTCCCTGTATCGTCTGAGAAACTTTTTGCCCGCTAAAACGAAAACGATGCTTGTGCAGACTTTGATTTTCTCTATAATCGACTATGGTGACGTGTGCTACTTTGACTTGAATGCGGTTTTATTGGATAAGCTTGACAGATTGCTCAACAATGGTATCCGGTTCATATTCAATCTTAGGAAATATGACCATGTGTCGAGTTATAGGTCTGAGCTCAAATGGATGTCCATTCGCCAAAGAAGAAATTTGCGCGCTTTGACCACGCTTTTCTCCCTTCTCAACTCTCCTACTCCTCCTTCTTATCTCGTGTCTCACTTCCAATATCTATGTTCTTCTCATGCTAAGAATCTGCGTTCTTCTAACAACCTTCTCCTACTTTGTCCTTATCATACTTCTGACTTTGTTCATTCTTCCTTTCATATTCAGTCCATTCTTCTTTGGAATGCGCTTCCTCTTGATATCAGGACGGCCACTAGTCGGTATGCATTTAAGCGGAAATTGCAGAGTTATTTTCAAAATAAATAGTGTAGAGTCATCTCAACACCTCTTTTCTTTGAATTTGTATATATTTATATA
The DNA here is from genome assembly GCA_949629135.1 of Eremobia ochroleuca. Lineage (NCBI taxonomy): Eukaryota > Metazoa > Arthropoda > Insecta > Lepidoptera > Noctuidae > Eremobia > Eremobia ochroleuca. Next base: position 8,391,790 of record OX451392.1, read on the forward strand.
TTATAGATATATATACACATAAATGTTTATATATTTTAAATATATATTATAAATATATATTATAGTAAATCGTATGTATGTGTTTATAACCTATTTATGTATTTGTCTAGTGTTTTATTTTTTTTTATTTTTATCATCGTCGTGTCAACCAAAGCACCTGCCATCTTATCTCTTCACCACCCTTGGTTGACTGGTAGAGAATGCCTAAGGCATTAAGTCCGCCTTTGTACCTTTTGTGCGAGAAGTTTAAATAAATAAATAAATAAATGAGGTTGGCTTACTCCTCTGTCCGACACTCCGACACAAGAAATCCTATAAAGTGTGGTATTTTCGAAATAAATAGGTATGCATGACTGTGTGCCTTCATTGAATTTTTATATCCCTAGCTGTCTTGTTTTCAAAATATGGTGTGATGTTTATATTTTGCATTCAAAATATTAATGTTAGTCGACGTGCTGTCACTAATATGGAATATACCTAAATTATTTATAGTAAAGAGAGCTCGCTCTTTTCAATATACCTAATGTTTCAATTGTAGAACTACATCCACAAAAAAATTGTCTGAGAATCATTATTCGACTTCGCGAGAGTTTTGATACTTTGACAATAGCATAACATCTAATGGGGATGAAAAATAGCCACTTTCTCACTTCAGATGTCACTAATCCAAAAATTTGACAGCTGGCTGTCATTATCCATAGATTTTTCCTAGACAACCGACTAGTTTACACTTAATTTAAGGATATGCCCCGTTGCTCAGCTGTTGACTGTAAAATAACGGGGACCCATGTATTTCCCAAAGCTCTTAAAAGACGAAAACTGTAGAGTAATGCTTTCCGAAGAAAAAATGGAAAACCGATAATTCGTCGAGACTATGTGCCAGGGATATCCATTTTAAACCACAAGACTTATGGGACAAATTCGTAAACAAGTTATGCTAATTTTCATAAGACAGAGAACCATGTCTGTTTTCATAACAGGCTCTGTGGTGTAAATACATAAAAAAATATGGGTATGTATGTGTGTGTGTGTGTGTGTGTGTTCGTGTGTGTGTGTGTGTGTGTGTGTATGTGTTTGTTTAGCTTAACATATTAGATCAGTGCTAGAATTAACATTTCTGAAGTTTTCCAGTGCAGGAATGTTAGGAAGATCATCCTTGAGTTGGTCTTCAACTCCGTCTAAAATATATACACAGACGCCAGCACATCAAGCTACTACAATCTGTCAAATTTCTTTAATAGCTTTTCAACTTTATCACTAAAGTATAAGGTTCAAAGTTGATTGGGAAAATTTGACAGTTTTGGGTAGCTTGATGTGCTAAGCGCGGACTGGACGGCACTAGCAAAAAACAGAATTATGTGGACAAGGGAGTCGGAGGCTTTTGTCCTGAAGTGGGAAAATACAGGCTAGTTAGATAGATACTTTTAGACAGGGTTGAGTTCCGAAATTGGTGGATTTTTGTAATTTTTCGGAACTCCAACCCACGCTAGACCCGCTCAGGGGTACATACCAGAAATTAAAAAACTGTGTTGATTGACATTTTAGTAGGGTAATAATGTTTACCAGTTACCACCGACATGAGACTGATGTGTTATGATGATCTAATATGTTAGCAGTCTGTGGTCATTAAAAAACATGATTGCTCTAGGTTTTTAAGTAAGAAAATGTTTACATACCAAGATTATCTTGTGAGGATACTCTTGCTAAAACAAAAGAATCTGCAAGATGCCATAATGTTCACTTAGCAATAGAGATGCCTGCACGTGCATGTCCATTTTAAAATCTTATGGTAGGCAACTAAGTACCAAAGACAATGTTATATTGTATATCCTAGTGATTAAAGTAATAAAATATGAGATAAGTATTTGGCATAACTACCCACCACATTTATATAATCAGGGGTCGATTACCTTTTATACATAAAAGGTATATTTACTATTTAAGTACCTACACGTGGAAAACTGTCGCCTTTCCTTTCCCACACTTGCAACACTTTGTTTCTATTAGATGAAGCCAAATGCGTAGGTAATCACTATGCTATAAATACATACATACTTACATATTACCTAATGTATGAATACATGACTGCCTCGTCGGTCTAGTGGTTGCAAACGCTACTACTGAGCATGAGACCTTGGGTTCGATTCCCGGATCGGGCAGTGTTATTGGGTTTTTAGGGTTCCGTACGTCCGAATAAAAAAACGGAACCCTTATAGGATCGCTCGTGTGTCCGTCTGTCCGTCCGTCGCAGTCAATTATCTCCGAATCTACTAGATCGATTAAGTTGAAACACATATCAATTTCTGTGACCAAAACGCAGAGGTGTGACGTGAATAGACGAAATCTGTATATGGGGGTCACTTTTGGGGTCAAGATGGAAAATAAAAAATAAAAATTGCAAACTGCGTTGTGTAACATTTGAAATGAAAGGGCTTGTTGTGAGGATCTCAAATATATTTTTTGTTGTAATTTAAAAATAAATAGTTTCCAAGTTATTCAAGAAAATAGACGAAAATTGACATTCCCCCCCCCCCCCCCCTTATCTCCGAAACTACTGAACCTAAAATTTTGAAAAAAATACAGAAATTAGTGTTCTACTTATAGATTATGGGAAAACTTATAAGAAGTCCATGATATGAAAAATAACATGGTAAATCACTCAATATTGTGCGGACGAACTTACATTTGCAGTTGGAATGTATGGGAGAACATATTTTGTTCTTGGGGTGAATTCATTCCAGCTACGGAACTCTTCATTGTGCGTGGTCCGTCACGCACTTGGCCGGTTTTCTATATGGAATTTCTTAGTAGCACCCCGGCGCGGCGGCTGGATTTGTGCCCAGCTGATGGCAATAGGCTCCGTCCCCTATTTCGTGGGATTTTTAAACATAAATGGCGAAATTAAGGTGTACTGTGTCGTTTAAAATAGGTTTTTGTTATGACTCGTTTCGAAGAATTTCTAGATCTATCATGCGGCCATCTCATTTATTTATTTATCAGTATTTTTTGTCTGTTTATACATATTCGTTACTGTTTCTATCTGACACTAATTTTATTTATTTGTTTGCAAAATATCTGTATTCGTTTCGTTCTTAACCTTAAAAAGTATGATCACGTTTCCAACTTTCGCAAGATACTCAAGTGACTCCCCATTCGCCTTCGCAGGAACTCTCAGATATTGTGTCTGCTATTCAATCTCCTTCACAATCCTAAAACACCACCCTACCTGCAGGAGCGTTTTTCCTACGCCCGTCCTTCAGATGAGCCTTGCAGGTCGCATCTTAAAAACCTCCTTAAGTCCCCCACTCCACCGACTTCTATTCCTACTCCTTCACTGTGCACGCGGTGCGGTTGTGGAATTCACTACCGCCTGACATTAGGGGCTGCCAAACTATTGCAGTTTTTAAGAGAAGAGTAAAAGAACACTATCTTTCCACTTCATCATAGTTGTGTATGTATTTATTATTTTGATTACGCGATATTTATTAACTTCATAGTGATATTTATTTTAGAAGTATGTATGTATGTATGTTTGTGTGTATGTATGTTTATTTGTATGTATGTATGTAAGTATATTCTCATAGTATTTGTTTAGTTTTTTTAATTAAATAATTGATAACGATTTTATGTATTTTTTTGTCTCCTTTACTCTTTCACACGCTGTCTACATCTCTCTATCTAATGTCCTATCGCAGGTATGCTGGAAGAGATTTCTTAAGAAATAAGCATCACCTTTGTACCTATTTTTCTGTTCTGTTTTTTTCTTGTCTGTTTATATATGTGTGTACATAAATGGTAAATAAATAAATAAATAAATTATTTATTTAAGTATGCATACACACGTGGCGTTCCAGTATAAAACTGATTTACATCCGTTACCTAACACATCGGGTCCAGTTGAAAACCGTCAGGCACTAGTTGTCTGGCATTTTTGCTGAACTGGGACTTTTTGTCAGAGCCGTGAGGCACACTTTCCTGCAAATTTCTTACATCGGACTTTACACTTTTTTACTTTATTTTTTATTTGTTTTTATCTGATGTGTGTATCTGGTGTATTGTGTGTATTTCAGTCTGTGCTAAATAAATGTATTTTCTTTTTTTCTTTCTTTGACTATTATAGGTGCATCTCTGCTTAATCCTTATGGGCATACAAGCGTGATGTAATGTTATGATGTTAAGAATAGCTAAATAATTCCGGTATGTTTGCATTTCCTTGATAACAGAGCCAAGGCGTTTATTTGATTACTTTCAGCACATTGCGCTCCGCTCTAGATATTGATGGCTATTTATATGATGAATGGACGAAGATCGTGGACGTATAGAAATTATAAGTTATTTCCTGTACATAAAATAAAATATGAATGAGTCTACAAGCAGTTTCGTTAGTTCCCAGATTAAATTAAGCCTTATGTCTTTAACAGCTTAAAATAATGGTCTTTAACAGTTTAAAATAATGGTTATATTGAGTTTAATAACGTAATAGAAGTGAAGATTTATTCCTAATTTCCTATAAAGACGAGTAGAGCGAGTATCTATTATGACTGCAGATTTAACGACACTCTAAAACGCAAGTTTCTAAAACAAAACATAGATTATTTCTGCACTGCTATCGTTAAAAATGTAATTGCATAAACTAGCTGCCGGAATGTCCGTGAGAAAGTTTGCTGAAAAACAAATTTCAAAACTTTATTTTTAACCTGTGACTTCACTGGAGAAAATGACTTTTAAGTCCACCTCAGCTTGTCAAAATGATGTTATCTGGCGTCAACAAGGGTGCGTAGGCGTTCCTAAAAATACAACAGTAATTAGTCAGTGTTTAATGAGAGTTATAATGTGTCGGCGTGGCGCTCGCCCAGACACTTCCCTACCTCGTGATCTACCTGTAATCTATACATACCTACGAGTACTTAGCTAAGCCAGCAGTAGTCATATACCATACATACATACTTAAGAAGAAAGAGATCTCGTGAGCTCCCGCTCTAATCAATTTATTGTGAAAGCATTATATGGCACTCATAATATCGCACCTTCGGTAAGACAAGGGCCGAAGTGCTAATTTTCAAATTTTTCAGGACGGACGGTTTAAGCTTTTTATATATTTATATTGTGTTTTTCTGCCCATATTAATGTAAATTAGTATTTTATTTTTAGCAGAAATATACCTTACACATTTGTGAATATAAATATGTAATTTAAAAGAGTGAGTTATATATTTAATTATACTATATTTAATGAAATATTAATCTATGCATACAATTATGCCCTTTTCCCACCAACATTTAAATTATTGTGCAATTGTGACCAAAGTAACACCGTTATATTGAAATGATTTTATTAAATGAAAATACTACTTATTTTGTACTTCTTTATTATTCTTCTTAGGAACATCTTTATCACTAACAAAAAAACACTACAATTAAAAAATTAACAAAAAAGTCACTTCTAAAAGGTTTACATTAAATCTATAAAATGGCGTGTAACGGACGTATTGACGGATGGTTTTCCAGCTGCTTTTCTGATAGCTAATTGATAGTTGCGATGGAGCTCAGCTATAGTCAGGCTACCATCTATGAACTCTCTGGTAGTATTAGCCCTTAAGTAATGGCTTTCTGTACGTGGAATCTACTCTATGTGATCATGAACCGATAACTTCAGCACTTAGTTTACAATTTTTACCGTGTTTGCCTCGATTATCTACAGCACTCATTCTCATAGTATTATAAGATATATTTTCAATGACATTACGTAAAGTTTTTTCTCCAATAGCAATTTAGCAGAAACTTCTTACAGACCCTAACTTCACGCGGGCGATGCCGCGCCAATATCATTGAAAAAACGTACGAATGGTACAAAGGCACTACTGCCCTCTGGCGAAAATAAACTGAATCTAGTGAATGTCTTTGTTCCTACAGGTAGAAATTAGTTTTTAAGGCACTTTGGCATATTTAACTCATTTTCAGAAATTTTAGCACTTCGGCCCTTGTCTTACCGAAGGTGCGATATAATGACAACAATTGTTTAATCCTTTGACTTCATGAGCACTTTAAGTTCCAATAAAACACTTAGAAAATGATGCAGAAAATGGTTAAATAAATAATTAATGCAAGTCAAGCAACTGCATAGTGAAGTCACGAGTATGAAGATGGACATATTGGCTCTTTTTTCAAACAGATTCAGTCTGTAGATATTTGGCAAAAATGGTCAACTAAAAAAGTAAGTTGTGTATTTTCACTTTGCTAAAATTGTATAATAAAGTGAAAACGTACATAATGTATGAAATATCGAACAATCTTCACGCTCCACAGCCTGCGTCACAGATGGCTTCTAAATATTTGCGGCCTTTCCTATTCACAGTGTATTATTGTACTTAAATTCGTTATTTTAGCGGCAACAGATGCCTTAGCATATATGCGACACGTAGGTACCTAAGCGTGACGTAAATTCGAACGATTTTTAAATAGAAATTACAACTATTCTATAGCATTTCGGTTTAAATTTTTGCGACAAGTACGATAAGTATCACCGATAGATATTAATAAAATCTTAAAACTAAGTAAATAGTATTATTTACTTAGTTTTAAGATTTTATTCATATAACACACATAAGTGCAAAACAAGTATTTCCAGTTTAAAAATCGGTCCAATTTACGTTACGTATACTCTGCACGTTCTCGCTAGGCCCACAGTATACAGTATTTTAAAAAACATTTTACCAGAGTCTTTGACTTACACACTTTTCATGCCAATATTTTTCACATGTCACAACATTTTGAAGGACAACTCCATACGTAAGACAGTAAAGTACGTCGGAAATAATAACAGCATGAATGAAGATGCGTCCTACATGTTTGGCATCATATTTGATATTTTTATTTTTTGGACGAATTCTACAAAATGTTCTTAGTCGGTGTCTGGACTCTGGACAGTGCTCCTCAAATCAATCAGCCATTTATTTATTTCATAAAAAGGCTGTCGGTCAGTGACGTGTTTTAGTTGGACAGTGATAAACAAAATGCTTTTGCATCTGATACGAAATTAGTGTATTTTCGTACACACCTACTGTACAAAATCTCCACCCAAATGCTTTTTCAATAATGTAAGTGTACTCAAATATTTCATCATTTTCCCTATTTTCTGTTCGTATTTTCCGTTAAAAATAAACAAACCATTAGTTTACGCGACAATCATTTACACCGTATCCTTGCCAGTGAAGTTTAAAAATACATGAATGTGTAAAAATATGTGTTTCTCCTGTGATTTTGAGTCTCATGGAGTTCGTTATCAGTGCCAAATTGTCTCGGCTACAGTCACCCTACGGTATTCTACACCTATTTATAAAATAAAAACACTCTTATGTGTGCCAAATGTTAATAAAAGATTGTTAGAACTATTGGGCACAACATTCAATTTCTTGCTTAGAATCTCGCGTGGCAACGAATGTGACGCGCATTGCTCTGGTTCACATCTGACGTATTTTTAACCGACTTCAAAAAGGAGGAGTTTATCAATTTCGATGTTTATATATATATGTATTTTTTTTATGTATGTTCGGGCATAACTCCGTCATATATGGACGGATTTACAAATTTTTTTTTGTTCGATAGAAGTATACCTACTCCTAAATTCCCATTTAAATTTCGTAAAGATCTGGTGATGAGTTTCGGAGACAAACAGTGGAACTCTTCAATAAATGCCAGTAAAACAACCGCGATTGCAGGCTGCGTTCGCATATGTATGCATTGTTTACGCAATCGCACAACATAACATCACGTCTGTACCTACCCTATAAACGCAGATGCAGCTTTCTGTCACTGATATTTACATAGCAAGTAGTGTTATATGAATGTGTTTGGAGTAGTTACAGCTAAAAAGTGAAAATACCGACTTCCAAAAACACACTACAAAGTGAACAATAATTTTAATTTCGATAGTCGGTGTCGTTGGTTCCGCGTTTTCGTTTTTTGACACCGATTTCCGAAATTAAAGTATTTTTTTTTTTACTTTGTAGTGTTTTTTGGAAGTCGGTTGTTTTTTTTTATAAACATATTTTTAGTGCTATTGTAACAGACAGTACCTCAAAATCAAATTCAAAATATTCTATTTCACATAAACCTACATGGGCACTTATGAAACGTCAGAAGCTGAAGTGCACGGTTCCAATTGGTCGTTTCCTATGGAGAAAAGCTAACAAGAAACTCCACGGTACTTTTTTAAAAACAATTGGCGTTTACCATGCTTTCAAATTACAGTACTAAAATGTATGAGAGGATAGCGTAAGCCTGTCAATAAGTACCAGGTACTTAACTACTTACTGCCGAATTCGGAAAATACCTATATAACAATACTTTCGCAGAGACATGATATAAATAGAATTTTAATTCGGTTCATCATTAATGATTAATGAAAAACTAAGAGAAACTGACTATTAACGAAAAAAAAAAATCCATCACGTCTGTCTGGAAGTTCGTAAAGAATCCGGCTTACTGGTTGATTTGTACGAATGTACTCGCCCGAATCGACACTTTTACTTAACATTATTTTTTCCGTAAACGATTCGCACGAAGTTAATTTATTTGTGGGCGAATCTGCAACTCCAGTTTGCATTAGGCAATTGGAAATATATCTATTCTTTTCAAAGAAGGCTATATTGTAGTTGCAAATACTATTAGTTTCTCTGAAACTAAAGAAAAGAAGTAAGTATCTTAATTAGCTTTTCATCAATTAACAGATATATCAGTTCCCTAATAAATAGCAGTACAGCAAATAGGCCGCAACATAAAAATATGTTTTTATAAAAAAAAATTGCAGTAAATCAAGAAAGAAAAACCGATACAATATATTTTAGTAGGCGACAAATTTATTACAAGGAAAAGAAACTGAGAAATACCTACCCATAAATGATAGATGTACCTACCTATTTACAACACTTCGACCATTTCTTGAAACCTTGAAAGTCCTTTGAAATCAATGTCGCTGAAAAAATGTGTGAAATAAAAAATGAACGTTTCGCTCTCCATTCGTTAAAATGCAGCAAAATATCAAAGCCATCAGAATTCCAGCGCATGTTATCTAAATATGGGACGCCACCTCAAAATAAACTCGACCAACAGTGTATATGCAAAAATGTTTTAAAAAACTGTTAAATATGCACGACCGTCCGTTTCAAATTCTCAGACCACATACTTACTTATTCACCAAAATTGACAAAATAAACGGAGTTATCTTATTTCAAATATTTGGAATAATTATTACATAAAACTGTTAACAACTAGGTATAGCAACAATGATCTTCCGTCTAATGGACAGAAATCCGTCCAGAATTCCAGATTCCACTAGCCCTTGAGCTAAATGTCGATGCTAAGATGGTCCCTGAGACGGTCACGCGTATTTTATATTTATAAAGATCACTTTGCACACTATACACACGACCATTGACTGTGTCGCCGTTCATACGTTAACATGTCGCACGCGCGCAAATGTATCGATACAAAAAATCGTTATACATAAACAAATCGAGTAATTAAAACCGTATCCAATAATACCTGTGCCATTCTGGATTTTCGCTTCCATAAAAAAAACAAATAAACATCAGTGAAAATGACGAATAGTTACAATATGAAGGAGTTCAGTTCGACGTAAGTTGGGTTTCTTTTTATTATTTTATTACAATAAGAATGTCGACCATAACCACGAATAAACCTTGAATTATGTTAACCACTTAAAGAATGCATGCTAAAGCATAATCAGTGTTATAATGTTCCCATTTCTGGGACACAGGCCTCCTCTTGGTGAGAGGGAGTGGGCCGTAATCCACCACGAGGGCCCAGTGCGGGTTGGTAGATCATGTTCAAATTAAATTAATTCTGAAGTTAGAACGACGATATTCATAAAAAAATAATTTAGTTCAGTAGTAAATTAACTTTAACAAGAAAATATTACTCATCAACTTAAGATTATTTGCTTCAGAAATCTAGTCCTCTATTTAACAATAAAACTATTTGTAGAACATAGTTGTAAACACAATCTGTTCTAACTGAAATGGCGCCAAAGTTGTGTAATTTTCACGTGTGTGGCTAACTAACGGTCAGTTTTACACTTTCTTGCTGTAGTGGCCGTCATGCGTGAAGATATGTGTTACAAACTATGTAATACAACGTAGAGTAGTTAAAACAAACCAATCTTTATTTGTAATCTCGTTATTTTAATTACCAAACATGGAATTGATAGCTAGTCAATCAACTTTCATAAGATTTATTTTATGATTCTTTTCTTTACTTTTACTTTTTTAAACAGCTAGAGACACCATAAAAAATCTGAAAGTTCTATGAATTCCCTTCTATGTTTTAGTTTGAATCGAGACAGAGTTACCTTTATAAAAACAGCAGGAATAAATCAATAAGGACTGTATACAAACAAACTAACCGAAGCTTCCGCAAATACAATTCTGAGTTCCGACAAGCAATACAAATAACACCTTCTAACCATATTCAAACATTGCTCGACAGGCTATTATTTTAGCGAAAGCATTCAGAAAGGAATTCTTCAAGAGGTTTCTAAATCTCTATCTTCTCATCAAAACATCTCATCTTCAATGCCATTTAACTTGTTCTAATAATTACCCCGAAATGTGCAGTACGAGTATTGTTGACATTCAATCACAATGAGATAAATATCGAAACCAGTAGATCGAAACCAAACCGATCGAACCGGACCGGTTCGGACTGGTCGCTGTACCGAAATCAATAGTGAAACTATTTATGCTTGAAACTTTGTTTAATTGTGTAAAATTAAAAAGTACTACCTAGATATTAATCAATCTGCCTCGCCTTTTGGGTCGGCTTCCAGCCTAACCGGATGCAGCTAAATACGTATTTAAATATAACAGTTAGATATACCCATCAGATATTAATTTTAAATCGTATTTTAATTGCTTATTAATATATGCACATTTTTATAACTTGCTTTCTTATTATGAATAAAAACTATTGTGTTATGGGGTCAAAGAACAACCTGTTTGAGCAACTTAGTTATTAAAATATTTGAATACAACAGTGAAATGATATGAAGCCTTTTTTTTGTGGGTGGGAAATTAATAAATCATGTTATCAAGCCTGGCTTACAAACAGCGATCGATTGTGTACCCTAAAGCGACTTCATATAGTTCACATTCTTCCTAATGTTATAAAGGTCTAACCGCTTCCATTGCATAATCTAACTCTTTCGTTTGATTAGGATATGAGAGGGAGAGCTGATAGTGTGGTTTGTAAGTTTGGCAGCTATTTTAGTAGCCACCTCCTAAATAGAATCATCAAGTTTTCTAGTTCAATAACAGTCAATGACGTTAGCGTTGCATACTGCAGTGATTTTTTATTAGACATTATCGTCCCATTGCAAGGCAAGGGCCTTTAGGATGCGTTTCCACAGAAGCGGAGCTGCGCGGAGCGGAGCGGAGACGTGTAGGAATCGTCCAATCACAGACGAGACGAGTGACGCGATGAGGATTTCAACTATTGTGATTAGTCGATTCCTGCACGTCTCTGCTCCGCTTCGCACAGCTCCGCTTCTGTGGAAAGGCACCCTCATGTTATCCTTCCACCTCAAATCCAGTCAATTAATTAAATTAAATGCAGATTTAGGAAAAATTATCATTATTTCATTTTGCGGCTTTTTGTTATCATTACGTACCTAGCATGTATTCAATGGGGCCTCTAATCTACGGCATAGCAAAAAAAAAAAAAAAAAACTTAACCATAGTCAAAGATACCTACTGACTGAACCTCTTTTCGTAAACCTCGAATGAAATCAAAACGAACGATAGTAAATCGTCATTGAGGTACTACGTACTAGGTTAGACCATACTAAGTACCTCAATACGAATCTGCGTATTTGACGTTAACAAATCAATCATAATTAGTTTGAGATGACCTATAATATAACAACTTATCATAATTTTCCTGTCCTTATCTTACCTTAACGTGTCTTTGTCTTCCATACTTTACTGTCAGTCGTCATCTCGGTAGTCACTCCCTTTCAGCCATATCATCTTTCACACAGTCCATAGGAACTCAACCTAAGTGCAAATTTACAAAGGTGTGACAAACACCGGAACCATTTGTCATGTTCACCGCCTGTTGCGTCGCAAATAATCAACAATAATGGCCGTAGGGATGGCATATGTCCAAAAACGACATTGTATCACTAGTTTATCACGTTCTTAGATAATAAATAGATAATAATTCTAAATAGTTCGTGCGAGATAGATCTCGTCGACACCGATTGATAATATTGTGCATTTCCTTTGAAAAGCACGCGTCTTTTACTTATCTATATGCAATTATCATCATCAGCCAATGTGCGTTTTTATTAGGGTTCCGTACCCAAAGGGTAAAAAGGAACCCTATTACTCCCGCTCCGCTGTCCGTCCGTTCGTCTGTCACCAGGCTGTATCTCATGAACCGTGACAGTTAGACAGTTGAAAGTTTCACAGATGATGTATTTTTGCTGCCGCTATAACAACAAATACTAAAAAACAGAATAAAAGAAATATTTAAGGAGGCTCCCATACAACAGACATGATTTATTGCCGTTTTTATAGATAATGGTATGGAATCCTTCGTGCGCGAATCCGACTCGCGCTTTGCCGGTTTTTTTTATAATTTCTATAGTGACGATATTATCGTGGTCGTCCACGTGCACGTCACGGAATCACGATAACATTTTTTTCATATATTTCACTTACTTGTGTTATCGTGATGACGTGAGGTGGATAAAATTTGTCACGTTTGAAGTTATAAATAAAAGTGCACTGAGCTTTTGCATAAATATTAAATTTTCTTTTTAACTCTGCAATTAAGGTAATAGTAAAAATATAAACGATCGCCACGACTGTTCGAGTCGAAACAGATACGAATATCTACATATATCCGCAAGTACCTATAATATGCTAGCCTGTTTTACGAGTATGCTTTATAAAAAATAGCATACGAGCAAAGGAGGTGGAAAATCTCCAGAAATCCTTGGAAGTCAATATTTTATGTCCTACGTATACGAACGAAACCGTGCTTGACAACACCTTATAAATACATTTGGCAATTCGCTAATATGTACCTTTGTTTATTAAATATTTGCCACCTTTAGCACGTAGGTAATTATGTAAACTAATTAGTAATAATGAGATATTTGCTACGAGTATATCGCCGATAATAAATCAATAGTCTTCGAATTTTTGGTTCTAGGACATGCCGGTTTCCCCACGATGATTTCCTTCACCGTTTTGAGAGCAGTGGTGATGAAATAATTTACACAAAGTAAAATGCCTGCTCGTTTTCGAGCCCACGACCTACAAATTTGTAAGTCCCAGAGCTGTTACCACTGGGCCACCACTGCTCCTCAAGGCAAGGTGGTACCTACTATTATTAGGTATTATGTATATTATGTTCTGTGACGGTGGCCCGATTTAGGAGTCCCCGAGTGTATTTAATGTTAAAGTAACTGCAATGTACCATACATTGCAGTTACTTTAACATAATATAATATTTTTTTTTAACCTTGAAAAATAAAATATCACTCATCATCATCATCATCTGCCTAGCCTTTTCCCAACTATGTTGGGGTCGGCTTCCAGTCTAACCGGATGCAGCTGAATACCAATATTTTACATGGAGCGACTGCCTATCTGACCTCCATAACCCAGTTACTGGGTAATATGATACCCCTAGGTAAGACTGGTTGTCAGACTTTCGGGTTTCTGACTACCCGTAACGACTGTCAAAGATCTACGAATGACAGCCGGGACCAACGGCTTAACGTGCTTTCCGAGGCACGGAGGAGAAAAACACGGGGGGGTGGGGAAAATATCACTAAAAATAAAAAATAAAAGTTAAATTCTCACTATGATGAACATTTTACAATAAAGTAAAATAACTGATAACATTTAAATACATACTAAATGTGTGTATAATAATAAATGATTACAGCGATAACTATGTTATCAATAAAGCCTTTTATTACTGCACACGGCAATTAAAGGTATTAAAATAGCTTAAGATACGCTTAAGGGATACCTCAGCTAAATCATATTTCACCGGAGGCTAACGTTACAGAATGTAAGGCAGAATGTAAAATAAAATTGTAATATGATCAGTAAATACCTATCTAATTATGAAAAGTAATCATCTTACTCTTTATGGTATGTAAATAAGAAAATAAAAGATTATAAATAGAAATTATCATCATCAGTAGGCACGATGATTGAGTAGTAAACTTAATTTTTTTCAAGGTAACTCGTATTGACAATAAATAGGCACACGTGTTTTATCGTTGTTCTATAGTAATGAAAAGTAAACTTAAGAATTAATTGACAACTGCAAAAGACAAACGAGTAACAAAAAACACAACTGCAATCGACAAACGAGCAACAAAAAACACAACTGCAATCGATAAACGAGCAACAAAAAAGACAACTGCAATCGACAAACGGGCAAAAAAGACAACTGCAATCGACAAACGGGCATAAAAAGACAACTGCAATCGACAAACGAGCAGCAAAAAAGACAACAGCAATCGACAAACGAGCAACAAAAAGAAAACAGCAATCGAAAAACGCATTCATTTTGATAGTACTACTTTGTCTATCATGACCATCATAATTTCAAAAGAGAGAAAAAATTTAGGAAAATACTTACATTAAATTTTTTCTTAAGAAAAGTGTCAATAGATATATTGCTGGCAACAATGCTATAAAGAAGTTAGTTCTTTCCATTTGGCGACCACAGCCATACGTCAGACCATAAATCACTGTTGTTATTATTATAATAAAAGTCAAACTAGCTTCTCTTAACATAATAATATAGTAGTTCCGCTGGGTAAGAATTAAAGAAACCTGTTCTGTGTATTTTAATCGCTGCTTTTTACTCTTGTAATAATTAATAATGGTTTCGAAGCAAAATGTTGTTTGATTATATTGGTAAAAACATGGGTACTTAGGTACAGACGCCAGCACATCAAGCTACTACAATCTTTCAGATTTCTTTAATAGATTTTCAACTTTATGAAAATCTGACAGTTTCGGGTAGCTTGATGTGCTGGCGTCTGTACATGGAATGTTTCCTTATAAATATAATTGATGAAAAAATACCTACTGACAATCATCTTAGAACTTGACTCAGTTAAGTATAAACAAAAACTCAAATTAGGATTTCCCACAAAAGTGGATGGTGCCGTATTAAAATAGTCGTAAAGGTTAGCATTGTAAACCGCGGCAAAGATTCTCTCATTATGACATAAAGGAAGTCCTCGTATTTTTTTATTGAAATTTTTAAAAACCATACTTCTCAGTGTGTTAGAAACGCTGATGGCTCTAGAGGTCTATCCCCTAAGCACGAAATTCGTAGTTTCGTCCAAAGTTACGTGTCTTTCGTACGCCGTATCACTTAAGAACATAAGATTAGTTCGGGACCCGAACTAAGAATAGAATAGAATAGAATACCAACACGATTTTATTAAAAAAAAAATTCTCGAACTAAGAATAGAATAGAATAGAATAGAATACACCACAACACGATTTTATTAAAAATTTTCGGACGGGTAAAAGCTTTTACCCGTCCCAATAATTTTATGGTCACTTGCTTTAACCGATCAACTACTTTCGGACGGGCCCCTATCTTCGGTGGCGGACTTAGAGAACCCCCAGAACTCACTTACGAGTACCCAGGTGTTATCGTCTATTAGTTTCTTTAACATGTAGGTATCAGGGCACGCAACACCCACACCTTATAGAACAGCACCACAGATAACAAAATGCTACGTAGTCTCTCATATCTAACTTCTCTGCGGTCGGAAACAAGTCTTAGGCCAAAAAACCGGAAGGTGACCTCTATCGACGTGACCACGCGTTCCGGTTAACCGAACAAAAAGGCGAGTGTGAACGCAACGATCATCTATTTGCGCGACGATCCCTTTTGGTTAGGATGCGGGGTTATGCCATATAGGGAGTCAGGATAGAAACATTTCATTTCCATTCACCAACCACGTTCCTAGTCATCACTATCGCCTGTTGAAAATGATGCAATAGAAAAACCCAAAACCAAACTCCTCAAACCGCAAAACGTTAACAGCCCTATACGACATGATAAATTAAAATCGAACAATGTACCTAGGTACGTTTTCATATAATCGTGGTCTATAATTTATAAACCACTAGGTATGTAAATACGTATGTAAGTACCATTCGGAATCATACTGCTGTGGCCAGAAATAAATGCGGGTTGGCGTTAAAATCGTTTTGAAAATAAATGCTATTGCGATTTTGTCTGGCGGACTTTAAACCTGCATTCTTTAGCTATAGACGCCACATATATATAGGCACCATTGGTAGTTTCCGATCTATTTTTTTTTATTCCTACCTGTCCCACTGCTGGGCAAACGCCTCCTCCAATTCCTTCCAAGGGATCTTTTACTTATCTTAAAATGTTTTAAATAATTACCCGTTACTTTGGACTACTAATATTAGGACTGAAAGAAAAATAAAAGAGAAAGTTATTTCAACTGTCAAGATCAAATTATTAGGAATCTATTTCTATCACAGCACTACATCCATTAAACCAACATTTCGCGTTGAAAATATGATAAGCAAATATTTTATGAGCTACGAAATAATATTCAAAATGAAATATCTCTTCCAGGGCCATCATAACAGAAAATGGAATCTATCCGTCAACGATATCCATTAGCACAATCAACACAAAATGTAAAGAGAATGATTTGGAAATGAGCGATTACGATCCTTTTCAAAACAGAAAATTGGAACATCCCAACTCGTAAGTAACCTAAACGACTATTTTATCTGCCAGATGGAAACCAATCGACATTGAAATTAAAATAAAGAATCCCATTGAGATTTTACGTTACTCCATAAAAAACGATAATAGTAGTGATTCACAAGAATGACATGAACGATACGATTCGGGTTCGGTTGATACGATTGATTCTGAAGCTGAATTATTGCGATGTAATTGAGGCAATAAAAAATGCATAAATCATAAAACGTGGTAGAATAAAAATCTACTGCTTTTGAAGCAACGATAAGAAGTTCAATGGCATTTAGTACCTTGATTTGGATCCTATGTTTATTGACATTAATGGCCGATTGATTTGGATTTTAAAGTATCAATCGTTTTATCATCTATATCATGTGTAACATTTCTTTCTAGAGATGTGAGATCATTTGCAAATCTTCTGAAATCATCACTGGGTTCCGGAATTCTGGCCATGCCAGCTGCGTTCAAGAATGCTGGTACAATAGTTGGGATTGTTGGAACAATCATACTGGGATACATCTGTACACACTGCGTTTATTTACTGGTACATTATTAGTCACTAATTTACTGATATCAACTAACAGATATTTCTAATTATTAACAATAGATGAAGTCAAGAACATGATCCAATTAGAAGATGACGAGATGTTCCTTATAAGTACCTACCTAACACATAATTATATAACGGTGTTATAATGTCAACTTGTATGAAAACCGCATTGTGGAAGATATATAAGAGATAAGATTAATTATACGGAAATATAGAATGAATTACAATGACACCTATATTTCTACTGATAAACTGACACTATAAATTTGATCATCTATCTATCTAGATTATAGTGTCATTGTTTACGATGCAATACTGTTCCTACAGACCATGCAGCCTTGTCGGTATTAACATAATCATGACCAAAATTTAACACTTTTCAGGTTAAAACTTCACAAGAAGTATCAAAAGTTACAAGAGTTCCATCGTTAGGTTATGCTGAAACTGTTGAAGCAGTATTCGCGACAGGACCTCAACCGTTACGGAAAGTGTCTAGAGCGTCAAGGTACGGAAATCCAGATATATTTTTAGATATTCAAATCTTTGCGCAGCGCTTGCAATTATGTATTTATTTATTTAGTTTCGTTTATAGCTGGGGCCACTAAGGTGAGAACCATAATCTACACCGCAATACGCCATTTCCATGTCCTTTGTAACAAAACCTATGGGTAATATGAATTTTTGTTGAACTAGCTGTGCCCCGCGGTTTCACCCGCATAAGTATCGATCCCGTAGGAATATCGGGATAAAAACTATTCTATGTGTTAATATTGATTATAAACAATCTGTGTGCCAAACATTAAATTCAGTCCAGCCGTTTGAGCGTGAAGAAGTAACAAACATACAAACACACACACACACACACACACACACTCACAAACTTTCGCCTTTATAATATTAGTGTGATTCTTAAATGAATCAACAAAGGAAGTTTAAAGCCGGCAGGCATTTGAAAATGAATTCCGAAGTCATAACTTAATAATATTCACATCAACTCTCGCCAGAGTAGTAATTAAATATACATCTTGGAAGACAATAGTGTTTGAATATGTGATGTTGCATGTTTAGTCTCGTCGTTCATTTTCACGTCTATACATACCGTAATCCCGTTTATATTTGTACTTACCGTTACGAAACAATGATTTGCAGCTTGAAGTAATATAATGACTATAGCTTTATTATGACTTGTATTTGATTTGTAAACTATCACGTCATTGCCATCGTATATCTCCGTAACGATACCATTTAAAAATAATTAAAATTATTTGAGAGCAGTACAGGCAGTGTCAGTTATATTGAAGCTCAATTTTATTTCTGGTTACATAAATACTTGAGTGGTGATTGAAAAATCAACTCACACTACAATTTCGTGTTGATATTGTTAGATTTATTTTAGTAGAAATAGAAGCACCAAGCACTGCTTCTTTCTCATAAATTTTTAGACTCGAAAGAAATATCTCTGTAACTTCACATAACATGAAAAGCTTAACGTAGACATCTGAATTATTATGCGAATCCATTATTGTCACAATCGTCTCCGTAGCTCTCACGTTGCCAGCATTAATGTCTGCACCACATAACCCACTTGAATCAATGTACAGACGCCGGCACATCAAGCTACCCGAAACTGTCAGATTTTCCCAATCAATTTTGAACCTTATGCTTTAGCGCTAAAGTTGAAAATCTATTGAAGAAATCTGACAGATTGTAGTAGCTTGATGTGCTGGCGTCTGTACCTAATCACCAACTTATACAGCGGCGGACCCATCACATGACCCATGGAAATAATCACGTTGTCAATGAGTGACATTGTAAGGTTGAGGTAATGAAACCAATATATATATATATAATACCTAAGGTCAAGCATTGCAATAGTTAGGAATAGTATACTATTAATATCTTTTCAATATAGACTTTTTAAATTGACCTCACGTGACTGCTGATTCATGTTTGAATATCGGCACTGTCTCGGCATGCAGACCGCTGCATGCAGAGACAGTCGCTGAGTGCAGACGACTGCAGTAGTTTGCAAAGGAAATCTACCGAGATTCCCTTTACAAACTTGCAGACGTCTGCCAAAAGTGATTTCTAATTTTGATCTTAGAATCGAATAAACGCTGGGGCAGCTGCTTATCATTAAATATTTGATAAAATGCTGAACTAAAGGTTATAACTTCTATGATTTCATTAAAACACATAAGAACAAAAACAAGATATTATTATTATTATAGAAAAAGAAAGATCTACTTACAGAAATTAACATTTAATTTCATTTCAACAACGCTAAATAAAATTGAAATAGTGAAAATTGGCCGCTGTGCAAATCCGCATTGATGTATATTTCTGTAATACTGAGTTATCATCAGCAAAAGCACTCATACTACCAGTATATTTGAAGTTACATTGTAAATGACGCTGAGCATTGGCATCACTCTTGTTGACGGCGCCTAAAGTCTGGCTCCCCCTCAAAAATAATACCTGTCTTAAATAACTAGAGATATAATAAGCAATACTTGTGTCACATTAACACAGATCACGGAAGTGGTGTTAAATATTAACAGGCATCGTGATTCATATTTCAGGATATTTATAGACTGGGCCATGGCTTTCACCATTCTTGGCGCCTGCGCAGTCTATGTCATCTTAATCGTGGATTCTGTTAAACAGGTATGTTGGACCAATGACAAAACATTCGTCTTTCTTAATGCACTTAGAACTTAAATTATAACAAAACACAATACAAGAAAAGATTTGTAAATGTCACTCTCCGTGAACAAATTGGCCCAAGTGTATGAGAATTTCGTGTTATTTTCATGGAACGAAATTCTTATACATTTTTGCTATTGCGTTAATTAATGACTAACACATACCTACGTATTACACATAAAATTAAAGATCTTGAATAAATAATGACCTCGTTAAATGACGGTTTAACTTTTTGCGAGCGAGGTTTTTCTAGCTGTGACTTTTTCAATGGAAATGTATAATTTAGTAATACTAGGTATAGAATACCAGTCGGTAAATATTAGAATTCTTAAGCAAACGATTTTCGTAAAATGCGTCCTCTATTTTTTATAATTCCATATTGTGCCACTGATGGTCAAAGGTCTATACAACGTGTAACGTTAAATGCGCAAAACCTGAAAATAGTTTGATAGGGAGAACGAGCAGAATTAATAGGAACCACTTTTTAATATAGGTCATATTTTTCAAAAAATCTTCATTAAAAACGTTGCCGTGTCTATTTATTAATAGGTCAAGCAAGCCAATGTCAGTGCGGCGCAGCGGCCTGGTGACGACTCCTCCCTCGATAAAGCGTCGTCGCAGACGCAAGAAACGATCAGAATCGCCAGTAAAACTAAAACAGCACCTAAAACCTGTACAATTTTTTAATGACTTATTTTCTCTCTGAAATAGGTCAATTGAATTAAAAATTGTTGGTTTAAAAATTAAAAATTAAAAACATTTGGGGTGTCTGAGGTTTTGCGCATTTAACGTTACACGTTGTATAGTCCACCTTTCTCGTTGCCCTATTACCTACAATGGAACTTAATCGTGTCTGGTAATATGTGGATGTGCTGTAGTTACACTTGTACTTCACCTTCGGGAATTCAAGCGTGATTTTTCAATTCTAATTTGACTAGTTTAAATATTGCAATCATTATTCAAATTATATTCATTTCATTTCAGATAGTCGACTTCTACATCAAGGACAGCGGGATCAGTGAAACGATGTACTGCCTCATGGTCCTGGTGCCTGTGCTTTTCTTCACACAAATCAAAAACCTGAAATACTTGGCGCCGTTCTCTGGATTCGCAAATATTCTGCTGGTTCTCACATTCCTCATCTGCTTATACTATATATGTTCCGACTTCCCACCTATTGACTCCGTGCCGATGTCTGTCGATATTGGAAGACTACCGCTCTTTATCGGGTAAGGACACAGTGAAACTATGTTTACTGAATGCGTATTGCGTACTATATCAATGTAAACCAAAGAGTATTGAGAAATGAGTTCTTCAATGTTAAAGCAATGACATTAGTCCCGGATTCCACTAAAGCGGAGACGAGATGAGAGGAGAGGAGATTGGTTAGAAACATCCTATAAGATGTTCTTATATATTCCTTATATATGTTGTCTCTGCTTAGCTTCAATGGATACGGTCGAGCAGAGAGGACTGATGGATGTCTCATATTTGCGAATGAAACAGAGATTTGAGCTGTGTCTCGCAAGCTGGCGACGGCGCGTAACGCGCTGAACAATGTTTAACCCTTTCCCAGTGTACATATTATACCTAATTAGTTCATGGCGATAACTATCTACTTATTAGGTATACTGTAGGGTTATAAAAATAAAAAAA
Source organism: Eremobia ochroleuca (assembly GCA_949629135.1). Lineage (NCBI taxonomy): Eukaryota > Metazoa > Arthropoda > Insecta > Lepidoptera > Noctuidae > Eremobia > Eremobia ochroleuca. Next base: position 8,413,519 of record OX451392.1, read on the forward strand.
ACTTTTACCACTACACGAAATTTATTTTAAAAATATTTACACAAGACGAGTTTTTTAAAAAAATTAAGAAGAAAATAATAATATTAGAATAAAATAATTGAATTTAAAGATAAAGTTTAAGGAACATTCACCGTGAATGGATAAATAAGGACCCTAGGCTGAAGCTTCAGTCGAGGAATCCGAAATTGTTTATATTTAATTTTATAAAATACATTCACGGTTTTGTATTACTATTTACAACTGGGTCAAATTTAAAATTAGTATTAACAATAGGTAATGGTATCTAATATTAGTCTTCTTCTTCTCTATGGGTTTCTGATCTTCTTAATTGTAAACATTTTTGGTGATGACGGTATCACACAAGTGTGGGTAAATAAATCTGGATCAAAGGAAGGGCGAATTCCAAGGTTGACAGACTCCTTTTACGGAAGTGGAACCCGTTCACGTCCAATATTATAAAGTAAAAAAAATCAAGTTTGTATACCAAGCAAACTGTGTTGTGGTAAGCTTTAGTTCAAGAGCATGAACAAAAGATTGGCGAATATATCGTTGCTGCAGTTTTGAATATAACTAATAGTGGGTCGTATCACCAGAAAGCTCCCAGGTATCGGGAGAGGGCGAAATAGCCCTCTGTTAGCTGGATATCACCTAAAGCAAAGACGAAAAGATATGTTAAGACTAAAGAACACCACCAGAAACAGAGGATGGATAGGGAAAAAACCATCAAAAAACAAAAGAAGAATTAATACGTACCAGGTCCAAAGAAAAATCAATATTTCCACAAGCACGGTTAGATCATAATTATACGGATAAAAATTTAAAATTAAACATCTAATTAATATAACAAAGCTCTTGGAACGAATATGGTACCTCTCAGGTGAATGACAAAAAAAAATGGCAAGGGGTGTCACAATTTTTCTTCAAAATCTAATTTTGAAAAATCCATACGCCAAGTAGAAAAAGAAAAATAAGCAAGGTTGAATAGTTTTTTTCTTAAAAAAAAAACAAAAGGAGGTTTTATGTAGCGTAATGCTACAGTACCCTTTAACCAGCAAAAAAAAAAAATCTTTTTCCCCTATGAAGATAACAAAACCAAACGTTAAAAACCCAACCTGAACAACAAGTAGGAGAATATGACAACCCTATTAAAATAAATAAAGGTGACAACCCTATCGAAATAGAAAGGTGGAAATTCAAAACCTTTAAGAAGTTATGTATAAAAACTTGAGAATAAGGTAAAGAAGAAATAATAGAATCGATGATTAAGTAACAAGAAGTATAAGTGAGATAATTAATAAAGAAGAATTAATTAAGATCCAACAAGTCATTGAATAAATTAACCTAATATTATAAGATAGGAATTAATTAACTAACAACTAGTAAACCAAATAATAATTTAACTTAACATTAGAATATAAAATTTAAAATTAATTAATGGTACTTGACACCATTAGAATGAGATTTAATTAAGATACAATAAAACAATAAACGATAAAAATATTAGAGACTACAACCTAAGTTTTAAACAATAAAGAAACAATAAGTAGAGTAAGAGAAAGAAATATATTTAAAGACTTTATTTAATAATTACTTATTAATAAGACTTTATTTATTTGATAATGCATCAGTTTTCCGTAGTAATCGATTTTTAAACTTTCTTAGAACTTTCCACATCGATTCGCCAACTTTTACACCATATTATACTCCTCAAGCTAATACCGTTGAACGCTATAACCAAAGTATTGTCACTTGTTTGAGTATATTAGTCGGTGATAATCAGAGGAACTGGGCTAAAATGCTACCTAAGGTTAAACTGTACCTCAATTCATGTGTTAACTTAGCTACTGATTTTACACCAAATTTCCTTATGTTCGGTAGAGAAGTTAGTTTAGATCCTACTCATGCTCATAGACAGACTCGAAGCAACAATTTAGCTGAAAGTCGGTCTCGTCATGCGTCTAACCTTACTCTCTTGCTGAAATTTATGCGAAAGTTGCTGATAATCTTGCTATAGCATTTCTTCGTAATTCTAACTCTTATAATTCTAACCGGTCGCTATTACACTCAACGTCGGTGACACTGTATGGAGGCGTAATTTTACTAGGTCTTCTGGAACTGATTATTTCTCTGGAAAGCTATCTCCTCGTTTTGTCAGTGTCAGGTTGTTAGGGTTGTATCACGGACTACTTACGTTCTTCAGGATTGTGATTCGGTTCACTCTGGACTTTATCATATCAAAGATATATTACAATAAAGTCTTTAAATATATTTCTTTCTACTACTCTACTTATTGTTTCTTTATAGTTTACTAGCTGATGCCCGCAGCTTCGCCCGCGTGGTCATTGGAAATGTTAAACTTGTTTTCCCGTGGGTATAAGACGTTTTTACCTAAGACTATCCCCATAAAAAATCATGTAAATCATTGCTTCCTTTCAAAGTCAAAATAAACAGAACAGTACCTACATTATCACCAATTATTATGATATATATGATTTTCCCACGGAACTATTTGAGAAATCGGGATAGAAAGTATCCTAT
>OX451392.1:8416256-8523884 GCA_949629135.1 Eremobia ochroleuca
TTTCGTGTTTTTTCTGTTTACTACATGAACAGAAGATGACTTTCACTGATTCCAAATTAGTAAGTATAATATTTATTTACACACTTTTGAGGTTATGAAACACACACAAGTTGATAAATTAATCAATGGTTCTTATCTAAAAGTAAATTTATGTGATATTGAATTTGATAATGGCTAACGTAGGTTTACGTGTATCAAATATGTTTATTCAGTTAGTGTTAGCAGCAGTGAAAGAACATCATGAGTTTGGTTAGTAGCATGTTTCGTCACGTCTCGTGTCGAATTCCCTTTATGTCAAGTTAATAATTACTTACGCCAATCATTTCATTTCATTCAGCAATCAGTCACCACAACGGTAGTAATGTCAGATACACGTGTTATTCGATCATTTGTTTAGTTGATCTGATTGAGAGTTCAAGGTCTTATCTACTCTTGCTGTTCCTTAGCGCAATCCTATAAACTCTGAGCTGTCATAAGTTTTGTTTGACCTTATACAGTTTCATATTTACCCTCTACGATATGGTCGTGCGTAAAACGAAGTTTCCGTGTTACTTACTATTTTAGTTTGATTACTTTAATCACAAAAACTTTATCAGAAAGTGTGTTTTTATATTTTAGGATCAGTAATTTATGTGCCAAAATGAGTAACTTAAAAGTGGCTGTAACTTACTTTTTTGAAAAACATTCAAGTATGTACCAAATTTACTTCATTTAAATTAATTTGTGCTATTTGGCAGCTAAAAAGTGTTATCTGATATACCTACTTGTTAAATACATCATGTTGGCAATGAGTAACTGCCTTTTGATAAAATTACATTACATAGTGCCGTGAACAAAAAACCAGACATCTGTAATCAGGCCCCCTCTTTCTCATTGGGCACTGGCGCGACGGGGCCCTGCCCTAATAAACATCACTCTTTGCAGCCGCCATTCCATTCCATGCAATATTAGTATATCAATTCAATGCCAAAATAAGTTATTTGCAGTGCAAATATTAAGCACTAATTTGTGAATGCTAAGAGTTACTGTTCCAAATCATATTACAATTATCTATTAACATATTCTGATTGTAAAGAAATAAAAATACTTGCTGAATAATTTTAGAATTTTGCATATCTACTCTTATCTATACGGGGCCCCCCTGATCCTTATGTGCCCAGGAACTCCAATAGGTTAAAGATGACCCTGTCTGTAATAAATAAAGTTTCTAAAAATATTTAAAAATGACCAAACTATATGTTAATTCATGATAATTTATTTGTATAAGCTTTAGTAACATTTTAAGTTTCACTGTGATAACAAGATGGAATAATGTTTTATGTAAAAAATCATAAGAAGTATAATTCAATAACATAAATCATTTATTTATTTGCAAACATTGGTAAGACATACATAGATATTTTTCCTTATAATAAAGTTCTCCATATTTTACCACCACATGGGTATGCAAATAGTGTAATACAATTTAAAACTATCAATTATTTCAACTAAATTCAATAAATTACAATTTTAAAAAAAACATAAAAAAAATATTTAAAATATGTCAACAGTAACTAAATTAAATAATAATAAATACATACCTAACAATTAAATTCACTTTTTGGTAATAATCAGTTGAGTATAATAGAACCAAATACCAATTCTATATGAATATTAACTCAGACACTCTTATTGAATAGAATAATAATTCACATCATCATCTGCCTAGCCTTTTCCCAACTATGTCGGGGTCGGCTTCCAGTCTAACCAGATGCAGCTGAATACCAGTATTTTACATGGAGCGACTGCCTATCTGACCTCCACAACCCAGTTACTGGGTAATACGATACCCTAGGTAAGACTGGTTGTCAGACTTTGGGGCTTCTGACTGCCTGTAACAACTGTCAAAGATTTACGAATGACAGCCGGGACCAACGGCTTAACGTGCTTTCCAAGGCATGGCGGGGTCTCGGTATGTAAAGATGGTCACCCATCCACAGACCAACCGCGGCAAGTGTAGCTTAACCTGATCGATCAACCTATGCGGCTGTTATTATTTAGCCACGGGCCCTTCAGAATAACAATTCACATCTAAATGTAAAATTTTATACATGACGTACCTACTCCGCAATAACAAATTCATATGTATTCAGAACAATAGTTCACAAAATGACATTTAGAATTACAAATTGTAGTACTATTTTGAAATGTATATTTACATGTTTGTGATAGTTACACATTTTGAAATGAACTTTCTGATACAACTTTGGTATCAATTAAGTGAAACAAAGATTAATGCACCATAATTCTAATAAGAACTCTTTACAGGTGCTGCCAATAGTGCTTGGTGTTGGATCGGTAGTAGTACTTGTATCAGTACTTGCCAACTGGTTATGGGGGGGTAAGAAACAAACGAAAGAAGCCCCAAAGAAGACTTCACAGCTAGTGGCATTAGTTGATCCTAATACTAAGTATGCTCTGCCACTCATAGAGAGAGAGGAGATCAGTCATGACACAAGGAGGTTCCGGTTTGGTCTGCCTTCATCAGGACATGTTTTAGGTGAGTACATCCAAGTACAATATATTAAAGTACTTAATAGATTAATAAGCAAATTGAACTCTTATAATAAATGAATGAATGATGAATACTAATTGATACAATATGCTTGCTCCAATTTTCTGATACAATGATTTGCATAAAATTATAGTTCACATTCGTATGAATCGCTTAATTTACTTAGCAAAGCAGTCTTAGAGTGCGCTCTCTGTGTCTATCAGTAAATACCTATAATATGTTCTAAATAAAAACCCTGTGTTTATGTTATAGGCTTGCCAATTGGTCAGCACATCCACTTGTCAGCAAAGATTGATGATGACCTCGTCATCAGGTCTTACACTCCAGTTTCCAGTGATGAAGAGAAGGGATATGTTGATCTCGTTATTAAGGTAAAAACCCAAAATTTATGTCATATGTTCAAAATGTTTTACATATCCACCTACCTACCTATCATACCTTAGTGCTCATTCCTGATTATATAACAACATGTAATCAGACACTTAAACGGATGTTGTAATCGCAATCTTCACAAGTCCTGTTTTATCTTGTGATAATTTTCAGTATTTTAGATTAAATGTCTAGAATATTTTTGATTGCAACTCCAAGATATGTATTTGTAATGTACCTCTACATATAGCAACATTAATCCTAATACAATAATACAGTGGACCCCCAGTAATCCGGGCCCTATCTGATCCAACACCCCCTGTAATCCGACATGTAGACATGATATATCTTGTCAACATGTCTTCGCTAGTAGATCTTCGCTAAATTCCGGACTATAGGCAGTACTATACAGGGTTATTTGTAAAACACCAAAAACCTCTTAAGAGGTCATTGTACTCATCATTATGAACAACTTTTACTATGGGACCAAACCCGAAATCGTGAAAAAAAAATCAGCTGTTCCCTACATTTTGACGACTCGTACGAACATAAATGTAGGGAACAGCTGATTTTTTTTTCGCGATTTCCAGTTTGGTCCCATAGTAAAAGTTGTTCATAATGATGAGTACAATGACCTCTTAAGAGGTTTTTGGTGTTTTACAAATACCCCTGTATAATCCGACAAATTCGATAGTTCAACACTGCCCTGCAAAACGTTTGTCGGATTACCGGGGGTCCACTATATTATATAATTCCTGAATGACCTAATGTAGAAAGTACAAAAATGCAATATCGACACGGTTCATTTTTTTTTATATAACTTAGGAAAAATGTCTACATGAATGTCTATTAGAATCTTGTGCTGAATTCATAGTTACAGTTTGCGCATCGATGTCCCTGCCAACATGTTTCCTTAAACAGTATGTGATGCCGATGACAGAACAAGAAATCTTTATTAATAGGTTTACTAATACCATTCATTGTGCTAGATACTATTAAGACAATTAAATAATAATAATAGTAAGATAAGAGTATTCTCTTATCTTACTAATACCATTCATTGTGGTACCTAGATACTATTAAGACGGATAGCTAATTGTCATAAATTCTCAAGTCCATAAATCACTAGTTATATGTGTATGGGCCCCATTTACATTATATCTTTGATATTCTTCTATCACGAGATTCGTATTATTTTAACTGTAGATTATTCTAAGATTTTGATTATTTTAAGATTATTATAATTATCCTACAGTCATTCCCAAAAGGCACACTTTTACGACATCGCAATACCTACCTTTAATAAATTATGATTATGCTAATAATGACGAGTTAATAATAATTAAATTGTAAGTTACATTTAATAATATTAAAAGACCCGCATTATGTAATGTCAAAAAGTCAAAGCAATTATTTCAACAAGACCATTTTCTTATTTAATTTTCTATTATTAGCTTTCAACGTCTCACTGTACGTCAAAGGCCTCTTCCATACCTCTTTATATACTTAAAACATTTTATTTCAGGTGTACTTCAAAAATGTTCATCCTAAATTCCCCGATGGCGGTAAAATGTCGCAACACTTGAACAACTTGAAGATCAATGATACGATCGACGTGCGAGGTCCTTCAGGAAGGTTGCAGTACGCCGGAAATGGGACCTTCCTTATAAAGAAAATGAGGAAAGACCCACCCATCAGAATGCCGGCTAAGAAACTCAACATGATCGCAGGTACCTACTTACAAATTTTCGTGATGTGCGTTCACCGATAAGAAAACGTATCGGATACTTACGTCACTAACTCTTATCTACTTAATAAAGAATGACATTGAAAGACCCCATATTTATTCATATTACCTATATTAAATCATGCTTCACGTGACAAATCTTCTGAAACGTTTGCATGTCACACAGTCACACCAAAAGGTGTTACAGCATGATTTCTTAATATAACTCTATAAATCTTAGTTTAATCTTGCTGTGAAGCGTCTACCTGCTATTAAATTGTAGGCAATTACTCAACTGCCATTAGACAAATGAAATTGACTGAAACATCAAATGGATCTGAAATCATTACTTTAAATATTTATACATGACGAATTACAATAATACTCTAATATACATGGTGTTCATTTAATCAAAATGCCATTTCCTCATGCTTTCTAATTATTTTACACCTAAAATGAATGGTTATTAGTTATTAATCACAGTTTTGTCTCGGCAGGTGGGACTGGCATCGCGCCAATGTTACAGCTCATCAGGCACATATGCAAAGATGCCAATGACCCTACAGAAATGAGACTGCTGTTTGCCAACCAGTCTGAAGAAGACATTTTATTGAGAAATGAACTGGAAAAGTACCAATCTGAACACCCTGATCAGTTCAAAGTTTGGTACACTATCGATAGGCCCAATGAAGGTAAGTTACTGCCTAATTATCTACATACTCATAAATAAATATCTAATCTTTAATTGTTCAAATCGGAGCCACGATCGATCACGTAAATATATTATCAGAAATTGATTAATTGCTGTCATTAAACGAGATTAAATTGAAATCAATTAATGAAGAGTTTTTCGGATTTTATGCCGAAACGACGCACAGTTTCGTCTGGCATTCTGTGTTAGTTATGATAAGAGACAACTAGATGAAGAAGGAGACGAGTAAAGAACTCGAAATATTTCTGGCTAACCCACTTCAGGTTGACGAACTTGAAAATACGTAGCTATGAAAAAAAAATATTAGTATGTACACCTAAAAATCTGCCGATTCATCATGATATTGAGAATTTATACTAAATCAACGTGACTCAAAACCACTTAATCAAAACCAGTTTTAAAACGAACTATCATTCTTTCCAGGTTGGAAGTACAGCGTCGGTTTCATCAACGATGAGATGATCAGTCAGCATTTGTTCCCGCCGGCAGATGACACACTTGTCCTTATGTGCGGACCCCCTCCTATGATCAATTTCGCCTGCAATCCTGCCCTTGAGAAACTAGGATTCAAGGAATCCCATCGTTTCGCATATTAAATCGGAATTCCACTAACATTTTGGGAGCAAGTGAATATAATAGATATCTTTGGAATGTTATACGCGTTAGTATGTTGTGATTTTAACTATTTTTAATTGGGTAGTTATCAGCTTTGTAGTTTAAACGTAATTAATAATATTGTATTAGTTTAAACAGCTCAAAAACGTACGCTGTCTATTTGTGCCTCAATGTTGTCAAAGCGGTTGCATTTTTATCTGAAATTAAACTGCCGATTCCATATTTTTATTTGTACGTAATTTTTATACAAGGGATGTACCGCACTATTAAAGTAGATGGTGCTACTCTGGATATCACGTTTACATATTTTTTTTTTTTATTTAAGGCACTACTACCTTGTGCGTTGTTTATCTGAAAGGGGAAAAAACACTATATAGAAATAATATATAAAAACTTGTCATATTTGTATGTGAGAATAATGTGTTTTTTTTTTTGCAATATCTAGTGCTTAGTTGTTGATGGAATTATACTTGAGTACATTCTAACGACTGTAGTAATCGCAGAGCAAGAATAAAATATTATTGTTATATTTCTGACTTTTATATTTTAATATTAATTTTGTGCATAACTTGGTATCGTAAATTGTATTAGTATTACGAGATAGGTAGTAATAATGCCTATAAGACTGAGGGGTAGTTTCTTATCCATCGTGAAAATTCCGTAAACTGAGAAGGTAGGCTGATAAAACTGTATTGTCCGAAGTATATCGTTGGCTCCCTTCCAAATAGGACCTGAAATATTTTTAGGGATTGAATAAACTATTGAAAACAACGCATTTCACATGCTTTACCGTATCTAAAAACAAAATAATATAGTTAAGCTGATTAAAATGACGGTATTCAGAAGATTTTCACCATTTGGTTCTAAATTCTGCTTCCTAAATTTTCAATTTGCTAAAGTAACAGGGATTTATTGTAAATCTACTATAATAAGAGATAAATTTACCTTCTAAACGACAAGACATCGCGTGGATACACAGTAGCTTTGTTTGTCTTACTTCTTGTAAGAAATAGTCACTCACCAGAGCCAGCATCGTTATTAATATGAGATAGTACACAAACCAGAGGCCAGTAGTGACGATCACAATAGTTGAGATAAACTGTAAAGAAAACAATCTTAAGTATATAAAAAAAAATTAAATGCTGTTTGTTGGGAATCGCATCACTTGACAACGGTTGGACTGCCTTGGCTATTTTTGTATGAAAATTTTCGTAATGGCCCGAATTTGGTTTTTTATGGAACTAAAAATTGCACCATTGTTTAGCGCTGCACAGAATCAAACCTACACCTTCTTTCAAATTTTCATAGATATGCTGTAAATAGTCATTAAAATGACTGTGTAACACCCGACAGACTGACATACGGACATGACGAAATTATAGGGGTTCCATTTTTGCCATGTTGTTACGGAACCCTAAAAATATTAAAAAAAAAAAACTTGTAATGCTTCCAGACAATAATACCCTCTAAAAATGATCAAATGGTAATTTCTTCGCGGTTACTCTGAATTTTCTTTTGCATAAATAAATTGTGCATTACCTACCTCAGAACGCAATCCAATTATCACATTAAGTGTTACCAAAAGCACCCAAAAAAACAAAGTTGTCGCAATGTTGAGGACCTACAAAAATATTCGGTTTATGAAGGTTGGTACCGTTAAGATTTAAAATATCTGGCTAGCATATACAAAATAAAATAGATACCTACCGGAAAACTGAAAATCTCTGTAATCATTTTGTACAACTTTAATAACCCCTTCAAGCAAACGAGCAATTTCGCTAAATCTAATGTATTACTATCATTTAAATCTGCAGAAATAATACAGTTTTCATTGACTACGATTGGATCACTCTGTTCTCCGTTGAAGTATTCTGTAGATTTAACACGGAAGTTACATTCTACAACTTTGTTTAGGAATCTTAATCGTATTGCTAGGTAATATATCAAACTTGCAGCCAGAACTATCTCCACATAAACATTCAGTAGTCCTATTCCTCCGAACACTGTCAAAATCGGATATTCAACAGTAGCCGTTGCATGAATTAAAAAACCACATTCGAACATTACTATAGTTAAAACCAGGGCGATTAAATTCCAGTAATATTGATGTTCTTTCAAATGTTTAAAATATTTCAGTGCTAAAATATTGTCCGCTTTTTGGAGCTTCAACCAAAAATTTACAGCAGATTCGCCATTACAAAATCTGGCATAGATGGTGTTGGATAAGAATGAGGTATACTGCACAATCGTTCCAATAACACTGGCCATGAACATTGTAAAGTCATGATTATAATATGTCGTGTAGTAATATTCTTCGAAAAAATAAATCGAGAAGGTAAAGGCAGCAATGCAAAGTAATGTGTAAAGTTTCTGACAAACAGTCGGCGTTGTAACCAACTGGTTTTTAACACTAATTCTTGAACAGCCCAGAAACATCAAAACTTTGAACAAAGGAGAAAAACACTTCACTATACTAGCGTCAATTAAATTATCGGCAATAAACCCTCGCGGTTGCATTTTAAGAGAACTTCCAGTTGTATTATATCGGCAGGAGAGGTAGTATCGCATCAAATTACAATTTCACATTAGCATGTCTTTAGAAAAAAGTAACAATTTACGAAATAATACAAATGAACATAAGATATCATCGCTGAAATTGGTCCAGTGTCCAAAATTACAGTAAATTAGGTAGCTTGAAATATCAAGCAATATAAATGAATTACTTATAATTTCATTAGCATAATAGGCAATTCATGCAATACGGAACTTAGAATAATAAAAAAATATGTACGGACCATCTCTGAAATTAAATATTATGATTTGGAATATGGCCTACGATAACAACTACCTACAGTCCCGAGGGAGTCGTTATTTATACTCGATAAATCAAAATTTGATTCATTATGTTAGTAGTTGCCTATCACAGAGGACTTGTGCTCTCTGATATTTTAAAAGAAATAAAGACTTATTTAAATCCACATGAACAAAGTAAGGAATATTGAAGATCTCTCCGCGGACATGCTAAACAATGACTTTATTAGAATTTTTCAACCGATCTTCGCCGTGCTGCGGGTCTTGGGATTTCTCCGTGTAAATATCAAGTACAGATACCCTACAGCCCCTTCGATATGGTACCTTTTATACAGCAATGTTTTCTGGATACTAAATACGGTTTGTATTTCATACTTCTTTCTACGCTGCGAAAACGGTTATGGCTCTCCATACGCCGACGCGACCCTCAAACTCGGTGTCCTAATGAATGGAATAAATGGCGTTCTAATAGTTTTCCGAAATACTATCCGTAGGGGAAATAAAATTGGTCAAATGTACGTAAAATTACAAAAGATAGAACGATACCTGAAAATGAAGAATAGTAAAAGTTTAAACAAGCAGCTTGAGAGGCAATCGACTTTTACTATAATGAGCGGTTGCTTTTTCACCATCTTGTGGATTGTGTTGTATAAAACAGTGATAATGAGAAATATGTGTATACCATTTATGGTAATCACGATAACGGGTGTAGGACTGCATTTTGAAATGGTTGAAATGTATTTCATTATACAGCTTATTATAACAAGAGTAAGTTACATAAACGATGTCCTACGACAAGAAACTTCAAGTACTAACGAAACGATGGAAAAACCAATCAATGATGGAAAGTTGTTTTTTCTGATGAACCCATATGAAAATCCTGTCAAGGTTGTTCCAGCCGAATTGGTTTCTGCAATCCATTGTATTTTTGAAGCGTTAGCAGATTTTACAGAGCTTTTTCAACTCTCAGTAAGTACCTTTTTATTACAAGTTTAACACGTTCACTGTCCGTGCCATAGATCAAGAGATGATGATGAGAGATTGTTCAAGGTTAAAGGGTTCCCTTTTATGGCTTTTATGGATCTGTAGTGGTATAAAGGCAATTACCTCAGTAGATAGAACGAAAAATTCAATTGGACGTGAGAGCTAACTTCGAAATTTTGGCTGGACAGTGAACGTGTTAGGGCTTTTTCCCACGGCAAGATCCCGTTTTTTGCAGGTACGTGTTTAAATATACATATTCACACAAGCAAACAGGATGCTTGTATGAATATGTATATTTAAACACGTACACCACTAAACGGGATCCTGCAAAAAACGAGATCTTGCCGTGGGAAAGGGCCCTTAAGAGGAACGCGCTGTGATAGCCCGCAAAATTCAAATTTTCTTGTGTTTGTTGCAATTTGCAGGTCAGTGCCGGGTTGGTATGTTGATTCAAATATGATTCGCGACCGTAACAAATATGACTTTACAGAATTATAAACATTAGAATCAGCAATACAACTGCTTGAGTTAGAATTGGTCTCACTCAAATGTCATGATTTCATGAAATAATAATTAAATAGGGTAAATGAACTGAGAGCGTTGTATTGATGATTTTTATGAGTATTATTGTACTAGCTTTTGCCCGCGGGTTCGCTCGCTTTCATTTCCTTCCCTTTGGCGCTAATACGTACCAATTCTGGGCATTGGACACACGTGAACATGTTACATATAGCCATGGGAAAAACATGGCTTTTCCAAATCCACCCGTGCTACCTGCAATGTTTGCCCTTGTCTTGAAAAACCGACACTCTAGACTCACAAAATGTTAGGCTTAAATAAAACAAAAAAAAACCAAACTTTCTAATATAATTCAATCATGATTCGAAAGACACGTGGCGCCATCTATTATCATAATAAAGTTATTATTATTTTCCTTGGAAACAGCATTTTTTTTCAGGATGAAAGGTACCCTATGTCCGTTTCTGTACACCTGACAAAGTATATGCAAAATTTCAGGATGATCAATTCAGTGGTTTAGACGTGAACAGGTAACAAACAAATTTACTTTCGCATTTATAATATTGGTTAGGATGAATAAATATTTGTAGGTATACTGACCAGAAAATTTTAATTTCGCGAGCTACCCTGACGCTTCCGCCTTGAGAGCTTTTCTAAATCATCGGTAAAGGACGTTAAATGATATAACTATTCTCTTTTATCAACAGTTATTTTATTTCGTCTGCCAAATCTTAGCTTGGAATTTGGTATCCATACATTACCTAGTCACTTCATTGAAAGAACAGGTAAGAACGAAGAAGCAGATATACCGTTTTTAGAAAATAATAGTTACTATCAAATCAAATCAATTTATTTGATGATCAAGGGTATACAGTGGTGTTAACATAACATGTGATAATGTTCTCCTTGGTTCCTTGTTCTCCTTGTTCTACCTTACTGGCATGCAAATTTTACTTATTATGTTTTATTTAATACTATACACCTACCTAGGTAGGTACAGTAAGCAACAAAATTGATAATTACTATAAAACGATAAAGCTATATTCAGTAAACCAACCACACGTGAATGGCAACTATTTGAAACCTTTATTTCGTACTAGCGTTCCGCCCCGGCTTCGCACGGGTGCGGTGCTGATCACTACATAGTATAAAACAAAATCGCTTCCCGCTGTCTGTCTGTCTCTATGTATGCTTAGATCTTGAAAACTACGCTACGGATTTTAATGCGGTTTTTTTTATAGATAAGAATTATTCAAGAGGAAGATTTATATGTATAATACATGCATAATATAGTAGAGAAACACTGATAATTTTAGAGCCATTATTTCTCGTAAAAAGTATAGCATAAAAAATCGTTATTGTGGGTTATCCCTAAGAGATAGACACATACCATTGCGGATTTTTTTGTAGACCGTTTTAAGGTGTACAATACTGTAGTACATTATTTTGATCTATCTCGTAGGATTCAGCCAGCGTTTGCTATGTAAACGCAAAAAATGTGTTTATTTACGACATCACATTAGAAACCTATAAAATTATCAGTGCTTCTCTACTATATTATGCATGTATTATACATATAAACCTTCCTCTTGAATCACTCTGTCTATTGAATAAAACGCATCAAAATCCGTTGCGGAGTTTTAAAGATCTAAGCATATATAGGGACAGACAGACAGGGAAGCGACTTTGTTTTATACTATGTAGTGATCAGTAAGAGCGGTTTTCGTAAATGTTACTCCTGTCGTGCATTTGGACGAGCTTTGAAATATTGAAAATCAGATTATCGTATAATTTTCTTTAAATTCAGACGTTTTGGTAACATTGTAAAAGTAAGTTTCGTAGACCGTACCATACTAATCAATTGTCACAACTCCCCAGAAAGCAGCAGTAGCAGACATCGATCTGATTCTGTGTGTGATGCCTCTCCTGTTGAATAAGCAGTTCCTAATGTTAACATTATGTCTGAAAATGGAATCATTATCAACAAAATTAGAAGAATCGAGGAAACTTTGTATCGATATCGTTTCATCAAACCTTAATGACGGTAATTATTTACATATATGTTACTTTAAAAGCTCCTAACGCTTTAATCTTTTTACCCGACTGCGCGGGAGCAAAAACAGGGTTATGTTTTTCTTTTTAATGATGAATGTTTTTTAATTTGATTATTTTAATTGTCATCGTTATTTTGTGTAGGCAATCAAATGGGCTACGCCTATTATTCTATTATTATGCTTCTAAGCAAACAAATAAATATATTTGTTTGTTTGTACTTATCTTCCTTGGTCCTGGCCTTCACATTACGTATCACAATTCACACTTCGCACTCCATCACAAATAGTCAAGACTCAGGATTAGTACTGGTTAGGTACTGTTGCTGGATATTTTAGTGACCTATTAAAAGCTAAAGGGACTCCAATCTGGACATACACGAGCAGGGTAATTGCGTAACACACTATCAGTAGCAATGGGTTTCATTTTGACAGTTCAACACCATTCACTGCGTTATCTACGTTGTTGAGCAGACACATTTTTCCAACATATGGAGCAATGCATTAGCAATATGCTTCTAAATGAGAGGAATAGTGTGTTACGCAATTAGGGAGCTGACCTACCTAGTGATTGAAAATTGCATAGTCTTTACACGGTACTCAACTGGTGGCGCTCGACCCACGTTTAGCAGTTGGCTTGGCTCCACAGCATGTAGCACTCACATCTGGCTTTACATTTTTTTTTTTTAATCTATATCTCTCCGAACTTTGAGTTCCTTGATTATATCTCATACTGTTTTGAATTACATCCCGTCGATTCTGGAAAAATCTCACCGTGATAACTAAGGTGAAGTGAGCTTAGAGTGAGCTGTGAGTCATGCTGATGCTAGGGATTGACACTATTGGCGACTCACTCCACGCTCACTTGACCCAAGTTTTCACGGTGAGATGGTTACAGAATCGCACGGCTGTTCTGAACTGAAATATTTATATTTACAGGCAAATCCCGTGACCGTGCTAAGCAAGTCATATTACTTGTGGGAGGAAGACGCAGCGTGTCCATTTACAACATTTGTACGCTTGGCACCGGGCTGCCACTACACCTGCTAGCCATTACCGCGAGTTACACCATCGTAGTGTTACAGTTTGCGTCACTATAAGTGCACCTGTTTATAAAAAAAAAAACTAGAGCTTAGGATTTACCATCAGTTATGAAGAAAATTAAAGATTACACTAGACACGAATATCTATCCAAAGATATTCTTGACGAAGAATTCCTTAAGTCTTTAGGACTTATGTACAGTTTCCAAATGCTGATGGCTTCCACCCGTGTTGACATTAAAGACCGGTTTGTGACGACGCCATCGTTTGTTCAAAGATGCCATACATTATTCAGTGTAATTTTGCTCCTTGGATTAGATTATGTAGTGATTCACAAATATGATACAATCCTTTTTGATAACGAAACTATCTACTATCTGAGCACTTGTGTAACAGGATTGCAGACGCTAACATTTATATGCAATATCATTCATGTACGTTTTATAAACGGAGATGCTAATGTAGATTTTTTCGTTAAACTGCAACAAATTGATAGGTGCATGAATATAAATCGCAACAAAAGTATCACTGGTCTCATAGTTAGGACAAATATTTTTTCACTAGCGTCGATTCTGACTCTCTTCTTTGCTCTTCTCGGCCTAGCTGGTGCAAAAGGAACAGCTGCATTTTGGCCGTACATAGGAATAGCTTATGCTCAACTCAGCTTCGTCATGGAATTAGTCTGCTGTTCAAATATTTTTATGTATTTCTACATACGTGCTCGGTTCTTGAATTCAATCATTAAAAACTATTTAGACCCAAAGAAAACTCAAGAGATTTTGTATTCTACAAATAAATTATTTTCTTCATTATTACCTACGAAAATAGTTATGAGACGCCTGGCTGCTGAAACTCATAATTTCATATCGAGCGATACGGATGTTTATTTGAAACAATTAATGGATGGCTTTTTCAAATTTCAAGACATTTACAAATTCCAAGTAAGTATAATATTGCATAAGATACCCTTGCATGCAACTTATTCATAGACCTCGTCCCCATCGCTTTTCACCGGGCGTGATCATGGTCAAGAGCATCCCATTTAGTAATAATAATAATATATTCTTTATTTCGGACTCACATACAAGTTCACATAATCCATATAATGTTAGTAACAGACTTAAAAATTATTTTAAAAAAAATGTAAGTACATTATTTTAATTTACTAATCCCTTTTACTTTTTCAGGTCTTCATGTTTTGCTGTAAGCTAGTTGCATCGAGTATTTTAACATTCGAATTTTTACTTTTTGCCGTTCAAAATGATGTAAGTAGGTATAAAAGCCCGACACAAAAATAAGAGTTTGCTCCTAATGACTTCCACTTATCCTGTCGGCAACTATGTATACTCTCGCCATCTATCGGGAGTTAGACAGTGACTTTACCCTTAAGAACTGAAACATTTGGGGAAGTAGAATCACCCCCTCACTGTTCGCCGTTCAATCCGAAAAGTATCAGTGTGACTTAGTGCTTGATTTATGTTCGCAGACAGTAGGACTTTGGGATAGCTTGACGCCATCATTTTTCACTATAATCGACTTGGTGATGGCAATTTTACTGGGAATCCGCTGTGAATTATTTATAAGAGAGGTGAAGGAAACTAAGCTATTGGTGATAAATGTTATGTCGATACATTATGATGGTAATTATAATCATTCAATTATTTTTGATATGTACAGACGCCAGCACATCAAGCTACGCGAAACTGTCAAATTTTCCCAATCAACTTAGACCTCATGCTTTAGCAACAAAGTTGAAAATCTATTAAAGAAATTTGACAGATTGTAGTAGCTTGATGTGCAGCTGGCGTCTGTACACCAAAAGAGATAATTAACCAGGATCGTCAGATATAGTTGAAGTTTAATAAGAAACTGAAGGACGTTTTCGAATTTTAATTTTATTCGAAAACATCCATCGGTTTCTTACTAAATCCGCCAACCCTTGTTACTTATCCCCTTTGGTGACCGTACTACCGTACACCGTGTTCTTCACGTATCTATAAACTTTGGCAAACGCTTCTATAGCTTTTACAAATAAAATCTAACAAAGGAAGTAGTACTTAAAAAGGCTTCGTCACAAAAATATCTGTAATTTTATTTAATGTTTAATTGACCTATGCAGTAAGAAAGGGTCTTAACTTAGTTTTGACAAGTTTCAGCCCACCAAATCTAATGAATGAAAATACGACGTTACCAATTCCGATAAAGAGACATGCATATCGGGTGATTTACGTAAAGGTATTTAGTTTGTCTGATAATAAACAAAAAAATTAAAAATTCATTAATGTCTCCATAATGAAAAATGCTTATTTCCATAGTCTGAACAACTGGTCGAAGTTTATGTATATCGTCCGGAACACGGTGTATAATAAAAAAAATCCCCTTATTTAGTTATTAAAGGTATTTCTATCGCGACAGGCTGCTATAAGATCGTTTTATTACAAGAATACATTTTTTTTTATTGCATTCCAGGCAGGCTAAGGGAGAAATCAAAGAGAATGTTAAAGCTAATAGAAGAAACACCACCGCGCTTCTCCGTGTACGACATGTGGCAACTAGACGCAAACATTTTGTTACAAATGTTCATGTTGGTCACTGGCCTTATTGTGACACAAATGCAATTTGCGTTTTTGTAAAGACATTTTTTCAAAACAAAGTAGAAAGCATCACAGCATGCAATTCGAAAGTAGAATTAACGAGAAAAATTTGTACAAAAAAAAACGAATTGTTTGGTAAAATTGTTTATTTAGCTTTTTAATGGCCATAAATAATTATTTTGATATTTCTGTGATCTGATAATTATTCATATAAATCATGTAAAAATACATAAAATGATTGTGTACAATACAATAAAAACTACAGTCTTATGTAAAAGAACAATGTTCAATGAGGCATTCGTATCTCAACTATTTATTAAACCTACTAGCTAATAAAAAAATATTATCAAATATCTATTGGACGGAATTAATGATTATTTGACACTAGATTGCATATAGCTGCACATAAAAAAAAATTATACAACATGTCCTAGAATTAACGCACAACCTCTTAAGGGGTCATTGTACTCATCATTATGAACAACTTTTAGTATGGGGCCAAACCTCAAGTCGCTAAAAAAAATCAGCTGTTCCCTACATTTATGTTGGCATAACTCAATGTAAGGAGCAGCTGGTTTTTTTTTGCGATTTCTGTTTTAGTCCAATAATAAAAGTTGTTCATAATGATGAGTACAATGACCCCTTATGAGGTTGCGCATTATTGTGTTTTAGCTGCCTTAAATAACTATCATAAGCTGTGCCTACTCAAAAAATATTGATTTCAGATCTTAATACATCATTTCCTAATAAAAAAGCTGTCTTATTACAAAATAGCTACAGTAAGGTCACTTGTGCATTTTTATTTTCAATCAACTGTCAGTATTTGTAAACTTTAAAAACTGTTCAAGTACTTAACTACTGAGGTACTGACATTTGAGTCTGATTTACACAGTGCAATTTCATTTCTTGTGTGTGGCATACCATAATGTTGAAGCAAAAATTAAGGTTGCCCCATTTAACCCACTGAAGGATGCTAAACAAGACCCAATAGAAGTTTTATTGTTATTATATCTGGAGGCCTTTAGTGTCCTGCAAAGTGTTAAACAGTGTTTACACCATACAAATCATTATTACTCAACTTTTATTGTATGCCACAGGTCAGAAACTAGCATTGTGTAAATGAGGCTTCAAAGAAAAATTATTTCATTTGGAATGGAAAAAGAGATTCAATTTTTTTTCTATGCTTAACTTACAAGTTAAAATCTTCATAGAAGTTTTGTGTGTTTCCAAATCACTTACCCAGAAGTTCTCTATCAATGTTTTTGGTAAAACATCAATGATTGATGATGCTAACTGGATATCAGAACATTTTTGTGAATAGAAGCACAACGCATGATGGGATTAGTAATGCCATTGTTGATACACTTGATGCACCATTACATCTGTGGTCGAGGAAGCAGAAACACCATAATGTTTCGTCATACCAGTCCCTGAAACAAATGAAGTTGATCTGAATTAAAATGTATACCAATTGAATATAAAAAAAAATCTTTAAATTAAAAGTGCTCTACGTAAGTAGAGCATGCCAGCTCTAATGTCCCAAGTTGAGGAGTGCCTACTGGAGTGTTAATAAATAAGTTTTACACAATAGCCATAAAAACCAAGATCACTTGCTCCTTGTGCCAAACACTATGTGGCTTTCAGTTAAGAATAAATACATGAATTACCTTTTAATGTCAAGTTCTTTTATAGTGTTATTGACATAATTGGCTAAATTCACATCCCTCGCAGCTGGTCGGCACCCTTCATATGTGTCAGCAGGTATGTCTGTCCGGAATGCCCTGAAGTTACTCAAACAGTCCCTTGTTATCACTTCTTGTGCTGAAATGGAAAATGTTTGACTTATGAAAATGGGTTGCACATCAAAACCTGAGATTAAAATTCATAAAGGAGAAAATTGAATGTTTTTCTTCTGCAATCCCTCATGAATTACTACTACCCCAGGATTTCGAACATCCTGTGGTGTATCCCACTACAGAGTGTTCGAATTCCTGGGGTAGTAGTAATCAATGAGACACTTATTTAATTTTCTAAGTGAAAAAGAGGCATCAGGTTATTATAATATTACCTCCTTTTCGTTCAATAAGTTTGACGCAGATATCTTCATTATCAGGACATGGGTTACCAAGGTAGCCCACACCGCGCCAGTTGAACGGTTCCATACATCCTGGAGTAGCCGCCGTACATTGATAGCACCATATTGCTAAACCTGAGAAATGAAACATTAGTTATGTAGCTACTTATTTTTTTTTTTTACTAGGGTTTAAAGTGATGTTTAGTAGGTAGCGTAGCATAGTATAAAACGTAGTTAGTTTTCTATTTTAGTTTAGAAGATATTTTGCAGTACAATGCCACACTCTTCAGTTTAGTAAATAGGTACCTACTTAGTTTACAGACTTTCCAATCTAGTGTCACAAATGCTAAAAACATATTTTCTGAAATGCATTACATCCAACATACACAATACATATTACGACGAAGACCAAGTATTTACAATAGACTTGTTTACTTGAATAGTCTAACGACAAGCAACAATGTATACAAAAACCACACCCCTATCCCTATTCAGTCGCAAAAGAAATGATTTTACGTGGATCGGGTACTTACTATCACTTAAAAACGATAGAAATGTCAGAAATAATATTAAATATTTCATTTTGTACGTGCTAATTATCTTCTAAATCTAAATTTAACCGCTGCGTTTTTAAGCGCATACAGTCTTGACTTTTAGTTTTATGGCAAAGCGACAGTCATCTATCAAAGTATCAACTGTCACTAATGTCATGTGTGAATTTGACAGCAGACAGAACCCGTCCCAAAATACATAAACTAGCGGAGACGCATTTTTCTATTCCATAGTTTCTATAGAGACATGGTGCATTGCGAATTGCGCTGTAATCGATTTAAGCGTGCTTACACCCATTCGGAATTAGCGTGAGCGCGATAACGATGTCCCGTGAATCCTCACAGATGATGGCACGAGATGCGCCATCTTGCGATAACGCCGACCATGCCCTAAATTGAGCATGAGCGCTGTCAAAAATGACAGTTCTGCTGTTTTGCTTTGAGTCGCATTTTATGTTTAAACTAACGCAACGTGGCATTTTCGAAATTGTGCTTCTGGCACAACAAAATTGTGGTGTATACACAAAGAAATACTGTAATCCAACCATGAGTATTCAAGTGAATATATTTTGACGTTAAGCGAGCACCGCGAGCGCGTTCACGAGCGTTCTGAATTGTTGACAGCTCTCAGCTGTCATAGTTGTGATCTAAATTGGAACGCAAATAAGGTCACAGCTCATTAGAGAGTTGATGTAGTGAGCGCATACCCATACAAATCCATATAAAGAATACTAGCCGCAGGAGGCGAGGCGGTGCGGGGTGGGTGCCGGGTGGCTCTAATGAGCTGTGTGTGACCTTAACACGTTAATCGCCATGTCAGTCATATGTGTCTGACGCTAAGAAGTTCTACATGAGCCATGTCAGACATATATGTCTGACGTACGCGATTTGGTAGAAGGTCACGTCAATCACAGATGTCCGACACAAACGATACAACATTTGCATTATGTTTCGAAAGCTTGGCATATACAACGTGTAACGTTAAATGCGCAAAACCTCTTAAGGGGTCATTGTACTCATCATTATGAACAACTTTTACTATGGGACCAAACCGGAAATCGCGAAAAAAAAATCAGCTGTTCCCTACATTGTGACGAGTTATGCGAACATAAATGTAGGGAACAGCAGATTTTTTTTTCGCGATTTCAGGTTTGGTCCCATAGTAAAAGTTGTTCATAATGATGAGTACAATGACCCCTTAAGAGGTTTTGCGCATTTAACGTTACACGTTGTATATAGGACTGACACGGTATGTCGAGAAAAAAAAAATTAATATAGGGCCATGTCAGTCATATACAACGTGTAACGTTAAATGCGCAAAACCTCAAATACCCCAACTGATTTTTAATTCAATTGACCTATGTATTTCAGAGAGAAAATAAGTCATTAAAAAAATTATAAAGGTTTTATGTGCTGTTTTAGTTTTACTGGCCATTCTGATCGTTTCTTGCGTCTGCGACGACGCTTTATCGAGGAGGAGTCGTCACCGGGCCGCTGCGCCGCGCTGACATTGGCTTGCTTGACCTATTAATAAATAGACACGGCAACGTTTTTAATTAAGATTTTTTTTTAAATGTGACCTATATTAAAAAGTGGTTCAATTAATTCTGCTCGTTATTCTGATCAAACTACTTTCAGGTTTTGCGCATTTAACGTTAGGTACACATTGTATATGTGACATAAAAAATAGTGTTTTTCCGGGAATTTTGGCAAATTTTTTTTTTCTGTGATACATTAAGTTTCCTTGATACATTTTTAATTAAATTATCTAATAAAGTTACCATGGCCCATGTGACTTTTTTTTTATATTATCGTGGCGAGTAACGTGTTAATGATTACGAGCGCTGTGAGCGATTAGGGCACAATTTGGAATATACCCACAGAATAATAATGTCACATTGAGTGTTTGACAGATGCAGAATAAGTCTAGAAACCATAAAGCAGCGCATAGAGTATCGCTTTTGGATGGCACAGTAAGGTACCAATCACTCACGAAGCTGTGCACCGCGCATAGACATAGAGGATGGACTGTGCAATCCCTATCCTAGCAGTAACTAAAATATTATGGTCAGAAAACGTGTGAGAGAGACGACTATCGGATACTCCCCTGCTGTTATCTCTTTCTAAAATTCTGATTGGTCCACGTCACAACTCTGCAGGTGCGGATCATAACTACAAACCTACAGAGAAAGACAGAGCAGGGGAGTATCATCGCACTGTCCATTTCTAACAAAGTGGACAACTTTCTGAGTGGATCGCGCAGTTCATCCTCTATTCCTCTATTGTATGTATATGGCACCGCGCGACTCCACATCTAGTAGTGCTACAAGGATCTTTTGGCGCCTGAATAACATTGACAGGGGGGTGTTGTTGGTAAATATTTTGAAAGAAATTGTATTGACAAAACAAGATGGCGGCGTTAATTCCGGTTTTGGCCACGTGCCATAAGAACTCGTAAAGGAATATAATTAAAAAAAATAAGGAATATTACTATAGTTGTAAGTTTTTATTGAACTTTTCAAATCATATTCAGATATTTTAAGAGTTTCTGTTGAACATCATTCCTACTCATCTTCACCCAACTCCGTCTCCAGGCCCTCTTCTTCCTTTGGAGGGTACACAGATGCTCTGAGCAATTGCATGTCTTCCGGATTTAAATCAATACACATTGTTCCAACTATGTCTTCTATACCAATTGTACCATCATTACTCATATCTACTTCTTTAATGAGATTATCTACTAGCTTTTGTGTCATTTTATGACCCTGTTTCGTCAAAACTTCTCTCATTTGTTCGCGGTCCAGGAGTCCTTGCTTCTCAAGGTCAAAGACTTGCAATGCAGAACGAATCTCTTCTTCAGTAGGAAAGTCCCTTTGTCTTATTGTAACCATTTTAAGAAACTGGTCATAAAATATATGTCCTTTCGCATCAGGCGGTCTACAACAATATTGAACTAGCTCCTGAAGTTGTTCCACTGTATACGTCATAATAAGAAGACTTTTTAACATGTAAACCAGCTCTTTCTCGGTGATATACCCATCCAAATCAGAATAAGCTGGAGTATAATTCTGAAACAACTCCCAGAGCTGTTCTACTTCGGCTACTTGATCAGGTCGTAATTCAAAGGGTGCTTTCAAAGCTTCCTTCGAATCACTGAAATCATAAGGTGCAGCAGGATCTAGAGGTGGTTCCGGAAGATACTCTTCTTCTTCCACAGCCTCCTCGGGTGGTGGAAGTAATTGGTCTTCCGCGGCTTTCTCTGTTTCTTCACCTTCAAAATGTTCGCCTTCCAATACGTCGCCCATAAGCTCTTCTCCCTGGAGTTTCTCTTTTGCTTCTCCCTGCACTTGTTCACCCTCAACATGTTCCCCTTCTACAGCTTCACCTTGAACGGATTCCCCTTCAACGTTTTCTCCCTCTAATCCTTCAATTTCTACATGTTCACCTTCTATATATTCTCCTCCCACTTCTTCTGTTCCAGCAGTTTCACCTGTTTCACCACCTGGGGTGCCTTCGCCTGACTCTCCAGCCTCGCCTCCTTCAGCTACTGCGATTTCTTCATTCCTTTCACCGGTTTCTCCACCCGTAGTTTCTGGAGCTTTACTTTCCTCAACATCACCAGCCCCAGTGGCAGGGGCCTCATTCTCAGTACCTTCAACGGCTGTTTCAGTTTCCATAGTGAATTGTTTAACTACTTTGAACTAGAATTTTGAATACTGTATATTATTAATGACTTATTCTAATTTATACCAAATACTTGTCCCCACATCGGGGTTTACTGAATTTTGTACGGAGTACGACTATTAAATTATCAGTTATTTTGTCATATAAACTGAGACTTTCCAATGATATGTAATCTAAAATATCTATAAAATCATTAAATAACTCATTGCGTATATTACCCATGAAATTAAACATTTAGGAAACATATAAAAATAATAGTTTGCGTGAAGTTTCATTTGACATCGAGATTTTGGTGATGTCTGTCATGTCATGTCCAATGGTCTCACGGAATTAGTAAGATCTACAAAGTACAGTCATGTATTATTTACAACGTGTAACGTTAAATGCGCAAAACCTCAGACACCCCAACTGATTTTTAATTCAATTAACCTATTTCAGAAAATAAATCATTTAACAAATTGTAGAGGTCTGTGTAAGTGTGCTGTTTTTATTTTACTGGCAATTCTGATCGTTTCTTGCGTCTGCGACGACACTCTATCGAAGGAGGAGTCGTCACCGGGCCGCTGCGCCGCGATGGCTTCACCTATAATATTAATAAATAGACACCGCAACGTTTTTAATGAAAATTTCTTGAAAAATGTGACCTATTTTGAAAAGTGGTTCAATGGATTCTGCTCGTTATTCTGATCAAACTATTTTCAGGTTTTGCGCATTTAACGTTACACGTTGTATATAATCGTCAGTTTTAAAATTCTTTGCTTTATCAAGTCAGGATATATTATATAATACCTTTTGAAACTAAGGTACTGAGCAGCTTGTTGCATAGAAAACTATATTTAATTAACGGCATACACCCTTGAAGAATGTCGAGTTCATAAATATCAGCCAAAAACCTTTTTAGTACCCTGGCCATTTTGTGAATTATAATAATTAAAATATAATTGTCAGAGTCAGTGGCAACGGCAAAGTAATACTTAATTAAAAATAAAGAGCACTATTAGTGGAGCGCCGTAAGATTTATACCTCGGAATCCAGGGCCAGTCAATGAATCTTCATAAAAATTTTTGAAATGTGTTTTTAACAGCATATAGAAAAATGTTAAAAAAAATATTTTGCCCGATCTCAATTTTTTAATCACTACATAGTATAAAACAAAGTCGCTTCCATGTCTGTCTGTCCCTATATATGCTTAGATCTTTAAAACTACGCAACGTATTTTGATGCGGTTTTTTTTAATAGATAGAGTGATTCAAGAGGAAGGTTTATATGTATAATACATGCATAATATAGTAGAGAAACACTGATAATTTTAGAGGTTTCTAATGTGATGTCGTAAATAAACACATTTTTTGCGCTTACATTGTAAACGCTGGCTGAACCCGTCGAGATAGATCAAAATAATGTACTACAGTATTGTACACCTTAAAAAGGTCTACAAAAAAGTCCGCGATGGTATATGTCTATCTCTTAGGGATAACCCACAATAACCATTTTTATCCTATACTTTTTACGAAAAAAAATATCAGTGTTTCTCCATTGCACCCGTGCGAAGCCGGGGCGAGTCGCTAGTTATTACATAAGATAAATAATTATTAATTTTTCGGAGTTTTCTTTTAATTTTATTAGTTTAAAGTTATATTTTGAAAAGGAGAACTATTACAAACAGCTAAATAATAACAGCTGCACAGGTCGATTGATCAGGTTAAGCCATGCTTGCCGCGGTTGGTCTGTGGATGGGTGACCATCTTTACATATCGAGACCCCTCCGTGCCTCGGAAAGTACGTTAAACCGTTGGTCCCGGCTGTCATTCGCGGATCTTTGACAGTCGTCACAGGTAGTCAGAAGGCCGAAAGTCTGACAACCAGTCTACCAAGGGGTATCGTAATACCCAGTAACTGGGTTGTGGAGGTAAGATAGGCAGTCGCTCCATGTACAATACTGGTATTCAGCTGCATCCAGTAAGACTGGAAGCCGACCCCGATATAGTTGCGAAAAGGCTAGGCAGATGATATATATTTACAAACTTTGAAAATAGTGGCATAGATAGTAAGTATTTTTTTTTACTTTTTTATTACTCGCTTATGAAAACAATTTCAAATACTTAATCGTTTATTTTATAATAAATCGATGCTGAAAGTTAGAATGTTATAGTCCAATTCAATAATATTAATTATTAATCATGATATAAACGTTATGTTATTAATATTACTAATATTTGTTGTTACAGCCTCTTATCAAAATGAGTGAACCATAGAATAGTGATGACAATCAAAGTAATGATTGCCTCATTTGCGACAAAATCAGATCTAGTTCTCAATTAAGCTCCGAACTAGGAGAACTTGTAAAGCTAACTAGAGGAATATCAATGCTGGAAGCTGCTTCTGCAGAAAGAGCGGATGGATTGTCTCAGTATTTAAATACTCGCGAATTTGTCTACTTGCATTCAATATGCAGGCAAAAATATATCAATAAAGGATGCATAAGTGATCATTTAGAAAAAATAAAACATCACAGCAGCATGTTCTCCACCTAAGAAAAAGCTTCGAAAGGCTACTTCAAGTGACTTTGATTGGAAAAGTAGGTGTTTTTTATGTGAAAAAGAAGCGGATGAAATGAGGGCAAAAAGGAAGTCCAAATCGTCAAGACAAAGGTGTCTTTGTCTTGACGATTTGGACTTCCTTCCTTGACAAGACAAATCAGCTATGTTTCACCTCTGATTTCAAGAAAACCATTTTAAATTTGATACGTGAAGAGAAAAGTGAATATTATTATTGTCGCAACATATAAAAGTGGAATAAATTGCAATGTGGCTTGCTTAGAATCCAATGGTAACCGTTGTACTAATCCTTCACCTACAATCCACATCAATGAGATCGATGACGATGACGACGACAATAATGAACAATAATGTAGAAATGTATAGTTGAAAATATATAATTTTTTTTTGTAACTCGTTATTTTTTTGCTAAATATTAATAAATTAACACTAAAGTTAATATGCAAATATAATTTATTAGGTATAAAATTGAAATCTTTACTTTAAACATTTTTTTCCTCTTGTCCCTCTCATTTTTCAGTAAATTGTTGTTATAATTTTTTTTAATCAAGATCGGCCAATTTTTTTTTTTTTACATTTTTATTTGGACTTTCAACAATGCAGTCAAACAATTTTTATGAAGATTCATTGACTGGCCCTGGATTCCGAGATTTTACAACTTTTATGTCTTACGGCGCTCCACTATATGATTTTGGAAGTGATTCAAAATCAGAGATAAAATAATTGTAAAAATGACTGTAAAGAAAATAGCTGGATGTCATTCTGCGGTATTAACATACAAAACATGAATGAGACGGTAAGGCAGATTCTATTGTACAGACGCCAGCACATCAAGCTACTACAATCTGTCAGATTTCTTTAATAGATTTTCAACTTTAGCGCTAAAACATAAGGTTCAAAGTTGATTGGGAAAATCTGACAGTTTCGGGTAGCTTGATGTGCTGGCGTCTGTACAATAAGCACACAAAGATAACCCTTAAGGTCTATTTTTGTCTACTCATTAGTCATTGTTCATCAGAACACATTTTGGCCGTGACTGTACAACGGTAGTACAACCTTGTCTGTTTGTTTCACGCGGTTTCACGCACAGACATATGTCTGTGGTTTCACGTTTGTTTTAAACCAAAGACTATAGAAGATTATAATATTTATGAATATCTATGTACTGTAAAAGATTTAATCTTATTGAGGGACTTGAACAAATACATATAAGTACTAATTGAGCTATACAACGTGTAACGTTAAATGCGCAAAACCTGAAAATAGTTTGATCAGAATAACGAGTAGAATTAATTGAACCACTTTTTAATATAACTAGGTCATATTTTTCAAAAAATCTCCATTAAAAACGTTGCCGTGTCTATTTATTAAAATAGGTCAAGCAAGCCAATGTCAGCGCAACGTAGCGGCCCGGTGACGACTCCTCCCTCGATAAAGCGTCGTCGCAGACGCAAGAAATGATCAGAATGGCCAGTAAAACTAAAACAGCACATAAAACCTATACAATTTTTTATGACTTATTTTCTCTCTGAAATAGGTCAATTGAATTAAAAATCAGTTGGAGTGTCTGAGGTTTTGCGCATTTAACGTTACACGTTGTATAAGGGCACATTTGGGCGGGCCTAATGCGCAGGCCACACCGCCAGCTGGCGAGCGGGCGCGCGAGCCGAGCGAGCATCGTTTCACCCATTTTCATACATAGCTTATCTCTGTGATGCACGCTCGGCTCGCCCTTCCGCTCGCCAACTGGCGGTGTGGCCTGCGCTTCAAGCCTGTCTAAAGTGATACGGGAGGAATGTGTGTGCAAGCCTTTATTGCACACATCGACCACCAAACTGTAACACTGAACTAAAACTTGAACACTGCCTCGCCACTAGCCACTATCTGTCTCGATTTCGAATTGTTTGGTCCAGCAAAAACTGTTTAACCTTTTCGACGCCCATCTATATAATACGCGATGTGTCCTCCAGCGCCACGCTACAAATGTATAACGTATCTATAGTAAAACGTAGGGATGGGATTAATGTCCTATCGACAAATAATATTATAAGTCGAAATTAATGTTTATTCACCAATTTACGAAGCTAAATAAAAACTGATACCGTATTTTCATATTTTGTTTTATTTCATTAAAAAAATCAATATGAAAACCTATATATATTTGCCATAATAAAAGAAAAGAATTGTAAATTTATTAGACGTGTGTTCTAGCAGGCACATCCCTATTTGTCTCCAAATGTAATCCTTCTACTTCATATCAAGTCGTTGGCGCTCGAGGCACGTCAAAATCCTTTCTGATATAAGGATGTCTAGATGTCGATGTCTATGGTATTTTTCTTTTTTCTATTCACTGTGGTCGAGTTACACGTGCATAACCTCAACCGATTCATGCATAATTTATTTCGTTTACTTACAACAAATAGAACCAAATACAATCAATAGAAGATACGTGGTTTTCTACGTGTTTTTTTTTTTTTTTTTAATTAAAATGGAGGGTGACTGTTTTACGCAGATGTTACAGATCTTTATTCGTTAATGGTAGGTAGAGATGTAAGTGCTGTATTATACCGTTTGTATTGAAACGTATAAAACGAAAAATACCCTATAATACGGTATTATACCATTTGCCACGGTATTTTATGTATAAATCGATTGTTTTTGTATTTTTTAAGTAAATTATCTGAGTAATAATTAAAATACTGAAAATACGGTGGAAATGCACAGATATAAAACATGAAATGGTATTTTGAAGTGAACACTTCTTTAGCATCGTTGTGATTTGAAAATCAATGAAACGAAAAAGCGACGGTAAAAAGAGATAAACACACATCTATAGGATTTAACGTGCGAGAGAATGAGATAGAAGTAGTGATGAGCAAAATCCAAGACCAAGACCATGATCAAGACTCGAAGTATTTGAGCAAGACCAAGACTATCTATACACTAGCAAGACCAACACCAAGACCGAACAAGCAAGACCAAGACCAAGACTGAGTAAGCAACACGAAGACCAATACAAAGACTGTCCCAGTCTTGGTCTTGGTCTTGCTTTGCTCATCACTAGATGACGATGACGATGACGATCACGATGACGATGACGATCACGATGACGATCACGATCACGATGACGATCACGCTCACAATCACGATGACGATCACGATGACGATGACGATGACGATCACGATGGCGATGACGATCACGATCACGATCACGATGACGATCACGCTCACGATCACGATCACGATGACGATCACGATGACGATGACGATCACGATCACGATCACGATGACGATCACGCTCACGATCACGATCACGATGACGATGACGATGACGATGCCACTCACGATGACGATGACGATCACGATGACGATCACGATGACGATCACGCTCACGATCACGATCACGATGACGATGACGATCACGATGACGATGACACTCACGATGACGATCACGATCACGATCACGATGACGATCACGATGACGATGACGATCACGATCACGATGACGATGATGATGACGATCACGATGATGATGACGATCACGATGAAGATGACGATCACGATGACGATCACGATCACGATGACGATCACGCTCACGATCAAGATCACGATAACGATCACGATGACGATCACGCTCACGATCACGATCACGATCACGATGACGATGACGATGACGATCACGCTCACGATCACGATCACGATCACGATCACGATCACGATGACGATGATGATGATGATGATGATGACGATGATGATGATAATGATGATCTTCGTAGATTGTCGGTACTGCTCTGGGTGCCTTCAAGCAGAAACCTAATACGCTGATCTGATAGTCGTGTACACGACTATTAGATTAGATTATTATATTAGAATTAGTCATTCTAAAATATAGAATACAATCGAAACTTCAAATATATTTTATTTATTAAACTACAACTCTTCGTAATAACGCAGGATCTTAAAAAGTTAATCAAGATATAAAATACCAATAATACCGTAAGTTATGGTAAAATACCTGTTTAATACCTAGGGTATTATACGGTATTTTTACAACCATAATGGTAGGTATAGGTGTCGCAAAATACTAGCAATGATTTTTGTTTTTAGAAACTAATAGAAAACGGAAGTACATTCCTGAAACGGAAGTTGACGACTTAACGGAATGTCAAGACGACGAACTATTTCTAGACTCCACACCTTGTAAAACTCGCAATAATTCGTCATATTCACCGTCACTCATTTTTTGTAAGAACATGTGCGCCAACGCAAGATGTAAACATTGCACTACACTAAAATACACAAAGTCACTATGACCTTGAAACCCGTCCGCTTATGACGTCACAGATTTACTTCTATACAAGTTCGTGGCGTTGTGGGCACGGAAAACTAGCCGCTTTGTAGGGATGGGTTTCACTATCGACAATGATTAGAAAACCTATTTATTCTTGATTAACGTGAATAAAACGTAGTTTATAGTTTACAACATTAATAAAATATTATTTATTCACGTCATTTTCTTGCAATAATAGTATTTATGATCGTTTCGACGAGATGAAATATAGCGATGTCTTCATCGTGTCCCATCACTGGCTTACTTTATATCAAGTATTTGGCGTTGGGGGCACGAAAAAATTTTCTGGCGTTTTTCTTTCTATTTAATATAAAACAAACAAGAACTTATTATGTGTGAAAAAGTTAAAAATATGGCTTATAACAGGGCAATTTTCCATAAAACCAAAATAAAAGGTCTTGTAAAAGTCGTAAATTTATTTTATACTATTATTACTTCTAATCAAGTAGTGGCGCTGAGGGCACGAAAATCTCGAACTTGTATACAAGTGATTGGCGTTCAAAAGGTTAAATGGTGACCACTTTCCTCTTTTCGCAATAGCACAGCGTTGCTGGTCGTTGGTAGGCAAATAAATCGTATCACCGCACACGTTTTACATGTTCTGAGGAGTCACAGAAGAGGAAAGGGACGTGCAGCGCTGGACTAGTGCTCAACTCAAAATCTTTGAGTGCGCTAAGCTAGCGTTAAGCTCTGCTACTTACTTAGTTAAGTATTTATTTATAAAAATAGAGTGGCCCAGCTTAGTTGTCCAAATAAACTATTATTTTAAATAAGTACTAACGGGGCCATATTTTCTTTACAATGTTGGAGCGTTTTGCTAACCAACGACATTTTACAAAATGTAAAACTGACACCCAATTCTGCCGCCCCGTGATTTCATTCTTGCGTGTTTGTGTTTTAAGTAAGTAGTACAACAGCAGTGGGCCGTGCCGTGATGTTTAAAATGATTATTTGTTTATAATTTCTTATGGTACGGCTACATCGTCGCGATAAAGCGAACTATACTTCGCGCGTTTCGTTTTACAGCGAGATGTCGAGTGGTGTACGAGAGAGAGCGCGCGATGTGTAGGATGCCTTATCGCGACAATGTGACCGCAGCAGTACATAGATTCCCTTTTTGCTGAAACTTTCTGGCGGGGATGCTCCTGGGTGGTACGGTACCTATCCAACAAATATCTTATTTCTGCATAATGATATTTAAAGCGAATAACTGCGCCACGATGCAGAACTTTCTTCTTTCATGTCGCAGTAAATCTCATCAGCTCATTTACCACACAACACCTAAGTAGGCAAGTAGGTACCTACCTACATTTTACTATCCACATGTTTGACTTCAGTATCAGCGGGGTAATCGCGTTACACACTAACAATAGGAATGGCTTTAATTTTGTCAGTTCAACAACATTCATTGCCTTATTTACGTTGCTGAGCAGACAAATTTTTCGAACATATGAAGCAATGGATTAGCAATATTATTCAAAATGATTCATATTGTGATTAGGGTGCTTATCTGATGATATGGTTAGATCAGATAATTACAAAGAGCGCTTCCCTTTAAGTTTCGTATGACACTTAAATGATGTTTCTTTGTTTGTGTAAGTAGGTTTACTTATACACGTACTACTAGATGAGGTCGGTGTTTTATTTCCAAAATAATGATCCTTATTAGCAACATTAACGGATGGTGAAATTATACCTACAGCGGGTGTAGGTATGTAACTACCAATTTATTTTTCAAAATAAAACACTCCCACTGTATTCAGGGTTCGATACCTGCAGCTAGGGTAATTGCGTAACACACTATCAGTAGCAATGGGTTTCATTTTGACAGTTCAACAACATTCATTGCTTTATTTACGTTGTTGAGCAGACACTTTTGTCGAACATAAATGGAGCAATGGATAAGCAATATCCTTCAAAATGATTCAAATTGAGAGTAATAGTGTTTTACGCAGTTAGGGTGCGGGCCCCCCGTTGCGAAACACATTAACAGTAGAATGGCTTTCATTTTGACAGATCAACAACATTGATTGCGCTATTTACGTTGTTGAGCAGACAATTTTTTCGAACATATGAAGCAACGGATTAGCAATATCCTTCAAAATGATTCAAATTGTGATTGACAGTATGTTACTCAATTAGGGAGAAAAAAAATCTAATGATGCCTACATACTTTTAGTTTTTATTAAAATCGGTCCGGAGATTATCTTTCAGTTTAGCCAACCGCACAAATTTGAAAAACGCACCTAGGTATTTTAATAATTTGCATAAATTTTCTACTATTTAAAACGTGACTACTAGTAGGTACCTAAAGTAGGGTAGGTACCTACTTACAGTGTTTTCAGTTTGGTCACAGATGGTTTGACTTTTATTTTACAAATATCCATGCAATTAAAATATTTGTAAAATAAAAACCAAACCATCCTTCCGTTTCTGTTTTTCAATTAGGTATGTATGTACCTACTTACAATTGGTTACTTTAAATTACCTATTTATTAATTATTTACATGATACCTAATTAATGTAGAATATAAATAAGTAGAGACCTCTAGTGTTTTATACGTGATATTTAATTTGAAGAAAACATCTTCAAACTTAATATTACGTAAGAAGGTGAAAAATTGTTATTCTTATAGTGAATGCACGTGTGTGCAAAGAAAATTAGTGCCATCGACTACATAACATCAAAGCGACTTTTCCGCGCCCATCTCAACTCAAGTCACGCGGTCTAGTGGGCGGAGTGGGCCTAGTGCACTAATGCATTTTCTGATGACTTGCTGCGATATCATAAACCAGTAAAGCTTGACCTGCATCGCACCTTTCCCTCGACGCAGTAAGGTAGATTAGGAGACAGTTCAGCGGTCAGTAAAACTTTATAGTAAATGGCTGAGTGCACAAAATTCTAACCTTCCACGGCCATCGCTTTCATAAGGCGCATTACGTGCTTTGATTCTCCCCGGGAGAAACAGTCGGCGGGTGAGCGGTTGCAGTCCGCATAGAGCGTGAGCAGAAGTTTCGACGCGCGGTAACGTCGCGCATGCGTACCTCACCAATGTTTTTGGCGGGAAGCGAATGTGTGTGTTCGAAAATTAAAATTAAAAGAATTTCATATTTTTAATTCTTTTGTGCCAGTTTTGTGATTGTCTCTGAATACTAGAGTTTGAAATAGTAGCAGCTAAACAAAAAGAACCAGTCATCTTGTAGACATGGTAAGTTAAAAGAACTACACCTATTTTTAATTTTCAAGGGCATAAAATATGAGGTGGGTCAGGTTAATATTGGGTTTTAAAATGATTTACCTCTAACTTTAAAGTTTTCGATACGGCTCTCTAACGCCCGCTCATCTTAAGCAAATATTGAGCGCTACGCACATGGATATCATATACTTTTTTAATGAGTAGGTACCACTGTAACCTAATAAGCATAAGCGTACAAACTGAAACGTTCAGCAAATTCATTTTCTTAGTATGATACGGCAGAGATACAAAAGTTTCGGTGATGGGCAAGTTGGACAAAAGCTTCAGATTCACACACATTGCATCATCAGTAGTACTTAAAAAAAAATGTTAATACTTACCTATTCTGTCGTGTTAGTATCTAGTAATGATAAAAGATTGTAATAAATCGTCCGAATAATAAGTTTGTACTTACAACATTAGGTACAATCTTATTATTCTAAAGATGTCCCATATCGATGAATCTCCTCGGATTAGCCAGAATAATATGTAACTAAGTATGAGTGATTTGAAATACCTTGAAATTGAAAAGGGTGTGCTATGCTTGTTTGAAAATCAAAATATTATTTTAACTTGTGTACTATAAGAGCTGTAAAGCATTATTTTGTATTATTTTAGTAACCTTAAACTACTAGGTAAAATTGCTGCAGCCGCTAAACTTCACTAGAGCTATCTAAGGCGTTAATTAATTTTGTAAACACTACAAGTTACCACCACAAGTTAGTTTGCATTGCAACTAGCAAAAAAAAATACATTGTAAGAGCCATTTTGTTGTTTCGGTAGACAACAAAATGTCATGGGTAAAAAGGTACATTTCATCTTTGCTGGAATACGTAGTGGGTACCTAGCGGATCCAAAAATTAAATGATAAAGTACCTACATGCTAATACAGCCAAATAAATCCTTGTCATAATCATTCAATACCAGTTTCCTGAAAAACAGCCTACTAGACCAATGTAAGGATATTGGGCCTGCTTTACCATCTTCGGATATGTCATAATGCTGTTTAACCCTTTATCGGGCTCTGTCCATATATTGGACACCATACTGTCGGTCGATTCTGTAAAAATCTCACCGTGAAATCATAAGTGAAGTGAGCACTTAATAGTGTTAATCCCTAGCGAACAGCTCACTCCACTCACTTCACCCAAGCTTTCACGAGTGAGATGGTTACAGAATCGCACGGCATTTTGAATCATCGCGGCTAAACTAAATGTTAGACAAATGCAAAGCTCTTGGGAAAAAGAGCAAAATAGTGTGTCAAATGCAAAGTAAGTACCATAAAAATGTCAATACTTAAGTATTAGTTTTAATATCCCAGCGTTTTATTTTTAACGTACAAGCCAGGACCCTACAAAGGTTTAACGCCATACTTCCATGGGGTATCTATCCTCACAGGAAAAGGCGAAAGTAGATAATTATGTAGCCTACCTATATCTTCGCTTCGTAATGGAACAGAACTTCTGCTCCATTTTTCAATTAATTACTCTTGTGTGGGTACCTATAGTGTCCAGAGGATGTAACAGGAGAAAAGAGGTGAAACAGCCGTATAGAAAAATCAACAGCGGATAAACATGTCTCCAAAAAAAAAAAATTGAGCAAAGACAACGAGGCGCAGCAATTGCCTGACAAACCAGGAACATATTTACCACAGAGGACTTTTATTGTATATTTAGGTAGGGGAAATGACAACGTTTCTATGAATAATGGCACCTCGATATTTTGGGAATTTATGTAGTTACCTCAGAATACAGAAAAGTACGTAGTTATCAAGATGCTAAATTAATTTGTGTCCCAGTGTCCAGCCTTCTAGTTACATAATTTCTATGCAAATATACTATGATGAATCATAGGGCAATTACAGACAGTCAAGACAATGTAAGTACTAGATATACCCCACTTTTACTCATGATGTGATAGGAATTAAACGGATAAACACAAGTACACAACGGCTTTCTTCGCGCGCTTCCGAACGAGTTTTACACGTACGTTTATAAATATAAATAGGCACTTATTCTGAGCTATACTAGAAAGGAATCAAGTGAACACTAGGTAGTTCAGCAGTCGATAGTCGAACCTCGAGTAAATGTTAACTGCAATAAAGTTCTGTTTTATTAGGATTGCATGATTTCGTTTTAAATAACGGTTTAAACTGTTGAAGTACGTAAATCTAAATGGATTAAAGCTTCGAACAATTACAATAAACTTATTAAAGTTCATTCTTTCAGTATCTACTTATTATGAAAGAGGCGCAGTTAATCATTTGTGACGTAAAAAAAATATACAACCTGTAACGAACGTTAAATGCGCAAAACCTCAGACACCCCAACTGATTTTTAATTCAATTGACCTATTTCAGATAGAAAATAATTCATTGAAAAAATTGTAAAGGTTTTATGTGCTGTTTTAATTTTACTGGCCATTCTGATCGTTTCTTGCGTCTGCGACGACGCTCTATCGAGGGAGGAGTCGTCACCGGGCCGCCGCGCCGCGCTGACATTGGGTTGCTTGACCTATTAATAAATAGACACGGCAACGTTTTTAATGAAGATTTTTTGAAAAATGTGACCTATAATAAAAAGTGGTTTAATTAATTCTGCTCGTTATTCTGATCAAACTATTTTCAGGTTTTGCGCATTTAACGTTACACGTTGTATATTCTGGCTTTGAAAAATTTACCTATGTGCAAACTGCAAACTGTAGCAAGCGTAAGGATTAAGACTTTTCCGCAGATTACAATTGGCCGTAAACTATTTAGTTTAGGTCCACGGACTAGAAAAAAAAGAAGGACTCCGCGCCACGCATATCGAAAGTGAAGCACAGTAAGGGTGCCGGACCGTTTGTACAGACGTGCTTCACGCACACATTTACATCATAGAAAGCCGGCCGGCCGCCATTACGCGACAAGACGGCGTCTTTGTAGGTACTATTTACGTGAAGTAATAAAATAAAATAATGCAATCTTCTGTTTTGAAAACGTGTAAAAATAATTCTACATCCCAGAAAAACTGTCAAGGAATAACATATCACAGTTAAGGCACAATTTTACTTGTTGATTTATTGTATTTTTGACATTAAGACATTAAGACATTTGACATAAGTGTTGTCAGAAAATAAATGGTTAAGTGTCCCGAGAGATTGGGTAATTTTTTTTTTGTGTTCTTTGTCATTTTTTTGCAAGTATTGACTATGATTCTTTTTATAGATTTCCTACAGCAAATCATTCATGGAACAATGATTGGATTATAATAATAAGAAACTATAGATGTGAAGACCATTGCGTTCCGCCGAAAACAAGCGTGATATGCTGTATACATTTTTTTGATACAAATCATCAATTGGCGAGGGTTCTTAGATTGGAACGGATTAGCGTGCTTTTGTAATGTTTCTTGGATCGATAAAGAATGCAGTGCGGGTTAGTGAGTGTATGTATGTGTTGTGAAGATTCTGATTAAATCATTTGAATAAATATTTCAGTTTTATTTTCTACAGAACGTTAAATAGTTTTCTTATTATAGGTAAAATACACCTTGTGTGTTTTAGGTAAGTAAGCTTTAATACCCATCCCCCTATCTTCCTAATCGGTAATTCAAGACAATCAATTGAATTACGTATTCTACAGCAGCGTTTTTCTAGTCATCCATACAAAATAAACACTTAATTTTGAGTTTTCACTAGTATATTTTTGTAATTTCAGTTAAGTGGACTTCTTATATCGCTATATTGTAATAAATGAATACACTGTCCAATATTTAAAACATGGGGAAATTTTCATTCATCTGGTATCCCTCAAATCACGCACACATAGACCGGTAGGGTGCTTCACTTTCGATACGCGTGGCGCGGAGTCCTTCTTTTTTTTCTAGTCCGTGTTTAGGTCCATACTACTAAGGGCTGATTTTTCCAACGCCAGATAATTTTATTAGGAATAATTTTGAATTTTTGACAGTTCATCCAAATAAAAACTGTCAGACGTCAATATATATTGCACGACTTAAAAAAAATCTGCCAATTGAAAAATCAGCCCCAAGCATAGTAGATAGCTCAAATGATTATTATAGGAGGCATAAAATTATGAGCATCTTCATGAAGTCTACCCCGTTGGTCTAGTGGTCGCAAACGCTACTGTTGAGCATGAGGTCCTGGGTTCGATTCCCGGGTAAGGCGAAGTGTTATTGGGTTGGGTGTGTATTGGGTTTTTCTATCTGGAATTTCTCAGTAGCAGCCAGGAGTCTGGATTTGTGCCCGGTTGATGGCAATTGACTTGCCCCCTATTACAAAATTTAACTAGTGAAATGTGGGTGTATCTACCCACTAATAGGTGCAGATACCAGCACATCAAGCTACTACAATCTGTCAAAATTCTTTAATAGATTTTCAACTTTATCGCTAAAGCATTAGGTTCAAAGTTGATTGGGAAATTTTGACAGTTTCGGGTAGCTTGATGTGCTGGCTTCTGAACCTACCCCTTTGGCTACAAGTCTTCGCGGGGTAAATAGATGTGATGTTATATTCATAAAGTCACAAGTCTCATCAATTGGTCATAGAACCCGTTATTTATTGAACGGCCATTACTGGAGGAAGCGCTATGATAAACGGCCATAAATTATATTAGCGTGAAGATCGGTTGCTCCCACTTAACTTATGTCCTTTCCATTGTAGCTAGACCTATTTACTTAGTAGTGTAAGTATTATGGATAAATACACTTGGCAGATCAATCACACACTACCACGCGACACGCGACGGGGCGCAGATAACGCGCGTCCACGCGTGATTTTTTACACACAAATTCAATAATAAAACGTGGTTCCGAGCGGCAATTTGGCTCCGATTCCCGCGTCCCGTCGCGTGACGCGTTGTAGTGTGATCCGCTTTGAGGAGAAGTTCTTCTACCTAAGTATTACTAAATCTAAATTACTTGGTATCGTAAAACTAGAATTAGGTGGATAGGTATACAGTAATTGCTACATGGACCTTAGACAAGACAATACCAAAATAAGAGCCTGAAGCGAAATCATATTAGCTTCACTATTTATTGATATTGGGATTAGGATCATAAAATCGTGATCGATATCGCAATAAAAGTAATAAATAATTTTACATTAAATAATGTTTTATAGATGTTCTGCAAATACTGTAACAAGGTACGTATAATATCATAGATTATATTTCTATGTATTTATATGCATTTAAACATGTATGATTAGGAAACTATAAAATAAACAGGCAATAAAAAACCATAAAACCCCCTTAAGCCTTACCTTTTATACAAATTATTATAAGAAATCATGACAAAGGTAGGTTTGCTACCGTAGGGTTGTGCTACAAAAAAATGCCGTGTCGTTTTCTAAAAATAATATTTCATCTCTTATAATCACGGGGTTGAAAAAGCTTGCTGGACACAAAGAGACATGAAACTGAAAAAAAAATGTGTGATGAACCAATTATCAGGCCGACTAACTGTTCCATTTTGTACAACAGCCGTGCGATTTTGTAACCATCTCACCGTGAAAGCTTGGGTGAAGTGAGCGTGGAGTGAGCTGTCATTCCCTAGGGATTAACACTATTAAGTTCACTCATGATTTCACGGTGAGATTTTTACAGAATCGACCGGCAGGTGAATGGTACCTAAAGGACGTTAATTGATTTAATCCATTCAATTAATTAATTTAATAAATTTAATTCTCCATTAGCTCCTGTAGCTCAAATGACTGGCTGGTAACTACACTTCTACTAACCCCGTCCCTTCAATCCTGTACACAAGGTAAGTTCCTACAACCCTACACGCCAAGTAGGTAGTCTATGCATCAATAGATTGACCAGCAGCATCTTAACCAATACTTAAGTGGTTATAATATGTACTGAGATTACCAATCTGATGTAAACCATACAAATGAAGGCGATGTTCGGTGCCAGATGTTTACGGGCCGATGACGATACTAGTCTTCATTACGCAACAAGGTGGAAAGGAAAACAAACAAAATACCTAATAGTACTAAAACCTGTCCATGTCATACTTCATAAAATATGTCCGTGCTCATACTTACCAAAGAAACACCTACAAAGATTGCTAATTGGACCGCAAACATATCCAACGAAAATCAAACGTTTTACCAATAAAACATCGATTTGCTATTAAACGAATATACTCGAGGCGTGTCAATGCCAGTTTTTGTTGTCATAGGTAAGCTATCGTAGTGGTGAACACAAATAAATCCCTTGGTTATTATTTTGGACATCTGTTTAAGAAGACAATGTTTAGTTCGCTAATTGGGTACGTTTCTTTGTAGTTTATTCAATTGATTAAAATCAAATTATCTTAGTTCTTATCAGGTAGCTACCCTTCATGCCACATCTCCAATTACATAGTCTCCATTACATTATAGTATTTACTTTTTAAAGTGTTTCGTCCCACACTGGCAAACTATCAAAAGAAAGACTGAACTGTGGCGAGACTGTACTTCTTTACCCACACTATTGGTTCCACCTGCTGTGGATCTCCCACCTAGACACGAGTTGCCTTGGCTTACCTGAAAGTCTTTAAACAGACTCCAGATCCAGGTTGACCGAAGCAAGGAAAACCTGTTCAGATGGAGATTCATCGACGACTCCGCCTTGGAATGCAAATGTGGTGCTGTACCACAAACAATAGGACACTGAATATCGTGTCCTGCGTGTCCTTTCGTCTGCACATTACAGAAACTGATGGATGCCAGTGATGGCGCCAAACACGTAGCCGAATTTTATTTAGATTGCCATCGACACCCTATGAAGAAGATATAATATTATCTGCTTTGCATTTTACTCCTTCGCACGTCTGTTCTTTAAAACAATGAGCATAAGCTATTAAAACAAAGAAAAGCTTCAAAACAAAACATATGAGAAGGTTCACCTCTACCTACGTATCATATAATATATATACGCCAGGAGCACATTTTCTCATAGATCTATTAACTGTGAGTCCACATCGCGTGCGCACATAATCTCG
This sequence comes from Eremobia ochroleuca, assembly GCA_949629135.1. Taxonomy (NCBI): domain Eukaryota; kingdom Metazoa; phylum Arthropoda; class Insecta; order Lepidoptera; family Noctuidae; genus Eremobia; species Eremobia ochroleuca. Next base: position 8,455,676 of record OX451392.1, read on the forward strand.
CAACTAATAGCATAATCTTCCGCAAATCCTTATAGATGGCATAACATTCTCTTGTGTTCATGATGAGGATTGCTTTGTGTGTCTCGGTTAAACGTTGTTATAATATTTCATATTATAGGCTCTTTGTTTGGAGCCAAATTAAATCGATCGAAGTAAATTCTGCCTCAGATTTCTGGAACAAGTTATAGAATATTTAAGTTTTTTAACCTATCATACTTCCTAAAGCGGTCATAATATACAGGATGAAATTGAAAACATGCGACAAATCGAAATGGGAGATTGTACTCATCATTATGAACAACTTTTACCATGGGACCAAACCAGAAATTGCGAAAAAAAAAAATCAGCTGTTCCCTACATTTTGACGAGTTATGCGAACATAAATGTAGGGAACAGCTGATTTTTTTTTCGCGATTTCAAGTTTTATCTCATAGTAAAAGTTGTTCACAATGATGAGTACAATCTCTCATTTCGATTTGTCGCATGTTTTCAATTTCAACCTGTATAAAAGCTCTCGAGCTATTGTAATCAGGAACACTGGCTTACTTGCATAATCAGCCTATGACTCTCTGTGAGTCCCTCACACGGGAATGGGCCATAATCCCATGCGGGCCAAGTGCGGGTTGGTGGATGTCACATGTCTTCGAATTCTGGGTTCCAGGACATGCCGGTTTCCTTCACCGTTTTGAGAGCAGTGGTGATGAAATAAATTACACAAATAAATGTGCCTGCCTGGGTTCGAACCTACAACGCGTAAGTCGGGGCCGCTACTCCTTGGCCACCCATACTTCCTTGTCAAAGAATATATCTGAAAAAAAAAAAATTAAAAAAACCAGCGTGGTACTCGCACCTAGCCCTGAAACAATGTCATGTCTGAATGCAGTATTCATAAAAATAGACTTAAATATTATTTAATAATCTAAATAAATGAACCACGCACTGCAATTTCCCGAGTATTAGGTACATTCACATTTATTTATTTATCCTCACACTGGAACGCCATTCAGCAATTACACCAACGGAGCAAAAAATCACTTCAAGTGGTTTCCATCATTCCAAATGACAGTGTGAACTTGAAAAGTTGAAATCAGTGCGTAGGTTTAATAAGTTAATAACATGATTAGCGAGACCTTGCTCAATAAAACATGAACTGACGCCCGATGACTTTTACCTGCTTATAGGAAAACATGTAAGCAGACCATTAGCCAGATATTTTCCGCATCTGACAAGTATTTTAAGTACCTATAGAGGTTTACGGTACACCCAGAGATTCCCTCTTATTTTTAAAAGTCCCTTGTGATGCAGTCCAAGGCAAACACATTGAACACAAGCCATTCCTTCCATCCAACGAAAACTGTTGCAATTTCCCTCTTAATCTATCCAATGCAAGTGTTGTCTACATTTGCGGTTTTCTTCATTTGGTCCATGTAATTTCTGGTTATTCTTATTTTATCTGTTTCATCCTTTTCTTTCTATCCTTCCTCTATGTCCTGTTTTCTATAGCAATTGACTCTGAAAATCTTACCTCTGGAAAAAAAGAAACTTTGTTCTAAACCATAGCTAAGTAACATAGTGAATTGGAAATATGATACATGTAAATGTATATAAACACATTGTAATACATTGTGTGTGACATCGGTCCGTACTCATGATTGGACGTGGAGCTGCGGACACCAGCCCGTAGGTATTACCTACCTATGGTGGTGAGTAGATAGTTTACGTTTGCTAATACATAAATCACTCTGTCGCTGACCCACGTATTTTATTGTCCTTAAATTGACGATGAGAACGGGATTTGTACGTAATTTCTTTTTTATTTTCCGTGGTTTCGCGTGTGTCAAGATGCCTATTGGTAAACTTGAACCATTTAATTTAAGCTCGAAACAGTGACCAGCTTATATTCGTCGGATAAATCAGTACGTACGGCTTAACGAAGTCGACGATGAATTGAAAGTACAAGTTATGTTAATAACGGTCATGGGGGAAGAAACGTATGCGTTTATGTGCAATCAGTGTTCACCTAGTTTTCCGGAAGGCAAAACTTACGATGAACTAGTGAAATTGGTTAAGGAACATCTAGTACCACAACGGTCAGAGATCGCCGAGCGCCACGTGTTCAGGTTGCGCCGACAGCGTGTGGGCGAGTCCCTTACGGAATACCTACATTCATTGAAACACCTGGCGTCTACGTGCAGTTTTGGAAAGTGCAAGTCATGTTCGACACTTGATGAAAATTTGCGCGTTCAGTTCGTGTCAGGGCTGACAAGAGACGTTATGCAATCGAGAATCTTCGCGGAAAAGAAAGTTCAGTAAAAATAGGCAGAGCCCGATGAAGAGGCGCTGGCTATTCTGTTTGGTGTAACGAAACATCACTAATATTTGTACCGCAGGCGTCTTACGCTACGCACTGATCACCAGCCTCTGACTCATATTTTTGAGCCCAAGGGGGGAATCCCACAGACCCCAGGCCAGTCGTTTACAAACACCTGGCTGCATATGAGTTTGACATAGAATTCGTGCTATCGGTGGACTAAGGTCCGGCTGATGCGTTATCACGATTACCGGTAGTTCGGGAGGGTCGCTTTGTCGACTCGGTAGATTATTTCAATCTTATTGAGGAGTCACTGCCTATTCGTTTTAAAGATATCGCAAAGGAGACAGAGCGCGATCCGTTATTGAGTAAAATTAAAGGTTATGCACTTGGCCGACAGCACCGAGCTGCGATGCAGAAAAACCTTTTTTTGCTAGTACAAACGATTTTCTTGTAGACCAAGAATGTATAATTTACAAATATAAGATAGTGGTCCCTCACGAGCTACAAAAGAACATATGTAATGATGTTCATGGGCCATCAAGGTATGAATAAAATGATAACTTTATCGCGGAGCTACATTTACTGGGCGAGTTTAGATCAGGACATTGAAGGAGTGTGTAGGTCGTGCGCTGCGAGCGCCACCGTGCAGGATGCGCCGCCGCGGGTGCAGCTGCATTCCTGGGAGCACCCGTGGCAACGCGTACATGTTGACTTCGCAGACTGCGGTGGCGTGCGATATATTAATGGATAGAGGCCGTGCCGATGCGCAGCACGAACACAGCTTCTACTATTAAAGTATTTAGAAGAACATTTGCACGTTTTGGTTTACCATCGCAGCTCGTGACTGACAACGGCCCGTCGTTCTCTTCTCAAGAGTTTAAAGTATATTGTGAATGTAACTGTATCACACATACAAATTCGGCACCGTATAGACCCCAGGGGAATGGCGCGGCTGAGAACGCAGTTAAAACCGTTAAAAATCCAATAAATAGAGCGATGTACGAAAGTGAGGATGTGACCCTCGCCCTAAGCAGATTTCTTTTCCAGTACCGGAATTATGAACACGCAACGACAGGTTTCTCGCCAGCAGTGGCGCTCCAGGGCCGGCGCTTGCGTAGCCGACTGGATGCGCTACGGCCGGATGTATCTCCGCAGCGGTACGCGCGAAGCAAGATTGTCAGGTCGCCCGCACTTCGGGGGTCGATAGAGAATTCCGGTTTGGGGATGCAGTAATTGCTCGCGATTAGATGGCGAGGGGGACAAGTGGACCGAAGTTGGAAGGAATATGATAAGTCGTTGTTCAACAGACTTATATACGTCCTGCTCATACATGATGCTACTGGCGCGCAATAAACTAAAGTAAGCCGGAGCAGTATACCCCCCATCCCCTAGATGATCCCCCCTAACACATACAACAGCACCAAGCGCGTCACTTCACTCAGCGACCAGTAATAAAAAAAGTCCTGTTTATATTTGATTCACCTGATATGTCAGCAAGTAGCAAAAATAGGTACCTACTCATTATCACGCGTGAATGACGTGGCCGTAGCTAAGCCTACGGGCTTTGGGGCAGCCAAACCAGGGGTCGATAGAGGGGCCGAAGGTGAGATGTTTGAGGACGCATCCAGCGGTGATACTAAGGACATCATACTAAGGACACGCCGCTGGCAGAGTCAAAGTCGACGCAGGCTCGACCCAAACGGCTTTCTTCGTTGGTATCTCCACTACCACCCGGTGCGTCTGCTCGCGTACTGCGTGCGTTTAACCGAGCTAGACAAGCTTTCAATAATGTGTCACAATATTTTCATAGTTACCTACAGGAAATTGTTAGTTATAAGATGTACAGGTAGTGCAATCCACGAAGACGCGCCCCACTCTTCTTCCTAATCGCTTCCAGCACAAATGTTCAACATTCCGCTAGTATTTTAGTTTTGTCGATACACAGTAATTACTGATTAGTGGGTAATTGTGAGTATCGTCAAAACTAAAACACTTGCGGAATTAACTAGCGATAACCACTAACGATTAGGAAGAGAGTAGGGCGCGTCTTGGTGGATTGCACTATCTGTATCTTTTGTGATTAGTGGACTTGACGAGGAGAGATGTGACATCGGTCAGTACTTATAATTGTATGGTGGTGGGTAGTTAGTTTACATTTGGAAATATATCAGTCTGTCGTTGACCCGCACGTATCGTATTGACGTTACAGTTTGTTAGTATATAATAATACTATTAACTTTCATCAAAATTACCGTAGTACCTAACTAAAAACCGATTGCAATCGATTCGCTAGTTCGTAAACCAGTGTAACAAAGATTTACCATCCAAGGTAATATATGTTTTCTCGTATTCTAATTACCTACATATTACCTGTTCCGCAACTGTGTTTTTAGGGTTCCGTACCCAAAGGGTAAAAAGGAACCCTATTACTCCCGCTCCGCTGTCTGTCCGTCCGTCTGTCACCAGGCTGTATCTCATGAACCGTGATAGTTAGACAGTTGAAATTTTCACAGATGATGTGTTTCTGTTGCCGCTATAACAGCAACCACTAAAAAAAGAATAAAATAAATATTTAAGGGGGCTTCCATACAACAGACATGATTTTTTTGCCGGTTTTATAGATAATGGTAAGTACGGAACATTTCGTGCGCGAATTCGACTCGCGCTTGGCCGGTTTTTTTTAAATAATATTACATTTTAACATTTTATATCTATTTTTGGATGCAATTTTTATTATGAACACATTACACGTGGTTAAGTGGTGACGTCTCTTTTTTATTTTGCTACAATAGGTGGGTCATATTCAAAATAATTGTATATTTACTATTGTCTTAATGTCCTACCCAATTATTTTCATAACGAGATACAACTGACTAGAATTTTATAAACAAACAGATTACATTTTTATTTGAGCTTAATAAAAAACAACGAAACATTTGGTACAGCTAAACAATTCATTAAAAAAAATTAAACCAGTCATTGCGTAGGTTCCGTTTTATACAAATATTCAATGTCCACGTCTTTGACGGTAAACTTAAAAAAATAATTTAATTATTAACCATTACACAAAAGTCTAAAAAAAAACTATATTCAGAGAATATTGTTTCAACTTTCAACACTTCACTAAACAAAATATAAAATACTATTTAGTGTTCTCCAAATTTAATTTATTAATGAGTCTCCTGATTTTAATCATATCTGTTATTCTTCTCTGTTATGCTATTTTAACATTATTTCCATGGCAATAAAGAAATTTGATATACTGGCAACATGAGTTCACTAGCTGTCACTACACAACGTAAGAATAAACGCTCGGGGATTTTGTTCAATATAGTTTTTCAGCTCGTTTCGTTGTCGAAGAAAATTAGACTTTTAAAAGTAAATATCGAATGTGAGTCGTTTACAATCGCGGTAAGTAATTACTGTTATAATACTCATACTAGGAAATGGCTGTATTGTGATATTTGTTATAACTATAAAATATTCGTATAACATTTCGAATTGTTGTGGAAATAAATAGATTTGTAGATTAGACACGTGCAATTAATTCATATCCGTTATTTTATCTGTCACTTTTTTCTGTTACGTAACAGATATGAATGATTAGGCGTTATTCACATTGTCTCATGTTGTATGAATTAATGAAAATAAAATATGAATATTTACTGCACCGCAGGTTAGCCAAAACATTTTTTTTTTTACTGACAAATTTATTTGAAGTATGTAAAGTTTGCGTATAATGTGGCATGTATTGCATTGCTGTGCCATGTATTGTCTGTGTGTGCATGTTTTACTGCGTATGCTCAGTTCTCACCGCTTGAGCCGTTTGTACTAACCGCGCAGCCTCGCAGAGGCGTACCCAGCCTCTCGTTGGCCGTCTCAGAATCAGTTAAGGGGGATGCGCCAAGGTAGCCCGCGAAATTCAAAATGTCTCAGGTTTTTTGCAATTTACAGGTCAGTGTAAAGTTGTATGTTGTGAGTATTTTTTAAATTAATATCTGAGAAACTCTTTTTCATTAAAAAACTAAATTGTTAATACTGTAAGTGCTTAGTCAGCTAGCAAAAAAGTAACATCCACACAGAACTCTAATTATTAAAATCATGCAGTTTAAACTGCTTTACGAATTGTTTATTGATTTATGGCAATTATACCAATTAAAATACGATCATCAAAATGTTGTTTCATTATGTACCCACCTAGCGACCCACACCGGCTTCGCACTCGTAGTCTGTTATACTTAATCTTAGTAGGTGAACTGTAATAGGTATGCATAAGTAGTGATAGTGATGATGGTATTCTACTATTCCAGATGTTTTAATTAGCTCAACGTTAATTATTTAATTTATAAACGTGTGCTATTTAAACTTGCCCTAATAATTCCTTTCTGTTATTTTTCTGTTACAATCAAACAATATTCATATCTGTTTCCTATCCGTAACTTACAATTATTTTGAATATGACCCAGGTACAGGATTTAAAATTCGTCTCACCTCTACAGTCTAGACTGTAGAAGCTATTATATTATTAACGGGGAACTAAATTGCACAGCTACGTTTGCTTATCTGCCATATTTGGACAGCCAAATGCGCATCGATTACAGTTCAAAGGACCCAGACAGCTCCATTAAGTTGATGATCGTTATTTAGTAATTACCTATTTTTTGTTTAATCTTTTAATTGCAATCTTCTTATTATTTTAACAAGCACCCATTTATTCTGCAAAGATTGACCATTATTACCTCAATCAATCAGTCAACTCAACCTATCGCAGTCCACTGCTGGACATAGGCCTCTCCCAGACTGCGCCACAACACCCTGTCCTCCGCCTTCCGCATCCAGTCTACCACAGCCACCTTCCTTAGGTCGTCCGTCCATCTAGCTGGAGGGCGTCCCACACTACGCTTGGCGATACGCGGTCTCCACTCCAGGACTCGTCTGCTCCACCGGCCATCGGCCCTTCGACAGACATGGCCAGCCCACTGCCACTTCAGTTTGCTTACTCTGCAAGGTATGTCGGTTACTCCGGCACAAGCACCCATTTATCCTATTGCAAAGATTGACCATTATTACCTACATCTTTAATATTTTTCCTAATTAGACCATACCATATTGACTGCACGACTTAATAGTTTACCTTGTATTTTTTATGGGTATCTACATCAATTAAAAAGTACAAGTAATAATTTTGATGTAATGGACCAATCGTAAATAACAAATATGGCTTTAATGTTAGAGCACCCGGTCGATTCTGTAAGAATCTCACCGTAAAATCATAAGTGAAGTGAGCTTGAAGTGAGCAGTGTCACAGTGTCAATAGTGTTAATCCCTAATGACAGCTCACTCCACGCTCGCTTCAACCAAGTTTTCACAGTGAGATGGTTACAGAATCGCACGGCTGGTTCCAGTTTGCAAATAAATTCATATTTAAATCCTACATCCTCATTAAATCGTACATAAAATAATCTGATAACTCCCGACTCATCTCGGCGTGTCGTGATCTGACCGTGCAATGGTCTAGTAATATCATAAATGTAACAACTGCAATTACTGATATCGTAACAAATACCTCCCGAATTTTTACAGCACGCACGTCGTGACCGTCCTTGGAACTTTATCTTAGTGGATCTCAATCAACCTTGTCACTCCTATTATTTTTTATTGGCCATCTAATTAGACGTTACTTGCTGCTATATATTACGCATTAATTAATCTTGTAATCACTCTGTGATTCATAAATCTAACCAATCAATCATGTGACGTTCACTAGCATCATATCCTTAACAGGCAATGAAATTAAAATATGTATCCGCTGCTACTAGGAGGTATCATAGTATTTGATCGTATCGAATTATTACATTTGCCATTACCGAGATCGTGATTTCCTCTGTTTGGATTATAAGGCAGTTATATCGTATCATCAAAATGAATGGGCATGATAAAAGCGAATTTATATGAGCTATCAATTCTGGCGTTGTACTGATGCATGTCATTATTGAACGAAACTTTGAATAATATAGAACAGGATCAAGCGAAGGTGTGAAGGTCGGTGTTTGCGCAATAAATCGAACCGCATCTGGCAATATAGTTCCCATTGTGGGTCTGTGACGTGGATCACGAATTGCTATTGCTCCACTTCCTCGGCTATGTTAGCCACTAAGTTTTACAGACAAATCTACGAGGTCCCTTTACTGCAATAAAAGAGACCTTCTCTTTTATTAACAGACTTAATTTAATCCTACGCCCACAACTAGGTGAAGGCGTCTGTCGTTTATCAATGCGATGAGGCGTTACTGATGCAACTATTCTTTGATAAAATCTTACAGAAAGCTTCATGGAATAAATTTGGTTCATCGATTCCATAAGTGCTCTACCAGTTGCAAGTCATATTATAATATATCTGTCATAGTGTATCCGTGTGTGGCCCATCTTCAATCCTATTTGAGATAATCCACAAATGTACTAATTTATTTATAAGAAAATGTAGTTATATTAAATTCAAAATCCAGTCCCCGTTCGAACGTGTCGATATTTCAGAACAGATAAAACTAATGATATTGTAAGTCACGAAGGCTCTTCAGTTGTGTTTACAAACAAAATAAGCAATTATGTTCTTATTCAATTAGAAATGTTTGTTGGTATTGTGCACTCGTCCGATGTGCCGTCGTTTCCTCTCTATTTATTTTATCCACGTTCAATAGCTAAAAGTGTGTGATTATAAAAGTAACTTTCGCCTTCTACACACGTTTACATACAGAATCGATAATGATGTGGAACGATAAGCTATTATAGGTATTTTTAAACCTGTGCCTACTGACTTTTACCTGTGAACGCGTCTATTTTTAGCGTCCATTGAATGACATCATTATGATGGTCATGTACAGACGCCAGCACATCAAGCTTACCGAAACTGTCAAATTTCCCCAGTCAACATTGAACCTTATACTGTAGCGATAAAGTTGAAAATCTATTATAGAAATTTGACAGATTGTAGTAGCTGGATGTGCTGGCGTCTGTACCTTAAATACCAAATTGCCAAACCAGCTTACTCGGGCTGGTGGTTAGCTGGAATAGCTAGGATGTTAATCACCAGTGTAACCTATTAAACTTTTTCTATTTATTTATTTATTTATCTATTTATTTATTTATTTATCCTCCTACTGGAACGCCATATAGCAATCACACCAACGGAGCAAAAAATTCTTAATGTGCTGCTTCCCATCCATCCTGTGCGTGGTGGACATCGAACGGGTGGCGATGGAACACGCACGCTCACACAGCGTTAGCTCAATAGTGCCATTACTCCATCCAAATCGCGCACATTCTTTGCGATTTTTTGAGATACATTTAATTTTTCAAAATAAAAGCATTAAAATTGTAAAAACGGAAAATTTTGGTGTGTCGTCCTGATTGCCAGATGTCAGATGCGAAAATGTTAATTCTTGCATCTGCATCGTCGAATTCATCATCATCGGCATCTGAGGGTTAATTGCGTAACACACTATTAGTAGCAATGGCTATATTTCTATATTAAAGTGTTCTATTCTATTCTGGCTACAATGGCTATTTACGTTGTTGAGCAGACATTTTTTTCGAACATATGTAGGGGAAACTACAGTTATTAGTCATTTAATTTTAGTTATTGGTACTAGTTTTATCTCACTCTAAGTCATACGTCATTTCCATTTACTATGCCAATTACTATGAGGAGGCCAACAATTGTATGGTTTCCCCTACATTCAGTTCAAATGTATGGAAAAGCTGATTTTTTTTTTCGCTATATCCGGTTTGGTCCCATAGTAAAAGAGTTTCATAATGATGAGTATAATTACCCCTTAAGAGGTTGTGCGTTATTTATGTTACAACTTGAATACTCGTATAAATACTCACGTATAGAGGAAAGGTAATGCTCTTTTAATCGACATTTAAATAGAGAAATTGTTTTTAAATCACGAATGATAGGCGGAAGTGAGTTCCACAATCTTACAGCATGGATAGAGAAGGAATAAGAATAGTAGCTTGTTTTATGAGGATGAGATTTAAGGAGGCATCTTAGGTGTGACCTACACGGTGTGGCGCTAGAGCGAGCGTAAGTAAAAACGCTCAAGCAGGTAGGAAGGATAAGACGGGTTGTGTAAGATGTTGAAGAGGAGACATAAAATCCGAGTATTCCTGCGAAGGCGGATTGGGAGCCACTTGATTTCCTTGCGAAGGTGAGAAACATGGTCATACTTTCGAAGACCGAAAACAAAGAACGCGAATGCACAGGTTTTACAAGGGCTCAAACTTGTTTAACTCATCGAATGCCGTAATTAGAGACACAATAGAAAGACAATTGCTTATGTCGAACTGTGTAACTTAAGACATTCAAAAGGTAATAGCTCCTCAGTAGCATCCAGGTAGCAGGCGTCGGCATAATCAATAATTGGCTGAATATTTTCAAAACCAGCACACGTAACAAAGACTATTATAACCACTTGACTGCGTATACAGTGCCCCGACGCACGAAAACTATTAGTATTTTGTCGCCTATGTATAGGCTACGGTACTAGTAGCAATTTTAGTTGTGTCCAAGTGTTAGACCTGCGTGCACGCTAAATTAATATAATTTTTTTATAACGTTTATGCAATTATAACGCATCAAAATGCCTTCATGCGCGGTGAAGTGGTGTGGGAAACATTCTTAGACATCTAGTTACAAAAAGGATGACATAACTTTTCATCGGTACATAAACATTACGAAAAATTATTTTTGATTTAATCAGATTATAAGCCACTGCAGGGGTCTATTTAAAATGGTGGCTGGGTAAACGAGCACACTTTTTGAGTCGCGCGTTGATGTCTTTTGGAAAAGTCTCGTTCTTGTATTAGACAATTCTAATGCTTCTATCCCTTTCTTTCCTTTTGTATGTTTATCGTAAAAAATAGTGCTGTTATCTTTAATAGCTGAAAGTTGATATCGAGAAAAATTAAATGAATACATTTTTTATTCAATTCACATACTTTAATAAAATAACTATCTACTATTAACCGACTTCAAAAAAGAAATACCGACGAACTGAGAACCTCCTCGGTTTTCAGTTCGTCGTTTTTTTTTTTTTTTTGTATTTTCCGGGATTTTTTAGTTCTTTCTGTCCCCGACCGGGGCCGATCAGTCCATTTCCGGGATTTTTTTTGTAATTGATTGATTTTGATTAAATATTATTTCTATGATTTTGATTTAGTATTTATTATAATGTTAAAATCCATTTTATCGATATCGACTATTTTCTCTTAATGAAGTAAAGCAGCCCTAACGATGCAACTTGACCTTGAACTGACCAATTGCAGCCGCGCGTTCTTCCTCATCCCCCGGCCCGCAGTAGTGAGTCGTGTGCTGCGAAGAAATCGGCCCATACGCTCTCTAGTGGTTATATTCTCTATGACACGTAACAAGAAGGTTTCCAAAATATGAAACAGTCATTATTTTCTGTACCTACATGAATTTGTATATATGTATGAATTGTAGGGTCATTAGATGCGGATCTTACATAAGGCACATACGCATCTTTTGATCCAATTTCACTACCTTATAAGTATTGCAATATGTACACAACGTGTAGGTATGTATGCCATACTAAAATTGCTATAATAACAGTACAAATACCCAATTTTACTGTCAGTGAAAGTATATTGTGGTCAACTTATTTCAGATGAGTCATCCTTTATAATATCTACCTTTACATTTCCAAAACAAGTCACATGTGTTCATCAATAAACCTAAATATTCTCTCATAATAATTTTCATGATTATAGGGCTCGTGGCTAAGTAATACAGCCGCACGGGTCAATCCATCTTGCTTGGGATGGGTGACCATCTTTACATACCGGGACTCCTCCGTGCCTCAGATAGGACGTCAAGCCGTTGGACCCGGTAGTCGTTACAGGTCGTCAGAAGCCCGAAGGTCTGACAACCAGTCTTAGCAAGGACTATCGTATTACCCAGTTACTGGGCTGTGGAAGTTATATAGGCAGTTCGCTCCGTGTAAAATAGTAGTACTCAGCTGCATCCGGTTAGACTAGAAGTCGACCCCAACATAGTCTAGGCAGATAGAGTAGTTAGTATAAAAAAACCCTATGACCAACACGTAGGCGATGGTGTTTGTAGTAGGTAAACAACTGTTGCGTAATCTTTGATATTAATTAACAATTACAGCGTTGATGGACAGTAATTATTTATTGGCTTACATAATACAATAGAAACGAACAAAGTACAGAAAAGGCTTTGTACAAGTCGGGAGATATATGGAAGGATCGCGGGAGATATGACATTATGAAACAAATTGTACACTGATAAATGGTGTGGTATGAGCGGCATGTCATGCATAGAAATGTGGAGCACGTTGTGAGGATGAGTACGAATGTGATGGTTACAAGATCAAAGAAACAATGAATGCTTTGTGTGATGGATGATATGGTTACGTTTTTTTTCATTTTTTTTTTTCATAAAAACGTTGCCCCATACTAGGAATTTCTCCTGCATTGTGGGTGCGTTTACAAACATTTAAAGTCGTATACACAAACAGCCAGACCCGGAACAACTACCTACATACCCCTTGGTAAGACTGGTTGTCAGACTTTCGGGCTTCTGACTACTCGTAACGACTATCAAAGGTCCACGAATGACAGCCGGGACCAACGGCTTATCGTGCTTTCCGAGGCACGGAAGGGTCTCGGTGTGTAAAGATGGTCACCCTTCCATAAACCAACCGCGGCAAGCGTAGCTTAACCTAATCGATCGACCTGTGCGGCTGTTATTAATTAGCCACGGGCCCTGTCTATGATTAAATAATAAATTAATGAAGAACACCTAACTCAACAATGATTGTTCTCAGACAGAATATAAAATGTTAAAACGTGCAATACGTACTTTATTAGAAGAACTAATTGGTACGTCAATACATTAGCACGTACACTAATTTGTAAAGCTGGAGATTCTTGCTTCGTAATTTATTAAAATAATAAACCTAGAATCCCCAACAGCAAATTGTGTGACCCCCTTTCATTCTAGACTTACAATTTATTTTACTAACGACATACTAATATTAACTACCTACAATCGACAAGATCTTACTAATTAAGTATACGCAGTGATTGTATGTAACTTTGTGTTCACTTGTTAAATGGGAAGGGAGAAGAGGGGAAGCGCCAGGGAAGCATGAGAAATTCAATGATTCTTAAGTTTTTTGCAATTTGCAGCACCCTAATTGTGTAACACACTATTACTCTCAATTTGAATCCTTTTGAAGCATATTGGTAATCCTTTGCTCTATATGTTCGAAAAATGTGTCTGCTCAGCAACATAAATAACGCAATGAATGTTGGTGACCTGTCAAAATGAAACCCATTGCTACTGTTCCGTTGTTGCTGTGTGTTCTGTTACGCAATTACCCTGCAGGTCAGTGTTGATCAAAATATGATTCGCGAGCGTTACAACTTACAACTATGTATTTACAGAATGACAACTATTAAAATTATCAATACAACGCTTTAAGTTCATATAATCCTAATTTCCATTGATTGATATTTCATGAAATAGTCATTCAAGTGTTTACCTAGCGCATTCCCCTTGAAAACTTTAGATTTATTTTTACCCGACAGCGCGATAGCAAAGACAAGCCGGTCGAATATGTAAAAATCTCACGCTCACTTCACCCAAGCTTTCACGGTGAGATGGTTACAGAATCGCACGGCTGGTCGTGTTTTACACGTGCTCACTAATGTACAGACGCCAGCATATCAAGCTACCCGAAACTGTAAAAATTTCCCAGTCAACTTTGAACCTAATGGTTTAGACATAAAGTTGAAAAAGTTTGAAAATCTATTATAGAAATTCGACAGATTGTAGTAGCTTGATGTGCTGGCGTCTGTACTAATATTGGACTATTGGCACTTTGGTAGGTATTTCCCAATAAACTAAGTGTATCGAATATCAGATCGTGACGGTAAACTGTGTCCGTAGAAGCATGATTATGATTACATTTTAGACGTGTACTGTCAGTGGGGAAGCTATTAATCTGTTTGAACTGCTCAACCTACCTTAGCCGCTGCATTACAACAGGCTATTTAGGTCCATAATCTGTCGCAAATGCAACGCGTAATTTATTACCTGTCTTAGAATATCATTATACTCCGGATTTAAGCCCGGTAGGTATACTCGTTACAATCCTGACTGAAAGTATCAAAAAACTATAGTATCTGAAGTATCTTTGAATGTTCTTCTTCTGCCTGCCCTTTCCTTTGCGTCATTATGCCATATTTGCCGTCACGTTTATCATTAACTCCCTTTTCATCTATTTTACACGATCGAAATGTTTGAATCATTTTTTTTTGACATGTTTGAAGTCATCAGATTTGGGAAGGGTCTCATGGCTCTTCACAAAGTTTTGCGCCGAACAAAAATATACAGGGCTTTGAAACACTATTATTGCTTCATAATACATTTTGTTTTATTTGTGTCCATTTCTGGGCCAAGTTTGTATGGGACAAAAATCCATCTCCTTTTGATTTTTCCTTCACTTGTGCTACATGACATTGCTTCTTGCTAAATTTCATAATTCTAGGTCAACGGGAAGTACCCTAGGTTTTGATTCCCTTGCGAACGTCAAAATATGCGGCATAAACGAAATATTGATTTAGAAGTTTGATTTTCTCACTGGTTCATGGGATTGCAGCCCTGCTTATTTGATATTAAGTTCAACTTGATACTCCACACGCGTTCCTGAGAAAAGGGGTCTTGAAAGACGGACAGACAGACGGACAACGAAGTGATCTTATAAGGATTCCGTTTTTCTATTTGAGGTACGGAACCCTAAAAAACTTTAAACATTTTTGAGGCTACTTCAATTAATATCAACTTAATTAATAAGCTCTTCATATATTTTGTCTTAATTTATAACCCACATTAGAGTAATCAGAGCTTTTTGTCAGATTTTTTTGCAGACTCAAATATCGATATCTTATGAATGAGTATGTTAAAAAAAAAAATCACACACACGTAATGTACACACGCACAGACATAATTGGAATGTTATGAGGTTTTGTGGGTTCCGTGGCCGTAATTCCGTCATTAACTTTGACCTTAGTGAGATCTGATGGGCACCTTTTCTAGTCAAGGGCAGATATGTCGGTCGAAAATAATGAAGTAAAAATTCGCGATTCGCTTTGGCTTATCGGTAGTGACATCGGAAAATCATTTCTGGGCTAGAATAGAGGTGTATGTAGAAGTTCAGATACATAATAGAGCTATATCTACGCATTACTGCTCTACCTGACTACCCACGTAAATACTGAGAGGTTCAGTTGCTTTTATTGCTTGCTTTCTCATTCATTCTCGTATTTATGAAGGAAGGTATTTCATTGATACTCCCGGATGTTGAGCTTTACCGTAGAGTGATAAATGATAAATGATAAATGATTTATTTTCTGTAAGTAGGTTTGTACAAACACTTTTACATGTCAATCATATTTTTTTAAACTAGATGAGGTCGGCGTTTCCTATCTGACTACTCTGAGAAGAAAGGCCGAAACAAATTCAGAGGTCACAGTCTCTTTTAAAGTCCAGACATAATCTTGGTCAGATAATGTGAAGACCATGTAGATTAGTGTCTGAAATGGTCTTTTGAGTAAAGAACCACACAGATTGAGCAGACCTGTCCAGTCAGTGCACGCATTTGTCAAAAATCGTGCAGCTCAACTCAGAACTTGAGGAGCCTTACGATTCGACGAACAATACCAATGAAAGGACATTTGGGTAGGCCGCATAAATGACTCAAACTGCCAGATCATGATTAAAACTAACTAAGAAGGAAAACCGAAAAAAAGAAATGACCCACATAGTCTTCACACTCACAGTAATAATAATAAAAATAAGATACTTTACAAAGTAAATATCCATGTCATTGTTTATATAAAATTCATCAATGTCAATGTGTATATAAAAATCCGGATATAATCTTTGAGGACCATGTAGATTGGTGTCTGAAGTGGTCTTTTGAGGAAAGAACCACACTGAGTGGACCTGTGCACCAGACTGAGTGGGGCATCGGAGAATGCGCTAGCACGTCTATTTGCCTGTAGGCTCTAAAGTACCAACAGGGTCACCGCACACTGCACAGGGCTCGCGGAGTAGGTTACATCGACAAGTTTCAAAGATAGGCTAGAAGAGCTTAAATATTGTGCAGTACATCCAGACCTTTTTGAAAATTATGGCGTAGTAGATAAGCCAAATATGTAGGTAATTTGAATAGTGGAAGGTTAAGTTTACTAGCCTTTATGGGATGGTTTTTATTGCTACGACATGACAGATGTTAAACGTGACTGACGATATGGATCCGCCAACGACCATTTTGGAAGTAGTAAGCAATCTGCCAGTCGATTCTGTAAAAATCTCACCGTGAAATCATAAGTGAAGTGAGCACTTAATAGTGTTAATCCCTAGCGAATGACAGGTGAGCTGTCATTCGCTAGGGATTGTGTCTCTATGGGCACCTACAGTAACGTGCCAAAAAAATCTTCAGGAGAAAGGACACTGCAAATTTCTACACAAGTTCTGTCCAGCCGGTCGATTCTGTAAAAATCTCACCGTAAAATCATACGTGAAGTGAGCACTTAATAGAGCTCACTCCACGCTCACTTCACCCAACCTTTCACGGTGAGATGGTTACAGAATCGCACGGCTGTATCGGAATTCTATAGTCAATGGAAGAGAAAAGTGTTATGGCAGTACCTAAATATTATGTGGATCGGGCAGACCAAAGGTGGATTTATTGTGTGAAGGATGATATAGCTAGGAGAAAAGTGAAGATGACAGCTGATAGGGACTTCCCCCGAGTATATTGAGATAAAGAAGGGCAGGAAAATGGTGATGAATAATATGTAAGATTGTGAATGTTTTAGTAGTGGCCGTTAATGAAATAATAGAAACAATGGAGTAACCCAAGCCACACACAACCAATTTAACCAACTAAGCATGTAGATCTGGCCAACTAATTAGCTACAGCTAGAGAATGTTCTGGACCTATGTTTGGCACTCGGGTGCAGTTGATGGAAAGGCTATTGTGATTTACTGATAGCTCAAGGTCATAGTGGTGCCTGCGCTGAAGATTTTTAACCTCAAATACTTGGACTTAATACTGTTTCAATCATTTTAGTACTAAATTAGTATTGTGTGGGACTAATGGGCAGTAGATAATAAAATAAGAAGATAATTATAATTTATGTTCTATTGAACATAAATTATAAGTATCTTCTTAGGTTTAGATGTTTTAGGTGTCTAAAACCACTCAACCATTCACGGTAATTAAATGTTAGTTGGGATTGTGAAAGCTTTACGAGCTTTCAGTTCCGGGACGAGTAAATAAAACCACAGTTTGTCATTTTAATTTAAGGGACGATTTTTCATTCATAAGATAAATTTTACATTAATAATGTGACGTTTTGAAAGATTGTATGTACATACAAAAACTGTCAAAATAACAATCTTATTCGTTGGATAGAAGTTAACTGGCGATTGAAAAACCGGTCCTTAAATCATTCCTAGAAGATGGTTCTATTCTACATTTGTACATTTTTATCCTTGTCTCTTGGCTTGTCAGCCAAAAGTTTTATGTCTTTTTCTTTTTACACTAAAACAATGTCTGTCTCGTATTTCTGCCATCTACTTTTCAAAGTGGTCATAAAGGTTGCATTTAAGCACCAAAAAGACTATAACTTCTACAGTACCTATACCTAAGTCTTTATTCATGTCTTTTATACAAATCTGCTGTATCTTAATCTTTGCTTTGGCTATGCAAATGAAGCAATTTACAGCGGTAACACATTAGGCTCACGTTTCATTGAAAGCCGGGCTTTTTGGCTTTAACACTCTCTAAGTCTCTAAAAGCCCTTCTATGGGTTGAGATGGCATACCGCTGAACTTGTTGCAATTGTTTAATTTACCAAGACAAAAGGGTATCTCACTTGGAAGACAGCATGAATATGCAGTATACATATTATAATAGAACAGGATGTACAGTGCCAAATTAAGCTAGCGAAACTCCACAGTGGTAATGGGTATCGATATTATTATTTTTGGGGTCAACGATCGCAGATAGTGTAGTTGCTTAGTTTTGCTAGCTAATTGTATAATCCCAAACAGCGTAACCCACTATTACTCTCAATTTGAAACATTTTGTCATCATGGTGGAAAAATTGTCTGCTCAACAAAGTAAATAACGCAATGAATGTTGTTGAACGGTCAAAATGAAAATGTCTTTCACTGATAGTGTGTTACGCAACTATCCTGCAGGACCTATCAAGCAATGATCCTAGGATAAATTCGATTAAAATACATAGGTGACCCGACTACCGTGTGGACTGTAGTTGGTGGACGGTTGACATGATATTCTTCTTAGCTGTGTAGATAATGCTCAGGTTACGTCATTGGCTATGTTTTGAAATGTATATTATAACGAGTCATGAAGGCATTTTACTTTAGGTACGCCCGTTGTACCTCTACCTAGACTGATAACCGGAAGATTAGGACCAAAAATAAAATAAAATCATGAAAAAAAATTTTTTTAGGGTGTCCTCTACACGTAAAGTGGGCATGTTTTTTTTTCCGCCTACCCAATGGTGTGGAGTATCGTTGGATAGGTCTTTCAAAAATATTGCGCACTTTTCGAACGTTCAAATTATAAAAGACAGTCCCCCAAAACCCTCGCCATTCACTGTTTGTGGTCCGACAAGCACTTGTATTTAGAGATGGCGGATATATTTTTGTCTTTTTTCCTCACATTTAAGTCAGCAATCTTCCCAGTGTTTACTTGCCCGCTGGCCATCATCTTTCACACAATTCGGTTATGTTTTCTCAGATTATACTTAACACATTGAACGCCATGGTGGTCACCGGTGAGTGACAGCAATTATTTTAGTTAATTCTTTGAATAGTAATAGGAAATAATTATTTAGAGTGGGAGTTTTGACTATTTTGAACCGTATGAGCCAATAAAATATAACAACAGGGTCAGCCCATATGGAAAGTTCAGTGGTGGTCAGTGGTGGTCACCGGTGACCACCGCGGCGTTCAATGTGTTACTATAGCTGCTAAGTCGCGATTATAAAATAATAATCAGTAAGTCTTGCATTGCTTTTTGTGGGCCATAAAGAAGCTGCAAGAGAGAATTAATGGTCTGGAACTCGTGGAACATAGGCCTCTTACAAGTTGCGCCACTGTCACACACCCTACAACAGTAAGGCTGAGGCCAAACGAGCGTAATTTTGTGAGTTGTGAGTCGAGTAATTCATTCATCGGGCAACTCATTTTGCGTCGTCGTGTGGCACCAACTGCCTTTTTGTATGAAACCGAATGCAGCAGAAATTACGCAACTCAAATTCCGCGACTCATAACTCACAAAATTGCGCTCGTTTGGCCTCAGGCTAAAGGGAATATTTATGATCTTATATCTTTTCAGGATTACCGTAGTAATAATCATTAAGAGGGCAGAGTTCAGCTTCAAACATTTACAATTTTACACCACAGTCTCATATGAAAGGAATACGTAAGAATTCCGTTCCGTACTTCTGATGTTCTATCGAAAAAGTAAATGGAATGGAACGTATAAACATGAGTCATAATTTGTCGGTCATTTAAAAAAGTTGTGTTCAGTATTTGCTTGCTATTAAACACCAAGGCTTTGATATGTAAAGCAAACAATAGATACCCACTCGCATTCTGAGTCAGATTTATTAAATATTGGCGTTAGACAGTCATCTTTCTTAAACATCTATGCCTACTTGTGGACAGCGTTGTGGATTACTTTATAGCCAAATTGCTATTTTGTTAAACTACATAGTTATAAGTCTTTATAATGTAACTGTTTGCTGTTCCTCTCAATAAAAAAAAATAAAAATCTTGTTCATCATATGAAAATACCGGGTGGCATGGACAGCCTGTTTTCATGCATTAAGTACATTTTTGCAACTCCACTGCGTTGAAATTTTCCATCT
Source organism: Eremobia ochroleuca (assembly GCA_949629135.1). Taxonomy (NCBI): domain Eukaryota; kingdom Metazoa; phylum Arthropoda; class Insecta; order Lepidoptera; family Noctuidae; genus Eremobia; species Eremobia ochroleuca. The sequence continues at coordinate 8,476,014 of OX451392.1, forward strand.
GTTATTAAAAAAAAAATTGCTCTGTTATTTTGACCGCGACCTATTACTCTTTTCTACGAAATACCATTTTTTTGTGATAACAGACGAAAAGTTTCTAGGCTATGGTTGTACTGGATTCATGGACTAAATCAGAAGGCCAATTCTCGTACTTAAAAAACGTCCAAATTCAAGTCGCAATCTCATCTCAGCGACAATCAATGTCAAAAACTTGTCAAAAATGTATGAAAATTGATTGTATTTTGGACAGATTGAGACTGAGATTAAAATGCAAACGTTCTTAAAATACGGGAATGGCCGCTCAGCAGTGCGATTCTGTAACCATCTCACCGTGAAAACTTAGGCGAAGTGAGCGTGGAGTGAGCTGTCAGTGTCATCCCACCTGATACTAGGGATTGACCAAGCATACATTTACAATCACTGACAGCTCACTCCACGCAAGTTTTCACGGTGAGATTTTTACAGAATCGACCGGTGTCAACTAAGTCATAGTTATAGTAATTAGCGTATAGTTTAGTCTAAATCTGCCTCTAATGTAATCCTTTTAAGGCCTTCCCAAAAAACTGCTAAAGTTATTGAAGTATTCTCAGAAAATGCTATTCATGAGTGCGCTGCCTTACCTTATGAGTATTAGCCTCTTTTCATTTTCTCTTACATCATTATGATTTAGGCTGACCCATAAGGCAAAGTAAGGATGAGGCCGAGTTAATAAGGCAACAGTCAACTAGGTATATTTTCCTATTTGTACATCAGTGTACTCTTACAATTCACACAAGCAGCTGGTAGCAGGTAATGCATATTAAGTTGTTACAATTCTTCCGGCAGGGAAGGGCTAGCACTGCATGTATATTCGTGGTGTTGCAAGCTTTAAACTAACAATGTTACACATAACTAACTTATTACTATTTGTATCTACAATCAGTACTAACAAGCCTGCCAATAGTGGGGCCAGATGTTCAGAATTCTGCATAAAATCGTATCTCACGTGAGAATGTGAATTTGTGGCTGGCAATAAAATATCTGCAACAAGAACATTTGTGACGCAGTTGAAGGATGACCCTGTCCAAAATGATGCTCTCTAATGATCTACGTTTACCTAAAAGCAGAGCTAATGTGAAAATCTGATCCCAAAGCTTATTGCCCCTTAGAATTTTTTATGACACACACACACTCACACACACGACGTGAGCTTAGTCGTCAAGGTGATGTCATCTACTATTTGGAAGATGCTCCTTACAGCTTACAGTAGCTACCTATAGTTGTACCACTACCTATAATAAATTGGTTTGGTACAGATTTTCCAAACAAAACATTATTTTAATCACCTAGTTTCTAAGTAGGAGGTGGTTGTATTGTAGAGATTCCTAGGCAGGTAGGTAGCTACTGCAGAGCGTCATAACTGGAAAATCAATTAGACATTGGAGAAAAAAAAATAGCTGATGAAATTCCCACGTCAGACAACAATGTCACCTAAACTATAAACATAAGGTCCTTGACGAGTCACGTGATGCAGTTTCGTGACCATTCTTGAGCCGACAACGTTTATAGAGCTCGTGACAAATTCTTGATGCTTGCTCCACTTCGACACTTCGTACATCTTAGCAATGTAATACAGGGATAATACTTTATTAGCTCCACAACGAAATTTTGTAATCTTTAACGATTCTAAATAGACCGCTGAATCGATAATTAGAAGTTTAGTTCTAGCTTTGTTTGGAGTCACGTTTTAAAATGTATCTTCAAGCGCTACCTTTGACAACTGATCTATTGATTGTTCGTTCGAGCGGAGCGAATGCTTGAATTCACCATAGTGCACTACCGATTAGTTACACAGGTGGTTGTTTTTTTTTTAAAGTTGTTATGACTGTTATTTACACTGAATCAATGCCGACCCCACTATGTCTACTAATAATAAAGCTGAAGAGTTTGTTTGTTTGAACGCGCTAATCTCTGGTACTATTACTCTCTGGATTTGATTTTTTTTTTTCATTTGAAAGTTCAATTCTAGAGGAAGCCTTATGGCTTCCTCTAGAACCTAATCCTCCTAAGGGTGCGTTTTTGTTTAGCTTTATTCCTTTTGTTTTCTCGGGTCCTAAGGGACCTATCGTGTTGTGAAGTAGCCATGGCTTAATAATAAGCCATGGCTACTTCACTCCCTTAGGACCCGAGAAAACAAAAAGAAATAAAGCTAAACAAAAACGAAATAATGGAGCGGGCAGGCGACGGGGTGGGAAACAAGAAATTTCACGCGAACGAATTCGCGGGCAGAAGCTATTTCTATATTTTAACTAGATGCAAACTTGGCGTATATAATATCAAATTCGAGTTACTAATAAAATTTTGGATGTGTAATGGTAACCAAGGCTTTTGGTCCTATTTTGTTTATTAGTGAAAATATAGCCTATGATCCTACTTGATAGAGTCTAACACACATAAATCTTCTCTACTAACTACTACCAGCTTCAGGGTTTGTTTCCCTTACCTATATCCACTGTCTATAGGTACTTACTTCTTCTCTAATCAGTCACTTCAATCCTAACTCCTAAGTATATAATATTATAAATGCGAAAGTAAGTTTATTTGTTTGTTACGCTTCCACGCTAAAACGGCTAAACGGATTTGGATGAAATTTGACACATGGGTAGACCATGACCTGGGGAAGGACATAGGCTACTTTTCATCCTGGATCGCAGAAAAAGTCGCGGGCAACAGCTAGTTCAAAATATAAATGATGTCATCATAGTATTATATGGCCGCAATTTCCAGGTCTAGATCAATTCATAGGAGTGAACAAACACTAGGACAGTTTGTTTGTTTAGCAGAGCCATTTTGCTTTTTGTGATAAAGTTTTTGTAGAGAATCGAGTTGTAGCTACTTGACACAAACCATTTGAAAGATTTTTTACGCTTCTTATTCTTATCCCTAATTTGTAATTAAGTCTTCTATTGAAACTGAAGAGATTATTTCCTTAATCGTGCGTGATCAAGTACCAGAATAAATTCAATCTCTTATTCGTTACATCAAAATCGTCCGTGTAGTATACGGATATATACTGACAATTTGCTTTGTCTTCTGTGTGTAATGATGATGTCTCACCTTGGTGTATGTTCGAAGTGTGTTCGAATCATATGACTCCATTAGATGAGCTTCATCTCGATCCTCAACAGGGCAATTTGTTATCACGTAAGGTCACGGTCGACAATAAGCAGTTTCAACATTGAAGACGCCATTGAAAACTATTGTACTGTTAAAATTAGAACACTGTCTACAAAAAGCGTGTTAGAGTCGGACGCACAATACTCGTCACGACTTTGACGAGACGGGGCATTGCACTTTGTAACTTACTTTTAGCTTACTTTAATCTAGATCTAGATTAAATCACACTGCCTGGTGCGTTCAGTTGTCACGTATTCCATAAGGTTTTTATGGAAATGACCGTAGAGTGCGTTTGATGAGTTTTTGCCAGAATGCTTTTGATGTAGTACTGTAAGCGTTTAAAAAGCGAATGAAACAACACGTGAAAAAGTGTAATTTGTAAAGGAAATTGGACGATTATCTTGAATACCACTGGCTATCGATTGAGAAAAACATCGTGAACAAATAGACCTAACCGTGCAACAGTGGTAACCATGTCCTATTATCGGTCACCCGTTCTTAGGTATAATCATTTCTTCAGCCAATCGCAATAGTCCGCAATAGGTACAGACGCCAGCACATCAAGCTATCCGAAACTGTCAAATTTTCCCAATCAACTTTGAACTTTATGCTTTAGCGATAAAGTTTAAAATCTATTAAAGAAATTTGACAGATTGTGGTAGCTTGATGTGCTGGCGTCTGTACCTGTTGTTGAGAGAGCCCATACTTATCCATTTTAGTTGATCATCAAATAATAATGAGTTGAATGATTAATATAACGAAGTTTAGTTAACTCTTGTGCAAGATGACAAATAGAAAGGAAGAAGGTACTTAGGTAAATATTAATTGTCATCTAGGATCGGGAAGTCATTCAAGTGCATTATGGTAATGACGTTCCAACAAATGCTCAGACGCATAATGTAAGACTGAACAGAGATTAATAAAGAGTCTGTTGTTAACATTTAGGTATGTAAGAATTGATGTGGTATTACCTACGTGCAAATCGCAACTTGAAAGAAGCATTGGAAATGCAAAATCATCTCGGTGGGTAACTTATTACTTCCTAGCGACCCGCCCCTGCTTCGCGCGGCTTTTTCAGCTTGACAAAACATTAATATTTATTTAATATTAATGTATTACTATAATAAGCCATCCGGAATAAATTCTCTAAGTGATGGTGAAAACCGCATCAAAATCCGTTGCATAGTTTACAAGAACAACGCGGTCACACAGACAGACACGAAGAGTGACTTTAATTTATAATATGTATAGACACTCTTCTAATCAGTCAATTAGCTGGCAATCAACAGCTGTTTACAAATTTCGCTATACTCATACTTACTTGGCAATATTGGCACAGGTATGTAGGCACCTTTCTACTACTATACATGCGGAGACATCGATGCATAACCTTATAGCATTGATTCAGTACATAATTCTAGACCTAACTGCGTTGAAATTTTTCGGTTATTAAAAAAAATGCATTGCTGAGTTGTACGAAGTTTTGAACGCGTAGGAATTGCACTTTTTTTTAGGAAACAGCTGATTTTTTTTAAGAGCCGACGAAAATTTCAACGCGTGCATGGTTCCAGAATCATGTAGTTACATATCTACCGAATCCATGTTAACAGGTTGTGCGTCGATCTTCCTGCCTTATAAGTAACTTTGATGTTAGTAGGTATGTCTTATAAGTAACTTTAATGTTAGTAGGTATGTGACACACAGAATAGGTAAGGTAGGTACTTATCTAAAGTACCGTTGTTTTGAAGACATTAGGCTGACCAGAATTTCTGTACAGACGCCAGCACCCCAAGCTACCCGAAACTGTCAAATTTTCCCAATCAACTTTGAATCTTATGCTTTAGCAGTAAAGTTGAAAATCTATTAAAGAAATTTGACAGATTGTGGTAGCTTGATGTGCTGGCGTCTGTACCTTATTTTAAACAATAACAGCGGAACTAGAAACTTAATTTGCCTTTTTAGAAAAAGTTAAATTGCTTCTTATTATTTTGTCGCTGCGTGTCATCGTATTTTGTTAGGGTTCCGTATGAACTTCATATCCAAATCTTATGATAATATGGTATTATACTTACTTAGCCAAGAAAACGTTGACCAGTATTTGAAGTTCCAATTCCAACGTGGGGCGATCACCCAAATGCCGAACGACTAAGGTAGTGTATTATACGAGTAGTCTGTAGTCTGTACAGCAATATTCCCTTTCAAATCATTGCTGTTCATTATAAACCTCATGATCATCGATTGATGTCAGTGAGCCTACATGATACTGACGGCATATGCACCTATCATACGGATACTGACAGCATATGCACCTATTCAACGGATACTGGCAGCATATGCACCTATCATACGGAAAACTGCATAGTGCAAATATCTACATAAGTAAAGAAAGAAAGAAAGAAAATACATTTATTCAGCACAGACTATAAGGCACACAATACTCCTGAGACCTACATCAGATAAAAATCAAATAAAAAAGTGTAAAGTCCGATGTAAGAAATTAAACAGGAAAGTGTGCCTACAGGCTGTGCCAAAAAGGCCCAGTTACGCTAAGCTATTTTCGGACATATATTTATTTATTTAGGATCTACAACAAACGAAGTACACAGATCATTAAAACTAAATTAGGAACTACATACACGAGAGAAAAATCTTAGAAAAATTACCGTGCTGTCTCATAATCTGGGTGCATTTGATTGGCAATGAAAAAATGACTATGCTAGTAGGTACGGTAAAAATTCCCATCCCATAGTATAATTTATTGAAATAATAGCGTATTTCTCCCAATCTCACTTAGAATATCTTCTGTAGATGTCATTTGCACTCACTTTATAGTGACGAGCACGGTAATTTTTCTAAGAATTTTCTCTCCGTGTAGGTATCACTTACAGGAGACTACAGCATGCATAATAAAATTTACATCTAAGCTAACAATAACAAAGTTATAATACTAGTAATATATGAATAAAAAGTTTAAAAAAATTAATATTAAAACAAATTAGTTACTGTTTATAAAAGAAAACTTAAAAAAATAATAATAATTAACAGATAGACAACACTTTAAGACATTTCTTTTCTTATATTTAGCATGATCATACAGTAGCTACAAATACACCGATCAACCCCTAGGAAGGCATTGCCTTCAATCCTAAAAACACAATACACCATAAGCAGGTCCCTAAACCAGATGAAATGTTCGCTCGTCTCCGTTTCGCCACCGCTCGGCACTCGCGCAGGTCCAATTCAAATGACAGTCATTGTGATGCAACCGCGCCAGCGTGAGAGCACGCCGCAGCACGTCTAAATGGACCGACGGTAATCTAAATATTAGTATAAGTATACCATTGTTGGCATGTTGCTCATCAGGGTCTGAACAGTATATTAACGCACCGCGCATAGTCTATTAAAACATTGTTTCATGATGACTAGGAATTTTATTTGTAATGAGTGGATCTGGCGGCGTCGTCATGCCTACTGGTGTCATTTTATGGTATACAGGCTGGCACAAGCACAACAGTTGGTTTTTTTTTTTTGGATAACCAACGAGAATTTTTTTTGCTAGTGGGTTTAGAATAATGTGCTGAATTCATGGTTACACTTTGCGCCCTGCCACTGTATAAGTATACAAACTTCGAGTATGAATGTCGATGGCTATAAGAGTAGGGGAAGACCAAAGAAACGATAGCTGGACTGTGTGAAAGATGACATGGTTAGAAAGGGGATGACTACCGAGAAGACGAATAATAGAGATACAGGATGGGCCACAAAGAAATGCACTTTTGAAAATTCTATAATAAAACAATGCTTACGTTTTAAAGTGTAATGTTTATTTTAAATTACACACATTTAAAGAATTTTACGTTTTAAAAATTAAATCGTCCAGATGCCGTCCGTTGCGGCGACGGCACTCTTCCAATCTTGCTTGTAAAGGGTATGGCCAATCTCGGCTTAACGTGGACAAGCTGTTCAGTAAAAAGTATTTCATCAAATAAATATAATTAATTCTAAAATAAATATTTTTGCAAACCTCGTCGCAGGAAAGTCTTCTGTAAAAAAACTTGTATTAAAAGTATTCACGCTGATTGCACGCAGCAAGCAACGCCATTTTTTGGTTACAGGCTCTCGGTGACTTAGGTTCTGGGTTACCACGTAAAAAAGTTATGACATTTCAGATTTTATTCGATAAAAAATCGATTCCTAGTATTTGAGTAAAAAATGTGGATCTTTCTTGAGCACCTTTACTACATAAGTGATTTGGGCCATTTTTTATTCTTATTTATCTATGATTAGATGAAAACAATCAAAATATTTATATTTCTTTATGTAAATCAATTTACATCTGATTATGGACTCGATTATCAAATCCTTACATCGATATTTATTAAACATATATTATTTTTTATTACTTGGCAGCACCAACTGCATCGTCTGTCAACAACGAGGTAACGAAAAAAAAACTATTTGGTTTGCTTCTTTCTTTGGTGTTGTGAATGTTGTCTTGTTTTTTGTTCGAGCATTTGTTTTTGTTATAATGAACTCCGATACCGCACCTTAACCCGGCCTTACTTTTGGACACCGAATCTGATTCTAACGTCGCCTCTGGCATTATTTTGGACATTGAACCTGCTGTAAACGACAACCTTGGCACGAACTCGGACACTCCTGCGCATCGTCTTGTTTCCTCGCATGGGAATGAGGATTATGAGGAAGAACTGCGATGTGTTAATTGTGGCATCTATATTACGCATCGAAGAAGACGTACTCTGGAGCTCGTTGAAATACAATCAACTATTCGACAATGGACTGCTCCTCAAATCGTAAGTCTATTTTCAAAACTCAAACAGGTCTAATACAAATAGGTTTTCACAAACTCTATTACTATTTCAGTAAGTACTTATATTAAAAAAATAGCCCAGACTAGAAAGACCGACATTGATTGACTTGAGAAGCATCTGAAACAAACTCAGTTGTCTTGTTTAATATAATTTCTGTTTCTGAATGTTTTTGAGATAGTATTATGTCTATTGTAACAAACTGCATTTATAAATATTTGTCTTATTTACAGGTTACAGCCCATAGCTTGGTCTGTCATTCATGCTGGATGTTGGCATTTAATTACTCATCGGACAAAGAAAATGAATAAAGCACAAGTAGTGGTTATCGTCGACAACCATTTGTCAACTGTCATTGTTCTGTATTACGTACCAGATCCCATGTTATGCATGCAAATACAGAAAGAGAAATGCACATAAGAAATGTGATTAGCGAGTGGATAGCACCACAGCAGGTGAGCACAGATTAACTTTTATGTGTAATGGACAGGTTATATTATTTAGGGCTTGTGGCTAAGTAATAACAGCTGCACGGGTTGATCGATCAGGTTTAGCTGCGCTTGCCGCGGTTAGTGCGTAGATGGGGACCGCCTATACATACCAAGACCCCTCCATGTCTTGGAAAGCATGTTAAGCCATTGGTCATGGCTGTAATTTGTGTAACTTTCACAGTCATTACGGGTCATTAGAAACCTGAAAGTCTGACAACCAGCCTCACCAAGGGGTACTGTATTACCCAGTAACTGGGTTGTGGAGGTCTGATACATAGTCAATCCGTGTAAAATACTGGTATTCAGCTGCATCCAGTTGAGACTGGAAGCTGACCCCAGCATAGTTGGAAAAGGCTAAGCTGATGATGGATAGGATATATTATTTGAAATTAACTTAATTATGTGTATAGAAAGACGTAATTTATATATTGAAATTAACTTAGAATTAACTTAGAATTATTTTGTTTAGGTTCATGGATCCGTGTTGGCAGTGAGCTGACAGAGTTCCCGTTCTTGCTCCAGTAGCTGTTAAAGTACCAGCAGCAGCAGCATCAACAGAAACCATTAACATACCGGATTATTCATGAGCACCAGATACACAAAGCCATTGTTATTCAGATTAAAACCATTATGTGAAATAATAGCTGCTTGTTTTATTTTATCCACTAATATTCCCCTAAAATGTAACCATTGCACAAATGACTGACAGGCCTGTTGGTCTAGTGGTCAGTGGCCCTGACTGCTATGCACAAGGTCGTGGGTTCGATTCCCACTCAGGACAAATGTTTGTGTGATGAGCACGATCATTTGTTCTTTGTCTGGTTGTAATTTATCTATGATATGTATGTATTTAGAGAGGGGCCTGTGGCTAATTAAGAACAGCCGCACAGTTCAATCGATCAGGTTAAGCTACGCTTGCCGCGGTTGGTCTGTGGATGGGTCATCTTTACATACCGAGACCCCTCCGTGCCTTGGAAAGCACGTTAAGCCGTTGGTCCCGGCTGTCATTCGTAGATCTTTGACAGTCGTTACGGGTACTCAGAAGCCCGAAAGTCTGACAACCAGTCTTACCTAGGGGTATCGTATTACCCAGTAACTGGGTTGTGGAGGTCAGATACGCAGTCTCCATGTAAAATACTGGTATTGAGCTGCATCCGGTTAGACTGGAAGCCGACCCCAAAATAGTTGGGAAAAGGCTAGGCAGATGATGATGCATGTATTTAGAAAAACATATGGTATGTTTACCAGTTGTCTAGTACTCATAGCACAAGCTCTGCTTAGTTTGGGACTAGATGGCGTTGTGTGAAAGTTGTGGAATATTATTATTATTAAATTATATAACGAGAATAATTTATAATAGAAAAGAAACACTCATTTTTACTATTTTTATTATTAATTTGTAAAATACATACTGTTATTAGATGTTGATTGTGATCTTGTCGAGAACAGCGACAAGATCACGATATTGCACATGCTAATTATGGTACATTTTTCAAACTTCCTGCAACTTTATTATCATATTTCGTTTCTACTAGGAATGAAATATTAAAAACGCAACTTATTTATTATAATACTTACTGTCCACGTCAAGCCAGATCACCCTAACAAACTGAGCCATTCCCTTTTGGAACACTTTAGTGAGGATTCCCGGCGAGATAGAGCGGATTTCTTCTTGGATATTTGCCTTCAATTCGGACATGGTTGACGGATTATTAGAGTACACTTTACTCTTTAGATATCCCCATAAGAAGAAATCCGCTGGAGTCAAGTCAAGGCTCCTTGGAGGCCAAGCAATATCACCCCTCCTCGAAATTAATTTTTGAGGAAACATTTCTCGCACAACCTCCGGTGTCGCGTTACTTGTATGGCAAGTGGCATCGTCCTGTTGGAACCATGTGTTGTTATTGTAACCACGCGATTCTTGCAGTTCCGGAGTCAGGAAACCAGGATGTTGCCTCGCCGGGAATTCTCACTAAATGGCTCCAAAATTTACAAGCAAGATTGGAAGAGTGCCGTCGCCGCAACGGACAAATCTGAACACTTTGATTTTTAAAACGTAAAATTCCTTTAATTGTCTTTAATTTAAAATAAACATTACAATTAAAAACGTAACCATTGTTTTATCATAGAATTTTCAAAATGTATTTCTTTCTGGCCCATCCTGTATAAGGCTTGGAAGAAAAAGACATGTTGCGTCGCCGACCCCAAATAAATTGGGTTAAGGGCAGAAGAATGACGAAGTACATTTATAAAATTATATGAAGGTATGTGTGCACCTATTAAAAAGCATGTTAGAGTAGGCACGAGGAGTAGGTGGAGTCATGCGAATCAGAAAACTGAAAAGCGTAACCCAAAGAATCTGTTTTGAATTCCCCATAAGATAACCAAACTGGCCACCAGAAATGGGAGCCTTTTTAATGTGTACAGAGCTCAAGACTTCCAGAGCAAACTTCCAATCGAAAAATAAAACACCGACATTTTCCTGTCATCTTTGCGCATTCTGTAGCAGCTTAAGCAGTAATTGCCTGACTGCTGAGCCTGCCTGTGCATCAATCAATCAGTCGATCAACTCAGCCTATTGCAGTCCACTGCTGGACATTGGCTGCTTGCGAAGCAGGTCGGCAAGCGTAGTGTGGGACGCCGCCCAGCTAGATGGACGGACGACCTAAAGAAGGTGGCTGGGATGGACTGGATGCGGAAGGCGGAGGACAGGGTGTTGTGGCGCAGTCTGGAAGAGGCCTATGTCCAGCAGTGGACTGGAATACTTGGGAGGTAAATACTTAGTTGCATCGTTGACATGCAGACTGATCAATGACCATTATTCACGTGAGCATTACAAATCATTATATAAAGAAATAGTCACACAAAAACCATGTTTCACCGGCGGCGAAGGCGCAATAATCGATCGTCCTATACCTAGCAAGTTGTAAATAGATTTCTTATTTCATTCCATAACACTTGTAATGGGTGTCGTAATCATCATGTGGTTTCTATGGAATAAATACCATGAACGAACACGTAATCCTCTTAAAATATTTGATCGATTAAATAATATTTCCAAAATAAAGCACTTGAAACGCTTGGTCTTGAATTCTTGACATCATGAATCAATCTTTTTTTGTGTTCTTAATTACTCAATTGTTTACTTACAGCCTAAGTATATAATATGATTGGTAGAATTGGAAGAGCCTAAGTACCCAAAACCATGTTAAGATTTCATAGCCTGTTTCACCATCTCCGGATGTGGTTCCGGATAACTTATTTGGCAGATAATTTCAGGCAAATTCTGTTTTATTTACATAGTAACCTGTATAGTGTATGTTATGTATTGTAGGTATGTAGTATCTTGTGATTCTTTGTGACCTAAACGACCCATTCATTAGATAAGGTCATAAAGGATCACAAGATCTGTAAACATTTTTTTTTTCCTAAATATGTGGTATATAGAATCGGAAGTAAGTTTAGGAACCTTGGTACACACAGGTTCAAGGGCTCCAAATTACCAAGATATTAGAATTAAAACGGTGTCACTTCCACCTTGAAACAAAACTATTAAAGGCATTATTCATGAATGAAATATGGCGTGACCACACGCGAATTGAACATTAGTCAGGTTCTGCCGGTCGATTCTGTAAACATCTCACCGTGAAATCATAAGTGAAGTGAGCACTTAATAGTGTTAATCCCTAGCGTATGACAGCTCACTCGACGCTCACTTCACCCAAGCTTTCACGGTGAGATGGTTACAGAATCGCACGGCAGGTATACTTTAAAAATAAACTTAGTATTGTGCAAGTAGGTACCTATATAAGTACCAACCTACGTATACCATATATGATACACATGACAATCGACCTTTAATGATATCCTACAAAGAGGTAGTAAGTTATATTATTACCGGACAGCTTAATGGTATTTTAATCAGTCACTGGTTGGCCTTTTCTATATATTAAATCTGTCTTTCTAAACCAACATACTTATAAAGTAGGTAAAATGAATATCCGTAGAGGTTTCTATAATAATCATAGATAGATATCCGAGAGATCACTTCACTCTATATTTGTTCGAGTTCAAATGTCATCACCTTTTTCCCACTCCTGAAACTCACACAAAAGCCAAAGAAATAGATACGGCACAGATGATGCTTTTTTGGCACACACACAAAATATGCATAACACTTTTGTTTTATCTTATTGTACACCTACTCAAAAGGGGCGGGTGCTAGAAAGTATAGATACAGTCACTGAATGCACACATGCAACTCTAGTAGAGCGAGAACTGACTGCAAAAAAGCTGGCCGATCGAGAAACAGAATATTCTTAAAAAGTTAGTACTTACAGAGACCATTCATAAAATCTTTGGGTGCCTGCCACAGCTGTGGTGCCTGCCGTGCGATTCTGTAACCATCTCACCGTGAAAGCTTGGGTGAAGTGAGCGTGGAGTGAGCTGTCATTCGCTAGGGATTAACACTATTAAGTGCTCACTTCACTTTTGATTTCACGGTGAGATTTTTACAGAATCGACCGGCTGGACAGAACTTGTGTAGAAATTTGCAGTGTCCTTTCTCCTGAAGATTTTTTTGACACGTTACTGTACCCATAGAGAAACAGCTTCAAATTACTTTTAAAATGTAGCATTTTCAGAGTTAAAAAGTAAAAAATAAAAACATGCGTGTTTTCGCAGACGGCTTAAAACAATCCTCTTGAAAGTCGGAAGACCATCCCATTTATTTTTAATTTTTACAACTTTCTGGAAACTTAATTAAAATGTATTAATTTTTGTAAAACAGGTTCTTAATATAATTTCTTATTTAGAACAGCTAGCAATTATCGATACCCATATCTCAGTGCTACGCACCGGTCAGTTTGACCACATAGAGGCGACATGTGCCACGCCTCCAAGAGATATCCCTCGATATCCGTGATATTATTAATCATATTTTTTCAGCAACGGTTATTAATTAGGTACTTAGAATAACATGGACTTAGGGCTATTTTACTATACTTATTTTTTTATACTTTAAAGAACCAGCCTTTCCAGAAAAAAACCTGTTTTCTGTTTTCAGATGGCATCGAACAAAGTTTTTAAGAGCACAATCAGCGTACTGCTTTTTTTACAAATGGCGGCGCAAGTTTCGGCGGGAACGCAGTTCGCTTCTCACGTCAGCGTGAACACGCCTGCGCGGAGCTTCACGCACGGGGTCGGTGACCCCTTGCCTTTGCACGCTAGGCGAAATTACAACCAACAATCTGCCTTCCGAAGCTTACCGCGTAAGTAGATATTATTTTAATTGTTTATTTACGAATGGACCGGATTTACAAGTGCTGTAGAGGTGTTCCACCACCACGTCGCAAGTCATAAAGGACAAGGATAAATGTCCGAAGTTGATGGTGAACCTTCAGTAGGTAGGTAGATACCTAATGAAGAGACATGTACATACCAGACGAAAAATAATCCTATGGATAATTTTTTATTTTTATTTTTCTCTAGCCTTATTCTATTCATACACGAAATATTTTAAGAAATATCTACACCTACAAGGTGCTTAAGAAACTATACTTAGACTGAAATAAAGAGTCACAGTAGTAGCAGGTTGTACGCACGACGTCATATCAAACTACACATTTCCATTATAAGCTGCCTTCTCATTGTACGAAAAGTCTATACAATTAGAGGTCTGCTAAAACTGGAAATGTTTAGCTTGATGTGTCGTCGTATGTACTACGTAAGGTAGGTACCTACACTCCAGTACCTACGTGATACTTATCTTCCTAAAGAAACTACGTGACTGGCACATGAAGGTCAAAACTATTTCGAAGAAAGTCAAGACAATAGATGAATGGGTAGCGTAATTATGTACCGTAGTATTAATGAGTTTTTATCGGGGACCCACGATTCTCATCTAGATTACAATACACTTCAATGCATAATAATACCTTAAAAGAAAATAAGAAACATCCAAAGATTGCGATTCATCTTAAGAGGGTTTATCCCTTAGAGCCATGTTGGAGATTCAAAATTGATGATTTCCGACAGACAATAAAACCATAATGCGTTTAATTTATAGATGAGATATTGACGTCATATTATTGGAAATTTTATAATCTAGTGCATGGCTGAAAAACATTTTCAATTTTTTGTATACTTTTCTCATCAGAACCGTTTTTATGCAAGCCTTTTTTCAAACTAGCGATCGACGGTCTAAGCAGATGCGAGATATTAGTAAAACCGTATACGACAAACTTATAACAACATTACTTTATAAAAAATAATAACATTTATTAGTGCATGGCTGAAAAAAAAACACGATTACTGTAAGTTTTCATTCAAGAAAAGTATATTCAAAAGTGTCAATTGTAGCCACTTTTCGAGATATTAAACGTGTTAGTTTAGGATGAAATCTGAAATATTTATATTTTCTTTTAGACCTAGTAAATTAAGACATTTATGTTCTAAAACATGGTTTAAATATTTTTTTGATAACTTATATGTTTATTTTACTATGAATTATTTAGTATTGCTAGAGCGGCGCGCTGAGCGGTGGCGTGAATCCGCGCCGATTATATAGCAATACTAAATAATTCATAGTAAAATAAACATATAAGTTATTAAAAAAATATTTGAACCATGATTTAGAACATAAATGTCTTAATTTACTAGGTCTAAAAGAAAATATAAATATTTCAGATTTCATCCTAAACTAACACGTTTAATATCTCGAAAAGTGGCTACAATTGACACTTTTGAATATACTTTTCTTGAATGAAAACTTACAGTAATCGTGTTTTTTTTTCAGCCATGCAATAATAAATGTTATTATTTTTTATAAAGTAATGTTGTTATAAGTTTGTCGTATACGGTTTTACTAATATCTCGCATCTGCTTAGACCGTCGATCGCTAGTTTGAAAAAAGGCTTGCATAAAAACGGTTCTGATGAGAAAACTATACGAAAAATTGAAAATGTTTTTCAGCCATGCACTAGATTATAAAATTCCCAATAATATGACGTCAATATCTCATCTATAAATTAAACGCATTATGGTTTTATTGTCCGTCGGAAATCATCAATTTTGAATCTCCAACATGGCTCTAAGGGATAAACCCTCTTAACAAATACACAAACGAGCACCGGCGAAGACAGCGTGTGACCATTTATTTTGACATTTATTTACACTTTGATATGTGAGCACGGGCGATTATTACCTACTTTCTCGGAAACGGACTATGGCTAACTTTTACCTATCATATAAAGTAGTACATCCGCGTTACCTGACAGGGAAACAACCTTACCTAAAGGTCTAAGCACTAGGTAAATACATACAAGATATTATGATATAGTAGGTACTTATGCACAAATAATACCGAGCTATTACCGCCGACTTAGGACTCTTTCCCACGGCAAGATCCCGTTTTTTGAATCGTGTTCAGTGGTGTACGTGTTTAAATATACATACACATACATAAAAATGTCACTTACGATATGTTGGCGGCAATGGCTCGATATCCCGCTTGATTGCTTTGTTTGTCAATCGCAAGCGCTACTATTGAGTAGGTATGGCGCTCGATTCCCAAGTCGAGCAGGTTTGTCCATCAGGATTTTTTTAAACAGCCCAGAGTCAGGATTTTTGCTGTTAATGGTAATAGGCTCGCCCAAGATGGAACCAGAACTACCAAAATGTGTGTGAAGGTACTTCACACCTCCTGCCTTTTTTTTTTTTTTTGTTTCCGGGTGGAAAATCCTCATGGATGTCCGCCGCCCTGGGGCGGGCGGCGGGGTCTGTCAGACTCTTACTGACCACCCCGGTGTTCCCTCTTTCACCTACGCCGGGGGTCGCGGGAACGAACGATACTTCCGCAACCCCCGGCTGGTGCTGGCCCGCTCATGCAGGCCTCCTCGTGTCAGGTGTTAAACTCCCCCCACGACGTCTAAGAGGGGCGCGCGTGGAGCACTACGCGCCGCCGCCTCAGGTCCTGATGACACCTCCTGCCTATCCTAAGCTTAATCAAACCTAAAGCTAATTTTAAACTGTCTACAATTTCAGTTCCACCGCAGACTCGAGGAACAGGTTACCCTCGAATGAAGCCGGCGATACCCTTCAACAACGAAGACACCTTCCACCGCGACAACTCATTGCACGGAGCACCCTGGCAGTACAACAATTACAGGGGTAAGTGTTCTTTCTGTGTGTATAACCCTTAAATTAGAAGAATCATGCTGTAGGTATAAACCTGAGAACGCTCGATAGTGATGAAACCACCAGAAATAAACACCCCGATAAGCCCTTTTTGGGACATTATACTAGAAATTATAGTGCAATTTAGGGTTAGGCAGACTGCTTTCACACTTCCCATTGCCTTGAAATATGCGGTGTACGAGTAGGTATACCCCAACCAGTGGTGAAGTGAACGGTTAAGTATTCCACTAAGGTGCAGATGGCCATCACACATGTGAAGCAGGGGTTCCAGAACTCCAGTAAAACGACCTTCTGAGCTACGCTGAAAGGGCTCGTCTCTAGGAAAATAATTATTCTACCTTCTAGCTTCTGGTAGGTACCTAGGTACTATTATGAGCGCTACCATCATAGTTACGTGCTACCATCATACCACAAATTTCATATAAGTAGATATAGACCTTCACCCAATGATACCTGCTCTCGACTACGATTTTGTATCACACACAACCTTTTTTCAGAAGTTGCGATTCCTCTGTTGCCGCCATCACCCTACAAGGTAGATTCTCCTGACCCAGAGTCGCTGTGGCCTGAAGGTCTGTTCATACCACCGTTTAACCCGCCACGGTTTGGGGCTGCCAGCAACCGCCGCAGTGAGGTATTGTCAGGTAAAAGTTATTGTAAATAGTACCCATTATAATACGTTCAGCTTTGTCGTTATCATCGTCTAGCTCATTGATTCCCAAAGTGGTCCAGGTGGACCCCCAGGGGTCCACGGGAGACTGGACGGAGGTCTACGTTAGATCTAATCTTCACATTTTTTGTCGAGTTGTGGGAATATGGTAGAAATGTAAGCCCTGCAGCTACATTTATACCATATTCCGGAACCAGCATAACTTTTAAAGTGGTCTATGAGAAAAAAAAGTTTGGGAAGCTCTGGTCTAGCTGATACTCAAACCTTCAAAGTAGATGCTGGTTTTGCCTCCGAGTCGGAAAGTAATGGCGCAATTACACTTTGTTGTTCTCCCGAATTCGATTGCCTATGGAATTCGGGCAAACGACAATTGTAAATGAACGGGGTCGAGCATCATGTTCCAGTGCAATGACCAGTGTAATTAATGTATCGGGTGCCCGAATTCGAGTAGTGTTTCGGGCACCCGAATACGGGCTAACGACCAAGTGTAATTGCGCCATAAGTATTATGCAATTCACGATTCCGCGTCACGTGACTCTTATGTCAATGTTGTAAGGTTCAAATTGAAACGATTATAATAATATAATAAAAAAATTGGCTGTCTGTAAAGCCGGTTTATGGACGATAATTTTACGTGATAACCATGGAGTGGAAGAGAGATAGATGCTTCACAAGCCGAACGTTTAGGCCGATCGTGCCTCTCTATCGCTTGTTACGCGCTCTCGCTTGCACGCTCAGCTCAGGCGGAACGTGACAATGAGACATGCTTTTTCGTGCGTGCGGCCGGCGTTCATCGATTTATAAGATGTTATCACGTCAAAACCATTTACCTATTTAGCAATAATGATGTTAATTTAGACTTCTGCCCTCCTGCTATTGCTACAATAATCCATATTAGTCAATACTGCTGCCCTCTGAACGACCTACTGCTGACGCCCACTGTTTGTACTGCCAGCATCCTGTAAGTTGTAGTCTTTACTTTAGGGTAGGTAGCAAATGGCAAAAATATCCTGGACTCACTAGTGGGCCTTTAAAGCTTGTTTCATGGGCCGCCACAGTCACAAAAATGGTGCACCTGCAATGTGATAGGCGCGTACATACTTCTCGTAGCGGGGGGATGCAGACCAACAAGGCGCCAATTGGTACCTTTTATTTCTTTGCGAAATGCGCTACTACGCACTTCATCCACTTTAAATCGCGCCTCAGTAGAAAACAGATGCAACCAACTGCTTAATTCCCTCGCATCACAGATAAGCTCCCATATAATATCTACCATTGAACCTTTGTTTTCAGAAGCCGAAACTCTGGACCCCTACTTACTCGAGGGTTCAGAGGCAATAACAGCAGTCAAGAGGTCAGCTCGTCATGGTCTTTACTACTTCCACGATATACCTCACATTGAGTCACTGCTCGCCAACCAAGAAATCAGGATCGAGAACAATTTGAAGCCTCATAGGATAGCCAGCATACGTCATACGTGGCCCTATAACCGACCTTAGCGTACGCCGAACCGACGAATAAAACACTACACAAAAAATTGCAATTATATATTTGTATATAAATGTAAAAATACTCAATAAAAAAGTCATTAATATTATACACTACGAAATCTATCTAGTTTTATTTTTAATTTACAAAACATACAGGGGTTTATTTATAAACGATGATTAAAGTTAAGAGACGTTTAATCGTTACAGTCGTTAATCGCTACTTTATAAGCAACGTTTATAAACAAACGGGACAATGTACAGACGCCAGCACATCAAGCTACCCGAAACTGTCAGATTTTCCCAATCAACTTTGAACCGTGTGCTTTAGGGATAAAGTTGAAAATCTATTAAAGAAATCTGACAGATTGTAGTAGCTTGATGTGCTGGCGTCTGTACAGTAGAGCAGCATTCAGCCTAAAATGTTTTCTCTGCTGGGACTCAGGCCTCCTCTCTGTGAGAGGGAGTGGGCCGTAATCCACCACGCGGGCCCAATGCGTGTTGGTGGATGTCACGTCTTCCATTTTTTGGTTCTATAACATGCCGGTTTCCTTACGATGTTTTCCTTCACCGTTTTGAGGGCAGAGGTGATGAGTTAATGTACACAAAGTAAAGCGCCTGTCTGAGTTCGAACATACGACCTACAATTCGTAAGTCACGGCCGTTGCCACTGGGCCACCACCACCACTACAATGTATAGTATTAAGTGTATACATACATGGAGTATCTCCATTAGAAAGACATGGGAAACCTAAGCATAACCACTCAACTATAAAACAAAACATAGTCCAGACTCAGCTATTTACCCATAGAGGAAAACTCCTCCCCTACTCCCGACCATGGATCCCAAAGGGAAACCCAAAGACAAGATATTCTATATTATATGGATAGTTCAAAGGCTAGGCGGTTAACCAAATGGGTATTGAAAGCAGTTGGCTGCGACATATATACCAGAGAAAAACATTACAATTAAAACACATTACAATTAATGGACGGCACGGTTGGCGCAGTGGTTAAGCGATTGACTGCTGCGCCGCGTGTCGCGGGTTCGATTCCCGCACGGAACAAATATTTGAATGACCTACAAGTAGTTGTTCCGGGTCTGGATGTTTGTGTATGTGAGTTTAAATGTTTGTAAACGCACCCACAATACAGGAGAAGTTCCTAGTGTGGGGCAACGTTTTTTTTTAAATAAAAAAATAAAAACCAATTATATAAATTAAAATCGCACGAGGCACAGCAGGACAATGACATGGATTGGGCTCTCACGGACTCCAAGACAGACGGGAAACCACTTTCGTCGTAAAGTGCTCATTCAGCAGCTCAGCAACGCCACGACTCACCGGGGGAAGAGGAAGAGTGGAGCCAGGCCAGCTCAGAGCTTAGAGAACTAATCAGAGAGCCAGCGGCTGAAACAGTAGCGGATCCAACAGCTGAGCTGGGATCTGAGGTAGCTGATTCTAAGCCTGATCTCCGAACGGATACAGAAGTTCGTCCAAAATTAAGGAATATTGCTAGAGCCAACTATCGGAAATTCTTCTAGTTACGTAACATTATAGTTTAGAATATTTGGTGGAGGGATTTTAGGTTAGTTAGTAGATAGCTATAGATATATGTGTGACCTGTGTGTCATGCGCGTACGCCTCTAAGTCAGTGCAATTGACAGCTTGCTACCGAACGCCTGGTCTTATTTAACAGAAATGTACATGTGAGAATTATGTATAAGAATTTTGTTCCATGTTTTTGTTTACTGAATGACATTTCAGTTGCAGATATCTAGAGTAAATTAAGACCTGCCAGCTTAAAAAATAAAAATTGTAAAAAAACAGGAAGTCACAAACACTTAAAAGATATGATTGAGAACACTTAAAAGACACAATAATGCCATATTCTAACAGTAAAAAATTAGATTAGCAATTTGTAGAAAATTGGAATGCCTATTAGTGGACGGAATTAATCAATTAAGTACCTAACTAAAATTATCAGCTACCAAGTTAATTTAGAGATCGTCTAATTTAAAACTGTATAACAAACATTGTGTACTTTCGCACAAGTTATAAACATTTGAAAAATATAGAAGATACAATTATTTCTAGTTTCCTACTAATTATACAATTGTTATAAAGGCAGTGATGAGTTTACATATTGAACACAATATTTTTTTAATCCCTAAGAGAATGCCTTATATGTCTACGATTATATGTTAATCTACACAATAATAATTAAATTTACATAATTACAAATGATATTAACATAAGAGGTTTTTAAAAAGTACCTAAGTTTGGAAGACAATTCACATAATTTTCAAAAACCCTGTTTAATATTATTATTACACACTTACATATCTCAAGTTTCTTGGTTCATAATATTGGTCATACAGGAATAATGAAAAAATATCTTAAAGATGATATCATTAAGAGTCACATTATGTTATCAAAACAAATCATAATTTGGACCAACTCACTTTGTGGTTGATGAATCGCTAAATGTACACCATACAACATAAATTTATTTTAAACTATCTAATCATTAAGAAATGATAAGAACTTAAATATACAGAATGAGAGTCACTTTCAAAAAGAGTATACAAAATAAACTGGACCCTGTTGATTCCCAAGTTTAATGCTACGGTCCAAAACTGAAATAAGTTTTAATTTAGTTGAACTTAACTTCAGCTTTAAGCACTTGTTTACAGAGCTTATTTTTAGAATGCCTGGAACAATTGAAAATTGTTGTATTTCAAAAAAAAATACATTGCAAATAATATATGGAAGCACTGAAGCATAGAAAAAAACCATGTAAATTATAACTAATTTGCTATACTAAAGACATTTAAAAAAAAACATAAGACAGAAGGGTTTGTAAAGTAACAATGATTATGGTTGTTATCTAAATGTACATTGTATAATAGTCATATAAATATTTATCACAAATAGATATTGTTTTTAATTTTAATTGAGAACTAGTTTGATGATAAAGACATGTTGTTGTTGTTGTATGTTTTTCAATAGCCAGATAACTTTTATCTTATGAACAATTATGACAGTTTGACATAATTTTCTATACAAAAACTGTCAAACTGCAATATTTATTCATCAGAAAAATCAGCACCTACATGAATTTACTTGTATTTATAGAATGGGTACAATGAGTAACAGGGGTACAATAAGTTGCCCCATTTTTATGTAAAAATCAGATCCAAATAAGAGCCCTATCACAATGAAATTAGAGCAGCAACTGCTATAACTTACATAATTATCACAATATTTTAAGTTCCTAACGAAATACAAACACTTTTAAAAATAATAGTTGTATAAGGGTATTAGTATAGCTAATGTAAGTATGAGTGGATATGGAGAGACTCCAACTGCTGAGTTACAAAGGTCACCGTTGCAGAAACACATGTAAACCTTTTTACGGTTCCACATAGTGTAGGCACACCTTTCTTCATAATCACTCGGGGCTCGTTGTAGGCACATTCGTTCAGTTGCTGCACCATAATCTGTGAAATAGGTAATTATGTATATTAGAAATAATTACCAAGAGAGCTGTGATAGTATTTTTTTAAAGTACACATAAACAATAAAAAAAAAAACTTACACCTTCTTCCTATGGGGATAGCTAGAAATACAGAATAACAGAAAGACAAACAGAAGTACAGAATGCTACCTGCTACGATCCTTACATACTTCTCGTTTTTAAATGTAGTAAAACATAATTTCCCTTACTTATACACAATGCTTGAAGTTAAGAAATGATTAATGGCAGTGTAACAAACGTTTTGATGTTTAACCTTATCTTAACTTACACACCCAGTAATATTTATAAGCAAGAGTATGATTAAGTAAATTTAAGTTAACCATTTATGTAACGGGCTGTTATTTTTTACTTATTGAGGTAACAATTAAATAAGGTACAATAAAAAAATCTGTGTATGGCTTTATTAGCTTACCGTCAGATCTGAAAGTCCCCACAGTGCCTTCTATTAGTTTGCCGCACCATCCTGAAGGGCAGGCCACAACATGGATACCTTGTTCAGTCACAGTCTCTGTCACATTTAGTGGAAAAGTATCACCACAGGTACCAAGTTCCCCTCGCGATCTACATCTTATGCATCGCTTAAGTAAACCTGTAACATTAAAAATATTTGTAAATATTTTGCAAACTTTCTAAATTCACAGAAATTATATTGATGCAAAATCACATCATTACCGACGAAAAGTTTGTTTTATTAGCTGTTCGTACACAACCAAGTGACTTACACACATTCTTAACAAGCTATTGTTGAACAACTCTCACTTTACCTTGATAAATAAAGTCGTGTCAAAAGTATTAGTGAAAACTTACTTTGAACTTCCTGTGCCATAAAGAATACCAATATAGTAAACAAAAACACTCTACTGTACTTCATTTTATAATAATATAATTATCATGAGGAACAAAATACAAATACATCAACTTTTAAAACTTTTCATTTTTTAATCTAACTCATTGACAACCACAACTTTTACTTTACTAGTACTACCGATGTCGAATGTCGATCCACCGTTCCGCTACGCGTCAGCTGTCAATTGTATGTCAGTCATGTCAGTGAGACACTGGTAGAGACACAGGGTACATTCCGAATTATGGCATAATCGCTCATGGCGCTCACATCAATAATTTGCGTTCCGATTTGATATGACAGCTGAAAGCTATTATCAATTCAGAACGCTCGTGCACGCGCACATAGTGCTCGCTCCACGGCAAAACTAGTTTACTTGAAAACTTATGGTTGGATTACAGTATTTTTTTGTGTATACACCACAAATATCTTTTTTTATTTTTTCCTTCTTTGGTTATGTGGCGACCGTAGCCAAAAGCACAATATCGAAAATGCCTCGTTCGTATAAAAATATGATGCGACTCAAAACAAAACAGTACCACTGTCACCTTTGACAGGCGCTCACGGTAATATTAACCTTCAAGCGGGCGCGCGGTCATTTGTAACGCCAGCGGTCGCGCGTAACCTAAAAGACCTACAGGATATTTCAGGGATTTAAAACACTAATTATTTAATATTTTTTGTATTTATCACATTATCATTATCTTAGGACATAAACGAAATTATAAAATCAAAATAATATTCTAGTTTTCTTTGATTTTCCATGTTATCGCGCTCATGCTTATTCGGAACGAATGTACGCACGCTCAAATCGATTACAGCGCAATTCGGAATGGAGCCAGATTGATAGAATCTAGCGTGATTAGCTCTCAAGCTTGTAAACTGCCACATCATGACCTTCACTGACTGGCACCACAGACTTCCGGTGCAACTGCATAGCTATTCACAACCTCTTGAATACTCAATATGGTTCCGTACCATTTCGAACATCCATCAATGATAGCGCCAAAATCAGAACATTTTGTCAGTATCAAAAAAACCGCTATTCTTCCCACAGCTGTTTGCTGTCGTGGACAAGGCAAATCAGATTATTGAAATGTGTCATTTTCGATGCGATAGCCTGTCGGGTGGTTGTGAATGACAGTGGAGATGCCAGTTTGATCGTCCAAAGTCCCCCTAATAAAACCGAAAGACTCCGTCAGATTAAGAGTATGCCAAGAATTTGCCGCATGTAATGTACGAGAAAAACTTGGGAATGTACAGATATACAATATTTTTCACTTCAGTAACGTTTCGCATTCGCATTGCAAACGGTGGTATTCATGAAATCCTTTATTATTTACAATCAGCGGATCTACAAAAGAAGATCTCCGATGCCAAGCAACACATACTCCTGCGCAGTAACATGTCATGGCCAGCGATAGTACAAATCCTAAATAAATAGAATAGCGAATAAATTCTGAAACCAAATAAGAAGTTACCTACTTACATTCTTTTTTAATCATCTAAAGTAAGTAAGTAGTTATGTTAAATAGTTTTACCTTGATGTAACAATTTAGATTTTGACACGAGTGTTACTTCAAACTCTTGAACTTTTTTGCCATTTAAGACACATGAATAATTACCTTCTTCGATTTTACTTATGTGTAATATATGCAGGGAATTATTAGTGTCTACAGATATATGAGGTTCTTCTTCATTCTTACATTTAATACAATTTCTGTAAAAATATGTTATTTAATCGACAGAAACAAGTTAATCTCCTAATTACTTTTTAACGATTTAATATACATTTTGATGAGAAATATTATTAGCGGTACCTAAATAATGAATTCAATAGTTTTTCTTCTTTAAACCATTTTAAATCTGAATTTGAAACTGCTTCCGTACACGAAAGTGTTACATGACTGTTTTCTTCTACTTGCTTCGTAGTTTTGTGTTTATTTTTATTTATCTTGTGCTTCACTGAAGAAAAATATAGTCATCTAAGAACCATTATTTAAATGTTTGTACCAGCTTTATACTAGATTAATAAAATGCCACGCGCACAGACGCAAATAAATGAACGATACGATTTTTCAACACACTTGCTTCGAAAGGGTTCTTAATGAACCGCTTTTAGGTCCATAATGCAGTATATTAAACACGCGTGATTTTTACTTTATGTTACCGCACTAGTGCGGTAACGCCACAGATAACAGACTGTTTACTAGTCGGAGATGTGCGCTTTTTTTAATCTTATCAAAGAGTCTTCTTGCCAAAAGTAATCCGCGGGCCATATTACACTTTTTTTTTTAAATAGCCTGAATTGTCCTTGGTCCCAAAATGAACTAAAATTTATTTACCCTTAAATGTCCGTGGTCTCTCCCGGAACCAAACGGAAAAGACCCTGGCGTTCTGTTATTGCGGATTCTTACTTTCAGTATGCCAATAGTATGTACAGACGCCAGCACATCAAGCTACCCAAAACTGTCAGATTTTCCCAATCAACTTTGAACCTTATGCTTTAGCGCTAAAGTTGAAAATCTATTAAAGAAATCTGACAGATTGTAGCAGCTTGATGTGCTGGCGTCTGTACATACCTTCTAATTCCATACTAACTAAATTAAATTTGACATACGATAACACTACGTTCAATCTAAACATTATTTTGTGTTCATTATGTTTTTTATATAGCAAAGAGTATAATAATACTTGTTATATAGGCTGTTTAGCGCTTTTTCAGTGCCTTTATTTACACTTGCGCGCGCGTCGCTAGTGCGGTGCGCGGAAAAACAAAAAACAAAGGCTGCATTTTTTTTTTTTTCAGAAAAAAAAAAAAAATAATAATCATCACACTCGCCTTCGTTGGTTTTGTTACTACTTACCTTTTTTTATATCATGGCATGTTTCTTCTGCTTCAAAGTCGGGGATATTTCTTATAATTTCACTTAGTTTAGGTACTGTTTTATTGAGTAGTAATGAACGACATGATATATCGTAGCCATCAGTTAAATATGACATGGCAGCCGTGTTAGAAACCACTTCCGCGGGCATTATCTGTAATATATAAAATGCAAAATATTTGGCAGGCGTGCTATGTCTTAATATGCAGGTGCATTTGTACCGTTCATGCAGTTAGTTTGGCTAGGTGATACTGATGATCTATAGATAAATAGGTAGGTAGTAAGTATTTCCTGTTTGGGATTCATTTAGGCAGCATAATTATAACGTCTTATGAAAGTTAATTTTATTCAGGTAGGCCTGTTGGTCTAGTGCTCAGTCGCCCAGACTACTAAACGCAAGGTCGTGGGTTCGATTCCCACCCAGGATAAATGTTTGTGTGATGAGCACGATCATTTGATCTTTGTCTGGGTGTAATTTATCTATAATATGTATGTATTTAGAAATATCAGTTGTCCAGTACTCATAGCACAAGCTCTGCTTAGTTTGGGACTAGATGGCGTTGTGTGAAAGTTGTGGAATATTATTATTATTATTCGTTATTACCTCAAAGGTGGTATTGATAGCACTGGGCTGTAAACGACATCTACCTATTCTTTTGTGTACACCTTTCTGATGGTCAATTTCATTACATTCGCCCCAGTTTTCCCAAACTGTTGCTAATTTAAAAGTTTTATTTGAATCCCTTCTTAGTGATTTGAAAGGTTCGTCTTCAGATATTTTAATCTTTTCATTTATAGTATCGAAGTAATTTCGTTTGTATTCTTGCCACTCAATGGATGTTCCAACTTTGGGGCTGATTTCAACATTCATGACGCCTGTTCAAATTTAAAAAATCTCTGATTAACATACATGGTGTACAGACGCCAGCACATCAAGCAACCCGAAACTGTCAGATTTTCCCAATCAACTAGGAACCTTATGCTCATGCGATAAAGTTGAAAATCTATTTAAAGAAATCTGACAGATTGTAGTAGCTTGATGTGCTGGCGTCTGTACATACAAGACCCTTCACGAAGCTCTCATCTACGCATTCTCTGTACATCAAACTAAGTAACTTTGAGCAAAATTAACTACCAGCCGTGCGATTCTGTAACCATCTCACCGTGAAAGCTTGGGTGAAGTGAGCGTGGAGTGAGCTATCATTCGCTAGGGATTAACACTATTAAGTGCTCACTTCACTTATGATTTCACGGTGAGATTTTTACAGAATCGACCAGCAGGAATCTATGTTTAACCCCCGACAAAAACAGAGGGGTGTAATAATTTTAACTTGTGTATCTGTGTATTTGTGTATCTGTGTGTCTGTCTGCGCCATTGTAGCTCCCAAAAGGCTGCACCGATTATGTTTTTTTTTTTTTTTGTTTTAAATGTGACTTGATCAAAAGTGTTCTTAACTATGATCGGTTCAGCCGTTTGAAGATTATCAGCTCTTTTTAGTTGATGAATTGATGTGAGCATCTTCCACAGGTCTGATTGAGTCGTTTGGCATTTTGTTATTTCAATAATACTAGAAGAACATAGTAACCTTGAACTGCTGCTGCAGCATCACCTGGTATTTGCAGAATACCTAACTGACTTAATTTACATGAAGAGGTATCGTGCTTGGGCTCCTTGGAATGGTCTCAATGAATAGGCTATAGATAGATGGTGACCAGGAGCTGATGATGGAGTAGGAAAAAGAAATGGGAGGATCGGAAAAAATCGTCTCCACGGCCAATAACAACCAAACATTATGTCATTAGATAGCCAATTTAATAAAGAGCAACAACTACTATGGCAGTTCTTTTCAAATCGCTGTGTGAAAAAAGTTATGGCGACGATCCATGGGACGTACGTTAAGTTATCTACCGGACGTACGTTATCTACCGTCCAGGTACCTGGACGGTAGATAACGGAATAATTGAATATTAAATAACTTCTAGTGGTCTTAGTTTTAATAATCGCAAATGTATGCGTTCCAATGATAACAAAATAACATGGTACCATCGAGCTCGTCAGGTGCTAAATCTGGACACTATAGATAACGGAACTCTTGCCTGCAAGTGTGATGGAAAATGTTATCACCAGTTAATTACAATACAATCGCCGTACGGTTAGGTACTTACTGCCAAATTATTATCTATGAGCGCAAGACGACCCTGCAGGCACGGGCGGCGCGGGGGTGCCGTGTGGTAAGTGGTAACCATCTTTTTGTACGGACAAGCAGGTAGCATAACAAGCTTATAACTTTGTGATTTTTCATGATACAGTTTTGAAATTTTGTACATAGATTCTTTGCATAAAAATACTAGACACGTGTTTCGGGTTTCACGTACATTAAAACTAATATTGTCTACACTAATATTATAAAGAGGGAAGGTTTTTTGATTGTTTGTTTGTATTGAATAGGCTCCGAAACTACTAGACCGATTTGAAAAATTGTTCTACCATTAGAAGCCGACATTATCCCTGATGAACATAGGCTACTTTTTACCGCGGGAAAATGCTTCGGTCCTACGTTAAAACGGGTAATAGGTTTTAAACGGCGGGAATTCCGAATTCTACGCAAACGAAGGTGCGGGCGGATGCTAGTATATTATTACATATTTTAGTTTTTAGAGGTTTTTGTTTGAGTAATGGGGTTTTTAAATTTAACTTTTTTGGTGTGAAAAATCGCTGCTTACGGTAGTGCACAACGTAACGCACGCAGCACGTTGTGGGTGCATGTAACGGTACAGGGATCGTGGGGCTATTTTATGTTTAGTTAAGTTAAAACTTTTTTTCGTAAAAAAACAATTTGGAACTTTGACCTTCCATATCTCCGTAACTAGAAGGTTTCCCACGTATGGTCAAGTACAAAAAAAAATCACAATAATGGGAAGAAAAAGTAACCGAGATTACATATTATCAGCGATCAGGATTACGTGTTTGAGTCAAACTGTTTGAACGTCTCGGACGGAAGCGGAAGCGCTAACTCGAAATTGGTCGGGCCCGAGAGCGGAAATAGTTCGGTCCAAACAAATTCTGTTCGCGTAGAGAGCAGTTGTGCGACCTGTGTACATACATAAACAAATGTAATAGTAACTCTATTTGGGACTGACCTTCGAGAATGTACATGAAAACATTTCCTTTTTTCATTATTTCAGGACTTTTACACGTATAAATTCCCGAATTATTTTCATTGAAATCACGAATATTCAACATATGAACGGGTGTTATTAATACTTTCGTACTAAAATCATTATTTTCAATTTCGGACAGTATTTCTTTCTGATTTTTGTTATCTCTTGGCTTATAAAACCACCATTTAGGATAATAGTCGCCTTTAACATCGCTGAAAACAAAATTGGAATATAAAACTTTTTTGTGTATGCAGGTACGAGTATAGTGGTCGGTAGGATAGAGTGGATACACTTCCTTTTCAGCAACGTCTCCATGAAGATCTGAATAAACAAAGTGCTCATTGGCGCCGATTCCCTTGTTCACAAACTCAACTAGAGTTTAGAGCATCTCTTTCTTTCTATTTCATTAAGAAAAGGACAGAAGATAAATATTAGTTTAGTCCTGTCAAATTAAGATACTCCATGTACAGACGCCAGCACATCAAGCTACTACAAGCTGTCAGATTTCTTTAATAGATTTTCCACTTTATCGCTTATGCATAAGGTTTAAAATTGATTGGGAAAATCTGGCAGTTTCGGGTAGCTTGATGTGCTGGCGTCTGTACATGTTTAGACGTGATTAAAAATACATATATCAATTTACGTCAGGCGCTGACTAATTTGACAGGGATGAACTAATATTTAAAAATAATAAAATCATTACCAAAAATGACACCAAAGGTGCACTACAGATCCAGTAATAATATCTACTAATATCGGTTTATTTGTATCCATTTCAAAATATGAAGAATTATCATAGCAGGCTGTAACTTCCAAATGACATGTATTTGTAGTTGCACATTTCATAATTACATCGCAAAAAGCAAATATTATTATTACTTGATATAATACCATGATATCCTGAAATGAAGATTTCACTAATTTAATGTATATTTAGAACCAAGCTATCATATTAGATTCAGAGCAGATTATATTAATTCAAGCTAGCATGTGAGAGTAATGGCGGTCATACACGATGAAGTTTTTGATCCAATTTGCGTGATACTCGAGGTTTAATCCAGCAAAATAGCACAGAATCGCCGCACCAAGCCGCCGTCGCAATGACTGGAGGCGGCAGTACAGCAAGACCATCATTATTTGTGGTTTTGACGCGCAATTTGCGTCGAGCAAAAATAATTTATAAAAACATTAGATATGCCTCATTAATGCTCTAAATTCTTTCCAAAATTTGACTTATTACATAACTTTTTTTTTTGCATTTTTCAGTAGTTTTTTTTTTTTTTTATTTGTTGGTAGTCATAATATTGTTGATTAAAATAACTCGGAACTTCCCTGAAACTAGGGTTAAAAAATAAGATATTTCGATGAAAAAATAAAAAAAATACGGTGTTTCAATTTTAATCATTTTGGAAAAATCTCAATAAAGTATAAAAATTTACATATCTCCCAAACTATAAAACTTTAGCTAGGGAAAGTAAGGTTTAATAATTAGTAAATGACCTACTCCTAGGTCCAGTCACCCTGTATATACTGTACACCTCAAAAATACATAATAAAAAAAATACATCAAATACTACAAAATATACAATGAGCTTGAGGATTGGGCAATGGGGATTTGATTAAATCATTGTGTAAGATTTAGCTTTTAGAAGTCACCAGCGTGTCACTGACTCTGGCAGGGCCACCATCAGGGATTTTAATTTTGAAAACGCAAAAAATTAGTCACTAATTAGTCGAAATTAGTCGCCAAATATCAGAATTAGTCGGTCACTGGTTCAAAAGATATAAGGGTTTATAGGTGGCCCTGCTGGAGAGACTCTCCCCAGCAGGGCCAAATTTATATCTCAAAAACTAGGGCACCTAGCGAAGATCTGTTTTCTCCCATATTTAGTCGCCAATTAGTCGGAATTAGTCGCCAAATATCAGAATTAGTCGGTCATTGGTTCAAAAGATATAAGGGTTTATAGGTGGCCCTGCTGGAGACAGTCTCCCCAGCAGGGCCACATTTATATCTCAAAAACTAGGACACCTAGCGAAGATCTGTTTTCTCCCATATTTAGTCGCCAATTAGTTGGAATAAGTCGCCAAGTTACAGATTTAGTCGGGTCTTAGTTTAGGAGATATAATGAGTTCAATTAGTAAGGTATAGTCCAAGAGCTAGATCGAAGAGTTCACGAAAAATTACCAAGAAAAAATATTTCTATTAATATGTGTAATATACTT
Source organism: Eremobia ochroleuca (assembly GCA_949629135.1). NCBI lineage: Eukaryota > Metazoa > Arthropoda > Insecta > Lepidoptera > Noctuidae > Eremobia > Eremobia ochroleuca. The sequence continues at coordinate 8,507,494 of OX451392.1, forward strand.
TTAGTTTTATCGGTCTAAAGTCTTTAGAAATGTCCGAGAGAGATAAATTCTCAATTAAATTCATGTTTTTATGTTTTTAATTACTTGTTTAGAGTGGCTTAAACTTCTTTGAAAACATTAAACCTTGCTCTTGGTCTATTTGGTGTACAGTCGCATGCAACTGTTTTACCAGTTTACAATGTTAACCTCTAATTAACGTTAGAATAATAAAAAAATATCGTACCTTTAGTAAAATGTTTAAAATACTAAAACGTTGAAAACGTATTGTCAATTGTAATCAAATTTTATTTTATAAAAATGAATTTTCAAAAAGTTTGTGTTGTGTTTGTGTGTATTTTGAGGTGATTGTGAGTGTTGTGTTGTGGGTATGGACGGGTTGAGTTTTTATTTTATCTTAATTTAGGTTAGGATAATAAAACTTCTGTTGTCGAAATATAAATAGATTTATTACCTTAAAATTATTGTACTTTCTGAAAATGTTACAAATACCTATTTATTCAATATTATGAACAGATACAGTTTGTTGAACGGTTTACTCGCGCAGGGCTCGCGAGGTCGCGCGCAAGCTCGAATATACGCGATCCGTAAAGAAAATACCCGAGACCGTGCGGGGATTATAATTCGTCTCTGTCTGCGCTGACCCTTTACGTGACGGGCAACTCGTTCTAAGCAGCTCGTCTGTACACGCGCATCTATCTCTTTCTTACTTACCGTAAATGAAACGGAGCGCAGCGATCTATCTGCCAGCGACTAAGTGGTAAGTGCACATTGTGTTGGATAAATAATTACACATACACATACACACATTACACACACACACATACACATTACATCGTACATTATTGTAGATTTGTTTATAAGTATTGAATACAGCTTTCCTATGGTGGGTTGAAATTATAGACTAAGTTTATATTTATTTAATTCGAAACAAACATTCCTCCATAAGACGTCATAGATACTATCTAGAAAACACATAAAGTATTTTGTACTCGCTTGTACCACTGTATGGGGAAATTGAATTCTTTAATATCTTTTTAATTACACACCGACTAAATCTGTAACTTGGCGACTGATTCCAACTAATTGGCGACTAAATATGGGAGAAAACAGATCTTCGCTAGGTGTCCTAATTTTTGAGATATAAATGTGGCCCTGCTGGGGAGACTCTCTCCAGCAGGGCCACATATAAACCCTTATATCTTTTGAACCAGTGACCGACTAATTCTGATATTTGGCGACTAATTCCGACTAATTGGCAACTAAATATGGGAGAAAACAGATCTTCGCTAGGTGCCCTAGTTTTTGAGATATAAATTTGGCCCTGCTGGGGAGAGTCTCTCCAGCAGGGCCACCTATAAACCCTTATATTTTTTGAACCAGTGACCGACTAATTCTGATATTTGGCGACTAATTTCGACTAATTAGCGACTAATTTTTTGCGTTTTCAAAATTAAAATCCCTGATGGTGGCCCTGCCAGAGTCAGTGACACGTCACCAGCGAGTCACCGTCGACTAAAGCCGATATGTGTGTGCCTAGCATTATTTGTCAAGGTGGAACCAAGCATCAAGGAATAGTGAAAGAAGTGTGGATGGAAATAGTTCATTTTTTTTAATATAAACCAAGGCTTGAACTTCCTCAATTATACTTTTTCTATATGAATACTCAATAATTCTTTAACCGAACCTACAAAATATTTTAATTTTAGTAATATTTGTTTTGTAATAACACAGATAAGTACACTATCCGAACGTATTTGTTCTTGGCGCTCTCATCTTCAAATTAAATCAAATTTACTTCATCAACATGGCGGATAAATCAGAAAGTAAGTTTTGTTTATATTGTTATTTAATAAATTGTTTAACTATTTCGATTATTTATATGTTGTGAAAACAAATGCTTTTTTATTTGTGTACTTACCAGTAGGTATTTGAGATTCTTCTATCGTGCTCTCCGCTGTAGCTGGGATTGTAATGTTGTTCGCGAGATTCAAAATTTGAAAAAATTCAAATTTCCAGCCGAAATGTCAATCAGTTTATCATTCGAACTAGGAAATAAAGTGTGTTACATACATTGATGTAATAATATTATTTTGTGAACATTGGTTTATCGTGCAAATTCATAGATAACTTTCCTCGACTTTGAGTTATATAAATTGTGTATTATTTTGTTTAGGAGACCATGAAGAAGAGGATTTTTCGCCCAGATCACACTATCGAGTCAAGGATGAACCAATGGATATGGATTTTCCCGAAGAGGAAGAAGAACCTCCAGCGTTTGGCCCTGCCGCGCTTGGTCTTCACAGGGTCGGTACTAAGTTACCGCCAAAACCAGCACCGAGTGAACCTGTCCAAAAGCTGAACGCGCGGGGCATGCCAGCTCGCATCAGAAAGAAAAACAGATTCATATTTGTTGATGATTTTGTAAACACTTCGCCACCACGTCAGTCACCAAAGCGAACTCCGAAAATTATCACTAAAACTCCTAACAAACAATCAAGTGCTAAAAAACAGAAATCACCATCTAAAGTCCAAAGGGCAAGTGAAAAGTATGATGAAAAATCGGAACCTATTGGACCCCAATCACCAGACACTAAATCTGGACATCGAATTGGAATGAGGTTAAGGAATTTGTTAAAGCTACCAAAGGCTCATAAATGGGTGTGTTTTGAGTACTTCTATAGTAACATTGATAAAGTTTTATTTGATGGAGAAAATGATTTCATGATTTGTCTGAGAGAATCTTTTCCACAACTCACAAACCGAAAATTGACACAAGTTCAATGGTCTAAAATTAGGCGAATGATGGGCAAACCCCGAAGATGTTCTCAGGCATTTTTTGATGAAGAGCGGAGAGAACTTGAAAGGAAACGAAAATTAATAAGATTTATACAGCAAAGAAAAGCAGCTGATATCAGTGTCAAAGACTTGCCAAATGAGATACCAATGCAATTGGTAGTGGGAACTAAAGTAACAGCAAGATTACGTAAACCACAAGATGGTTTATTTACAGGATGCATAGATGCAGTTGACACATCCAACAACACATATAGGATAACTTTTGAACGCCCAAAACTAGGCACACATTCAGTGCCAGATTATGAAGTTCTATCCAATGAACCTCCTGATACTATAAGTCTTTCTAGTATAGCAAAGAAGTTTCGACCACGTTTTGTGCTTCAAGACATATTTAGCTTGTATGAACCAACCAACAATAATTCTCAGGGTGACCCACTCATTGGTTGCTCAGACATAGCACAACAAATGGATGCTATTGGCAGTTACCCTTTTGCACTCTTAGAACTAATTGTCAAGTTAAGAAGAATATTAAATGCTAAACGAGACAAAATCAATTTGTTAAAAGAATACAACTGTGATGCAGAGAAAAGAAAATCATTTGGTCAGAAAATGCCAGAGGATTTTGAACGAAAATATGCTGCAGTTGTAATTGACTTGGAAAAAATGAATATGGATTTACAAGATTACATAAATGATGTACAGCAGTACTGCCAACAAATTGCCCCAGAGCCTAGCTTAGCTGCAATGTTAGTGCCTTCACACCTGAGAGAAATATGTCGCGAAAAAGCATCTTTGTTAGTAGAAAAAAATAATAACGGGTCTGTTAAAGACCCCAATTTAATTGATCTTATTACAGACCTTATTGCTTTAATGCTTCAAGTTAAAAGCTTGTCTGATTCAGATCAGAATGCATATGAATTAACTGTTTTGCAAGGCACAATGGAGCAAATAAAAATGAAATTAGAACCACATCATCAAAAACTATTTCAAAATAATGTAGAGATTCATATGCACAGGATTCAAATGGGTCTTGGGCAAATGACCCCAAACAGTTTTGTTGGTGGTACATAATGTGCAATATGTATATTTTATTTATGATGTTATGTTCATTTGCTGGATGCTTAATGAATTTTATTTAAAAATAAACATGTAAAATAATTTTGTTTCTCAAAATACACAATATTGTGGTGCATAGTCATATTACCTATGATTTAAATTAGTGTAATTATAATGGGCATAAATGTATGAAATAAAATCATTTTATAAGAAAAGAAGCTTATTCTAGAATTGTAATTTATTATAGTTTGATTACATGTGGGCTTACCATATTGCTGTGCCATGAATACTAGGTACTGGTATTGGTCAGTCAAGTGTATTATATAGCAGCCTTGTAATAAAATATGACAAGTTTAATTTGTTTTATATTAATTTCCTTAAATTATTATACAACTTACACATGTTGCTAACAAATAATTATCCTGTGGTAGATAATCAGAAATTGATATGGTATCAGAGACATGCAATCCTACAGGTACTTGTAGAATAGTACACATTTTATTTTGCCACAGCTGAGACTTGTCCAGTGTAGGAAGAGCTTCTTCGCTATCCTGGTCCTCAGTACATTTTTATGCTAATGTGCTTTGATTCCATAGTTAATCCAATTGCCTAAAATCATCTATGCAGGTAGAGGGGCAGGCCTATATCGGCAGTGACCGCCGAGTACGCATTTGTGTCTCTGCAGTCAAGTTCAAGTTCTGATGATAAAACTAAAACTACGGGCGAAAACGCGTTTTTGTCGTAGTTTTTTTCTTATTTTAAACTTAGGGCTATGCAATTTCATAAAGGGGAGGTAGCAAATCGAATTTGATACGTGATTTGTTATCCAGCCTACATACTTAACATTTTAGAGAAAGGCTTTTTAATGTTATTGAAATGTTTAATTTTAACATTTGTTAAGTTCCGAGTTGAGCTACACGATTACTGACAAATTGACTGGATAGGTCCACATAAAGCTGTGGTTCTTTCCTCAACAGATCATTTCAGACACTAATTTACACATGATCTGATCTGACCAAGATTGGACTTTAAAAGATAGGTACTGGCTGATCCGAGTTCGTTTCGCCATTTCTTCTCAAGGGTAGGTCAGATAGGTAATGTCGAATAGCTTATTTTTTTTTTTAGATGACGTAAGTAATTCGAATGTCCTATTTAAAGAGTAAACAATTCATTTCGTGAGATAATTTTTGTGTTAAATCCAGTGTCCAGAAATCGTAAAAAGGCGTATTTACTAGGAGATAGATGTCCCGCAACACGTGTCGCTAGAGATTTTGGACGATATCACACTTGCCGGGCGACATCGAAAAAATTCGTGAGCAAATCTTGATGCAGCTACCATTTTCATTCTGCTTCTCCATATTGTGCAATAGGCCCCAACCAATATGATTAGATAGTAATAATGGCTGCAAAGAAATTTCAAACGAAGTGGCTATGGAAATGGATGTATTTCTCCTCAGGATTAACATAATCAAAATCAGTTTCACAATAATGATACGAATATCACTTTTTTAATGATGAAGGACTACATTCTTATAATACATAATTAATTATGAAGTGAAATTTCATGTTAAACACAGATAATATGTAGAAAAAAGTATTTGAACAAAAATACATTTTCTGAATAAAATTGGCTACTATAGTCCATCTAATACAATTTATAGGTACAGTATTCTCAATTTAAACAAAAATCAGTTCAATGGTTATTTTATGCTTTATATTTGTTTAAAGTTTCTAGTAATTCATCAGCTTCCTCTGAAGTTTTCACCCGAATTAAGATAGGTGTAGGTGGAGGCTTTGATTCTGGTGTGGGGATACATACCAACATGACATTGTTTTTACCCATGCGTTGTGTAGGTATAGCAGACGCCAATATCAAATTAGCTAAAATGGTGCCCAAGTTTGTGTTGGCTCGAACTAGGAGCTGGTGTTTACCACTTTCCTCAATTTTCTTGATATAAAGTGTACCAACACCTTTGTCAACAAAATTGCCATCTTTCTTTACAAAAACTTTGCAACGCTTATCATAAACAGTGTTGTCTTCAACAACAGGTGTAAATTCTACTTTAGGTGGTGAATCTTCTTCTTCATTGGTTTCTTCAGTAGTATCTGTGTTTTGTTTGACATTAGAATTAAAGCTAAAAGGCTTTCCAATTCCAAATGAAAATGGTGCCGCTGTTCCATTGGCAGCTGTTGTACTTGTGGTTGTAGCAAAAGAGAAAGGAGAAGAAGTTACAGCACTTGCTGTGCTTGATGTAATGGCTCCAAATGAAAAGCCTGCAGTGCTGGTTGAAATTGTACTTGAAGTATTAGTAGATGAACCAATCCCAAAGGAGAATGAGCCTGATTTTTCTGGTTTTTCAGTTTCTGCAGTGGTATTACTTTGAGTAGTAAATTGAGATTTTGAACTTTGAGACACATTAAAAATTGATGATGGTGCCGTGTCATTTCCAGTTGCAGCTCCTGGCTTTGTAGCAGAGTTGCCAAACAGTGTTTTTGATTCTCCTGCAGTAAATTTATTATCAATCTTTTTATCAACATCTTTATCTGGACCATATTCATCTTGTATTTCTTTTAAATATTTTTCATAATCTTTGAATATTGGAGTAAGTATGCAGAGAGGAGTTTGTTCTACATGCTTTTTAATCCAATCTGATACAGATTCATTTAATCCTTTTAATTTTGAATAATATTTCATTGTTTTATCATTCCTGGTGTCCTCAGGCTTTTTATCTTTCTCATTTAGATTTACTTCTGGTTTTGATGCCATACCAAAAGTGTTAGACATTGATTGAATTTTAAATGGTGCTGAATTTGAAGTAGATGAAAACAGTGATTTTGCTACATTGGCGCTGGTAGACGGAATGTCAAATTTACTGGAGGTAACTGGTGCAATAGACGATTTTGTGGAATCAGTATTGTTATCTGTTGAGCTAGTAACAGTTTGGATTTTGAATGGAGAATCTTTAACAGTGGAATCAGCTTTTGATGTCATAAACATAGATGGACTTGTGGTGTTTTGAGCAGGAACTCCAAACAGGGCACTTGGGCCTGTCTGTGTTGATGGTGATCCAAATGGCGATTTGGTTGGTGTGGTAGTAGACTGATTGCCAAAAATACCACCGCTAGGACTGGCAAGTGGTTTACTTGAAAATAAACTGGATGTAACTGATGAATCTGCTTTGTTGGATGAACTGTTACTGTCATCGCTGCCATTAGTTAATTTTGACAAAAAGTCAAATGATGCTGGTTGTGCTTTATTGAATCCACTAAATCCACTGAAGACACTTTTCTTAGGCTGAAATGTAAAACAAAAAGCATTAAAGAGTGGACTTTAACATTCGTATCATATAATTTTAAAATAAATACCAACAGCTCAATAATCTATTACTGCAAAAGGAGCTTTCAATGTCTTGCATTGCCTTCCTGAACTACCTACCAATGGATGGACAAAGGTAAAGGCTGTAAATTACAATAAAGAATCCATGAATGGAAGAATTAAGAAATAAAATAAAACTAAAGATAATATATATATATTTATTAGTTATGGTAATATTTCTAGCCTATAACAGCCTCTTTTAGGCACTTTCATCTAGTATCAAAAACCAATAGGTATTTAATTTTACCTCGTCACCGGCAACTTGTGTACGCCTTTTTGCAGTCCTGATAACACGTTTTTCAAGCATTTCCTTGGGTGCAATTTTAAAACTGCCCATTTCTTCATGGTCGGCTGGGTCATCTTGATCCCAATTGTCGTGATTCAATTCGGTAGTGGCTTGCCGTTTGACAGACATATTTTCAATCTCTCTTCAACACTTTTTACAATATCCGCAGTAGTATAAATACAATAATTTGTCGTGGCGCCAATCACCATGAAAATTTCAGCATGAACATGTCGTTTTCAATCTTGTAAAATATTTCAATCGCATCTATTCTAAGAAATTATACTCATGCACTGGATTGTAGATCACTGTCTGGAAAATCAATTAATTTCTATACAACTATTGACTGACTGTACAGACAATTTTAACACAATTTCTAGAACAAGACTCGTCGAACTAAATCACTAAATACACCACATAGCGACGGGCGACGGACGACATTGATTGAATGAATGTCGAAAGATTAAGACATGAACAATGTGAAATTCGAATCAAATGAATGAACATAAATGTATTGAATGAATGAACTCAGATGATGGTGATACCTACCATTACAGAATTTGTAGGTACTATGTTTTTTAAGTGTAGCAAGATTTACGCATTGAGACATATACAGCGTGTAACGGAAGGGGGGTATCAACCCTGAAGGAGGTGAATGTGCTCATGAAACTCAATAACTTTCCCCAAAGAACATAGGTCGAAATATGAAAAAAAAATTTGGCCCTCCCATAGTAAATTAATCAGCTGGTAGTCAGTTTTGTAAGGGAGGGCCAAATTTTTTTTTCATATTTCGACCTATGTTCTTTGGGGAAAGTTGTTGAGTTTCATGAGCACATTTACCTTCTTCAGGGCTGATACCCCCCTTCCGTTACACGCTGTATACAGTTACATAATTCCTTTACTTGTGCTGTGAGACTTGCTTCTTGACAAGTTTTATGGTGTAGGTCAACAGGAAGTAGGTTTATCCCCATAGGTTTTGATTTATTTGCGAGTATCAAAATATGTCACATAATTGGCCGCATTTTAGTATTGCTTTGACTTAGAAGCTTCATTTTTTTAGAACTCCAGTCTTAGATAGACCTAGTCTTTGACACTAATTTCAACTTGATACCTCCACGCACTCCTGAGAAAAAGGGGCTTGACAGACAACGAAGTGATTCCATAAGGGTTCCGTTTTTTCTTTTGAGCTACGGAACCCTAAAAACGTTAAAAATCTTCGTAATCTCATCTCAGCAACAATCAGTCTCAAAAACTTGTCAAAAGTATTGGTTTTTTTAAGAGACTTCAATGCCATGTCTAATGATAGGTAACACGGGCTGGTGTCCGCAACTCCACGTCAATGCGCGTATTTTGCGTACGGGATGTGTAATGATAAAAATAGAATGATGTCCGTTACAAATATCTGAGCAACGACATTAATAATGAAACATCATTTTAAAGGTAAGCAACGTAACGTTACTAACATGTATGCGAGAATCGTCCAACACAAGAGCGTTAGAAATGTATAATGCCGGTCACTCACATTCGCACGAATACGCAAACCCACAAGTGTAAGACGACATTTGCAAATGATTAAGCGAAGTTTTTGCTGCATTCGCGCTTTTCCGAGCCGTGTCGGTTTTTTAACGAACATCAAAGCGCGCGAACCTCGAACCTTCGCGTAATCTTCCACACATTCGTGTGATCAGTTGCGCACACGATTTTAAGCGCGCTTGCGGCTGGCGATTGCGCCGGTCCACTTCACGCAGCATATGATATATGTAAGTATATGAACATAGATAAAACAGTCCAACTGCACTAATAAAATCATCTTCGTTGTCCATGATTCACAAAATCACAAGCAATTTGAGTATGCGAACCCATTTGCATAACCGCTAAGTTTGCGAATGAATGTCTGACGGCCCTTCACATGCGTGCAAACATTCGTACAATGTACGAATGTTTGCACGCATGTTAGTGACCGGGGTAACAACTAAATATAACTGTACAGACGCCAGCACATCAAGCTATAAGATGTCCAATTTCTTTAATAGTTTTTCAACTTTATTACTAAAGCTTAAGGTTCAAAGTCGATTGGGAAAATTTGACAGTTTCGGGTAGCTTGATGTGCTGGCGTCTGTACATAAGAACATATTTTACCTATTGGGAAGTTTAATAGCAGTTATTATACTTACTGAATAAACCTATTCTTCCGTTATTTAACTGTAAACCCAAATTTTGTTCTTTTTACAAATAAATAATTTCTCAGCAAGAACAACTAATAGAAAGTCTCGTTATCTCGTTCTATGATTTAGTGTTACTACGAAAACTGCGTTACAGAACATGATTCTTACATCTTAGAATCGTGGGGCTACATTTAAATCTGAGATTCACTCATGATTGTTAAATAGTAAACATTGGTTGGTTGTCCAACTACATAATTACAAACTTGTTTTTACTGAAATTGATATAAATCACACTTTTTGTTATCTTTCATAAAAATGATATGCATGTCTACACATTTATTTTGTATGGAAGGAAAATTTAATTTAATTTAAATTTTTGACAATATCAAGTCACGGAAAATGCTTTTACGTAAATTTTCACTTATACTCACAAAAAAGAGTAATCGAGTAAACCATGCACAACACAACCTTTTTGTAACTACAGAGTAGGTACAGCTAGTAATCGTGGCTAGTAACTACAACAAACTTTCCCTTCGCAATATAGAACAAAACATGGCATTGGCTGAATGCAAAAGAAAAAAAAAGTACTAGTTTTAAAGTGGTCCCATACGCAAGATACACACGCAGCGACTTTAACCACTAGCTGACATTTCTGTGTGGACTGTGAGATTTTGAAATCGCCAGCGAGTCGCCGGTGACTAGTCGCAGCGTAGGTATGTAGCTGGCATTATAAGTCTGAAATCGCTAATCCGCCTTCACCAAGCGTGGTGATTAATGCTCATGCCTTCTTTGTATGAGAAGAGGGCTTTGTCCTGCAGTGGGACAGTAAAAGGCTGATATTATTATTATTATTATTTATTCTCAACCGAAGCGATACTACTGCCATTGCAGGAACAGTTTGTGACGTTCTAGTTTGTTTCGTGTAACAGAGTTTTTTCAGTTAGGTATATATTTCCGGAAAAGTTGTGTATGTGCGTGTATTCATGTAATGTGTAGGCGTGCAGTACTATGTCTGTGTTTGTAATTATTTCAATTCAAGTCACTTCGTTGAATAAAGTTGTATTGTATTAAAAAAATTCCCAATTTGGTACAGATTTAAAGTATGAAAGTTATTTTATTTTCTTTACAATTATTTTTATTCTGTTATATAATAAACGTCCCGCGCCGTGTAAAGTTTCTGAAGAAAGCGTAATAGTTTATTTTTTCGTTTTTCATTCCGTTTATCCTTGTTGTGTGAAAGAAACAAATGGAAACAAGAGTTTTTTCTTCGTGAACTTGTCGTTAGTTTTGTTTAGATTTCGTTTAAGTTGAAGTAGTTAAATAAATACAAACTGTTGATGATTTCTGTTAACTAGAGTTTAATTATAATTAAAATTATGGAAGTATCTAACGAAATAAAGGAAGATATTCGCAAAACCCAGTCGGACTTGAAAAACGCGATACGCATTCATCAGGTTGGTCTAGTTATTACAGATTACTTTTTATCACTAATTATTATAGTAAAGAGTGTCGATCTTTATTCATTAATATACTTTTTTAGGTTTGGGTTGCGCGCCTTCAAGAAGATGAAAATGTAAGAAAGATTAATTGTTTCCTTAGCTATAAATACATGTTGGAAATTCTTTATATTAGTACGTTTGTGTTTTGTTCGCAGAACATTAATCTCAGATCTAAAGTCAAAGAAGCTGAGAAAGAAATTATTGCAATTGGGCAAACTCAAGTAAGTTTCAAGATTAAATATTAATTACTTTAAAAATTTATGTGATTACTGGATGAGTACCTAATATTTTATCAAGTATTCATAAATGTGACCCTTAATACAATAGCTAGTACTTAAGGCAGGCTGTAAAAGTATAACTCAAGCATAATCTACAGTACATAATTTTATTTGTATGTGCAGTGCTACATCTTGCATGATAAGAGAGTGAATGATGCTTACACAGTAGGGTTATTAATTAAGTATGAAAGTTCAGTAATAGTTTGTTCAATAACTCAAATTCAGTGTAATTATTTGTCATATTCACATGAGGAAAATTTATCAATTCTTAAAACCACCCATATAAAATTATTGTGAGATATTTAATAAAAAGTTTCTGCTGTGTGAAATTTTCAAATAGAAGATAAACTACTAAGTATCTTTATTTTTAAGTTTAGAACAAAACATACTTCATTGTAAAGGGTTGCAAAACCTCTCCTTTACTTGTTTAATGTACTAAATACACAAAGGGTTTTGAACTTAAAAAAAATAAATCATTTAACTTTTTATTATGTTAAATATGTGTGTGCAGGCCCAATCATGCCAAAGTAGGAAAAGCAAATTAAATTAAAACAATTAATAAGTAAATAATAACTTTTCTTTATCACAGAAACTAGTGGTAGACAGACTACGGAGAGAACTGGAGTTGTACCAACAAAGGTTGAAGGCTCGGAACAAGCACATCAACATTGAAAATGACAACAGATATGTGGCACAGCAACTGAGGGACCATCAAATACAATATCGTAGCAGAAACAGAACCATATCTCTGTTAAAGCCGTCTGTACTAAACGAAATACATATTAAAACTGAAAACAATAGTGATGAAATAAAGGAGAATATTTCTGATGTGGAGATTGAGATCAAGCTGTCTAATGAAAAGGAAAACTCAAATCATAGTGAAAATGATGATAAAGATAAATATCAGAGGAATTTTGCGCAACTACCAAGCACTGTTAATGATAGCAGAAACAATTTTGTGAATGTCTTAAACAAAGTGAAGGAAGCTTTTGGGTAAGAGTACTTATTTATGTATTTCAGGCCTTATCAGAATACCAGTGCTGTGGTATTTATTTCTTAAACATTGCAGCATTATGCTGAGATAGGAGCCTTTTTGGCCTTGCACAGGTCAACATAACTTTGTTAGTTTTAACCCTTAACCAGGCAGTGATCACATAGCGACCACATGGATTTTTATTTTTTTGTGACAAGCCATTTTCTGAGATTCATTTACAGTGAGTAGTCTAACCCCTAAAAGCTGCGTAGATAACATGTAGGACAGTGGCCACATACAGACCACATGTCTGCATGGACAGCAGGCAGTGGTCATATAGAGACCACAGGAGTTTTATTTTTTCAGGAACAGAAAAAAAAAAAACAAGAAATTTTATTTGTTATAAACCTGTAATCTACCAAAATCAGTATTCAAAAGAAAAAAATGGCTAGGCCTGGTTAAGGGTTAAATGCTTCTTTTTACTGTTTGTATCTCCCGTGTGTGTCCTAAATAAAATATTTTTGTTTCTTTCTTTCTATTTAAACTATTTATTATGATCGTTTACTTTGTATTTTACAAAATCTTTTTGGTTGACAGTGGATCAAAGCATCAGCACGGCAATGAGTGGCAGGAACAGAAGTCAGATTCGGATTCATCTCGAGGTGCGGCTCTTTCACCGACGCCGTCGCCGCCGCCGCTGCCCGGACCTGGCGAACCCGTCACTAAGGAGATCTTCTTGAGGTATTCAGGGCTAATCACTTAGCTGAAATCAACTAAATTCCAAATCATTGCCATCAACTAGTATGGGGTGTATTGTCACTGTTACTGGCGACCTTATACAACGTGTAACGTTAAATGCGCAAAACCTGAAAATAGTTTGATCAGAATAATGAGCAGAATTAATTGAACCACTTTTTAAAATAGGTCAGATTTTTCATAAAATCCTCATTAAAAACGTTGCGGTGTCTATTTATTAGTAGGTCAAGCAAGCCAATGTCAGCGCGGCGCAGCGGCCCGGTGACGACTCCTCCCTCGATAAAGCGTCGTCGCAGACGCAAGAAACGATCAGAATGGCCAGTAAAACTAACACCACATAAAACCTTTACAATTTTTTTAATGACTTATTTTATTTTTCTCTGAAATAGGTCAATTGAATTAAAAATCAGTTGGGGTGTCTGAGGTTTTGCGCATTTAACGTTACCTACACGTTGTATATTGTAAGGTCAAACAGTATATTTGAGGTAGTAAATTATGTACAAATAAATAAATAAATTGGAGATTTCCACATTTAAAATTATAATGTACATAACATGTATATGAGAAAATAAGCAAAAGGAAGCCGACCCCAACATAGTTGGGAAAAGGCTAGGCAGATGATGATGAATTATAGGGCATCAAAAAATTCGTCCGCATCGCTATCAACAGGAGCAGTGCCCATTTCCACATGCACTATTGAATGGTAGTTAAATCCTTATGCTGGGATAATGTTCCATAGTGGCACCATCATACCAAGCTGTGATAGAAAGAAGAAGCTATATTTGGTAGCACATGACCTACTTGCAACACACAATTCCTTCAATCGACAATTAATATGATACATAATTAATTAACATTATTTATGCTTAATTCAATTCAACTATACACACAACACTGCTTAACAAGAAACTGATGCTATACTATTCTTAAGATAATTTTATAATGACATTATTTTCCAGACTCATTGGTCTAGTGACTCCTTTACAAAGAGAACTGTTAGAGAAAAAAAAAAGTGAGCGTCGCAAGAGATCCACTACAACCACCAACAAAAACGAATTCCTTTATAGGAGCTATGAAATGTTACCTGTAAGTATGAAAGAAAACAGATCCATAATAGTTTTCTATGTAATTCAATCAACAAGTTTGTAAGAGAACCTTTTATTGTTTATTATTGCAGAAGAAGAAAAAATACAACCAGTTTTCATACTTGCAAACACATAATGATCCTCCACAAACAAGGTCTGCTAAGCTACGAAAACAACAGGTAATAATATTCTACTTTATAATATAAAGTATAATAATATAAACTTATAAGTGAAAAAAAAATTTGTAATATATACTTTAATAAACAAAGACCATATTATGGTCTTTATTTATTACATTAAAGTTCATATTATAATACACCAATCAGAAACAACTCATCAAGCCATATTTTATTGTAGTATTCCTTTGACATTATTGTAATTACTTGTAATGTATTCATAATAATTATGTTAATCACTCAAAGCGTTATTTGTATATTTCAGTCGCAGAATAAAACGTCTCGTGAAGGCTCACCTTCAGGATCTTCAACTGAAAACAAAGGTAAGTTTAAACGAGTGGGACTCGCAAACAGAGGGTTCTGTACCATCATAATATATTTTTTCATCGGCGAGGCCTATATTCGTCAGAGAATTTTAACACTGCGGCGTAGAATATTGCAGTTTTAGGTCAGCGCCATCTCTTGACCGTTAGTGGAACGAATGTAATTTTCGTTGATGATTTCTGAAAAACTGCTATTTAGAGACATTGTTTTATTTTTCCTGTAATTTTTAGATGATCATCTATCACATAGAATAATTTCAGATTTTTCTCTATGCAAACTCCGGAGATAAGGGGGGAACGTTATTTTTTTACATTTTTCATCAAAAGTCGAAAACTATGCGGCCTAAAAAAATGTTGCTAAAAAATATATACATATATTTTTATTTCTTATTTGCAAAATAGTTGGGCAAACGTCATGTAAAACTGTTGATAGCATTATTAGTTCTTGAGATAACCAGCTGTGACAGACAGACGGACAGACAGACTGAGTCGCACCATAAGGGTTCCTTTTTACCATTTTGGTATGGAACCCTAAAAAGAAAGACGACAATGTATGATTTATGCCGTAATATCATGAAATTTAAAGTAATTATAATTAAAAACCGGTTATACGAAAACTATTAAAATATTATTAATTATTTTGTTACTGTCTTGTTTATCCCTTTTCACTTTCTTTTTATTTTAATTATTTCGTTTAGTCTACTGTCGGCCCCTCGACCCCCCAATAAATAATATGTCCACTGGCCCCCTAACTATAGTTAGTGGATTTTATTTTCCAGCCAAGTTTTAGTTTCCTCTCGGCTCCCAAAGTACAGTTACGATGAAAAATCATCAGTCTACCCTATAGTAAGAAATAAATGCCCAGAGTGTCCTTTTTGCTGACGACATCTCAATAGTGTTTCCATGTGACGACGGTAGCAAATTAAATTTAATACTGGACGATATACTTACAAAAATAGTAAATTGGCTAAAGGACCATAATTTGGAAATAAATTTCTCTAAAACAAAACTTATGCAATACAGACCTTATCAAAAACGTCCATTGAATATTAGCTACTCGTTCAATGACATACCGCTCCAGTGTGTGGATGAATTTAGACTCTTGGGTCTGACAGTTGACACTAACATAAATTGGAAGGCACATATTAATGTTGTGGCAAACAAACTTGCAAGTTTCGCGTATGCTTTGAATGAGCTGAAAAGATCAACCGACTTCAAAACAGCGATGACAGCATACTATGCCTACGCCTACTCATGGTTATCCTATGGCATTATAGTGTGGGGAAATTGCGTTGACGTAGAAAAACTCTTTATTTTACAAAAAAGATGTGTGAGAATTCTTGCGAATATAGACCAAATGCAAAGCTGTAAACCTTATTTTATTAAATATAAAATGCTCACCTTAACAAGCATTTACATTATGGAAGTAAGCAAGTTTGTTAGAAAACATGCGTCGTTATTCCCTGTAGCTAAGAATCAAAGACCGCTGCAACGCTCCTTAAGAGTAAAAAATGAATTAGCAATGCCGAGTTCAAAACTAGCTATGTTTCACTCAGGACCTCTTGTAATGTGCATAAAAATTTATAATAAATTACCCAATGAGATCAAAGACATTGAATTTGATA